>JAPPVO010000016.1:130568686-130968686 GCA_030407325.1 Camellia japonica | reverse complement strand
GTATCTAGTTTGAGACAGACACAGAGCCATTAGCCTACCTAGTTAGTGTAGGCCTCGAGGGCAAATTAAGGAGCCTCTTTTACTTAGTCAGTGCATCAGACTTATGCTCCGAGAGGTGAACAGGTAGAGCAAAGACCTACAGGGCTTGTATGCCATTACCATGCCAGATTTAGTGCCAACGCCTTCGATAGTGAAAGGTAAATTCTTGTTGAATAATTCTATTGCAAATGTGTTGATTAATACGAGTGCATCCCATTCTTTAATCTCGTCTGCATTTACATCGGCATTAGGATTAAAAGTGGCTCTGTTAGCATCTCTACTTAGGGTAGAGTCACTAGTTATCAGGTTGTGTTAGACCAGGGGTGTCAGGGTTGTGAGATTGAGGTTGCCAGTCGCTGACTTTCTGTTGCTTTTGCATTGATTGACATGTCGAATTTCTATTTTATTTTGGGCATAGATTGGTTGTCATCATATCGGGTTGTCATAAATTGTTACTGTCAGAGGGTTACTATATGTATCTCGGGTGGTGATTATTTTTATTTCATTGGGGAACAGAGTCGATAGAGCCTTATTGCCAGTGTGTGATTCGCGTGATCGGGGTGAACTTAGTCCTCTTCTTGCTACATTTTTGGGTGTTGAGAGTGATGTGGTCCAAGTTGAGTTGCCGAGGGTAATTTGTGAATACTCGGACGTTTTTCCTAAGGATCTCATTAGTTTGCCACCTCATGACCATGAGATAGAATTCTCTATTGATTTAGTGTCTAGCACGTCACCAATTTCTATGGCACCGTATAGATTTGCACCGCTGAGTTGAGTGAGTTGAAAATTCAACTCCAGGAATTGTTAGATAAGGGTTTTATATGCCCTAGTACTTCGCATTGGGGAGCACCAGCTCTCTTTGTCAAGAAGAAGGATGGCGCTTTGCGACTTTGTATTGATTATCGGAAGTTGAACCGGATAGCTGTTAAGAACAAGTACCCACTACCTCGTATAAGTGATTTGTTTGACCAGTTGAAGGGGTCTTGTTGCTTTTCTAGGATAGACTTGAAATTGGGTTATCATCAGTTGAGAGTGAAGGAAGCGGATATCCAGAAAATGACATTTTGTACGCGGTATGGCCATTATGAGTTCCTAGTTATGCCTTTTGGGTTAACCAACGCACCGGCCTTGTTTATGGATTTGATGAACCGAATCTTCTGTGAGTACCTAGACAGTTTTATAGTTGTCTTTGCTAATGACATTTTGATTTACTCACATTTTGAGGAGGAGCATGAGTAACACTTACGAATTGTACTTGAGTTGCTTGGAGCCCACAAATTGTATGCTAAGTTTAGGAAGTGTGAATTCTGGTTGAAAGAAATTAAGTTCTTAGGCCACGTAGTATCCGGGGAAGGGGTGACTGTGGACTCTTCTAAGTGCAAGATTAGGAACAACTTAACAATGCCTTTGAGATTCGTAGTTCCTTGGGGTTGGCCGAGTATTATTGTTGGTTTGTGAAGGATTTCTCTAGATTAGCCTCGCATTTGAGTAGACTGACGAGGAAGGGAATTAAGTTTGTGTGGAGTGAAACTTGTGAGAAGTCATTCTAAGAACTTATAGTTAGACTTACCACTACTCTAGTGTTGATTAATTTGAAGAGGGGTTTGGTCTCAAGAAGGTTTGAGTTGTGTCTTGATGCAAGAGGGGAAGGTAGTGGCATATGGCTCACATCAGTTGAAAACACACGAGAGAAACTATCCTACACATGACCTAGAGCTAGCAGCCATTATATTTTCCTTGAAGATTTGGAGACATTACTTGTACGGTGAGAGGCTTGAGGTGTTCTCCGATCACAAGAGTTTCAAATATCTATTTTCACAAAAGGATTTGAATTTGAGGCAAAGAAGTGGATGAAATTTAAGGAGGACTATGACTTTGAGTTGCACTATCATCCCAGGAAGGCCAATGTAGTGGCTGATGCCTTGAGTATGAAATCCTTTAGCAGTGTAGCTAATATTGCCATCTGAGAATGGGAGATGTTGGGAGTCATTGGTGAGTTTGACTTGCATATTGGCGAGTTCGTTGAGTCAACTTTGTTTACTATAGTTGCACAATCTACACTTGTGAGTCAAATTATAGAAGCACAGAGGGGCGATCTTGAGGTAGAAACCCTCTAGGGAAAGATATCGAGTGGAAAGGTAGAGAAGGGCTTGAATGTGTATTCTGACTTGAGTGTTAGATATCGTGACCGTCTTTTAGTGCCGGTGTCTTATAGAGAGAGAGTACTCTAAGAGTTCCACCATTTACGCCTTGCGGTGCACCTGGGAGGTACGAAGATGTATCATGACCTTCGCCGCCAATTTTTGTAGAAGGGGATAAAGAAGGATGTAGTCGTGTTTGTATCAAGGTGCCTTACTTGTCAACAAGTGATGGCCGAGCATCAGAGGCCAGCGAGTTTGGTGCAACCCTTGCCTATAGCCGAGTAGAAGTGAAAGCATGTCACAATGGATTTTGTTGTGGGTCTTCTGAGGACTCAATGGGTTAATGATGCCATTTGGGTGATAGTTGATCAGTTAACTAAGTCAGCGCACTTTGTACCTATGTGCACGAGTGACTCGGCAGATTTTCTTGCTAACCTTTATGTTAAAGATATATTTTGACTTCATGGGGTCCCTGCGACTATCATTTCGGATAGAGACCCATGCTTTACGGCTCGATTGTGGTAAAGGCTACAGAATGCTTTGGGCATTAGATTGACGGGCAGTCAGGGCGTACCATGCAGATCCTAGAGGATATGCTTCGAGGTTATGTTCTTGACTTTAAGGGATCATAGGAAAGGCACTTGCCTTCAGTGGAGTTTGCCTACAACAATAGCTTACGGTCGAGTATTAGCATGGGACCATTTGAGGCCTTGTATGGCCGACAGTGTAGATCCCCTGTTTGTTGGGCCAAGGTGGGTGATGCACCTATGATAAGTCCAAAATTAGTTCGGAAAATGATGAAAAAAGTTTCACTTATCCTTAAGAGGTTGATTATAGCTCCGAGTCGCCAAAAGAGCTATGCCGACCGCAGGAGGAGACTGTTATCCTTTGAGGTAGGAGATCACGTGTTCTCGAAGATATCACCTAGAAGGGGTTTGATGAGGTTTGGGAAGAGTGGGAAGTTGTCTCCTAGATTTATTGGACTTTTTGAGATCCTAGAGCGAATTGGGGAGGTAGCTTATCGTTTGGCCTTGCCGCCATAGCTTTTCGAGGTTCATGACGTATTTCATATCTATATACTCCGGAAGTATGAGCCGGATCCATCACACGTATTGGATTTGACTGAGTAAGAGATAGATGAGGTTGCCTCATATGAGGAGAGAACGGGTAGAGTTTTAGTTACTTAAGACTAAGTCTTGCGTGGCAAGACAAATCCATTGGTAAAGGCATTGTGGAGATACCACGGGGTTGAGGAAACTACTTAGGAGCGTGAGTTAGAAGTCCGTGAGAAGTATTCGGACCTATTTGTTGATGTTTGAATATGTAATGAAATTTTGTCATGTTAATGTAATATAAACATTGTATATGTTTTGGAATGTGAATTGTATATTTAGTATTGAGTACCTGTTTATCTTTGTAATGAGAATAACCGGTGGATGGGTCATGGTTATAGGTTGACTTGTTATCATTGTTATAATTGATTTAAACATAGTTATGATGTTGATTTAAAAATTTCGGGGACGAAATTCCTTAAGGGGGCAGGTTATAGCGATTCTGGCTTAGACCCGACCCATTTGATGTTCTAGGTCTGGGTTTCATTGCTTTGTATTGTCATTAATGTCTTATTTCTCCTTATTCCTCTTTGAGTTCGGTTATTGGAGTGCCTTGGTTGTGTTAGGAATAGGTTAGGGGCTTGTTTTTTAAAACTGTTGTTGCCCAGAATTTGGTCTCTTCACTCAAGCGGTCTTTGAGAACACTCGGTACTTTTGCAGGCTTACAGAGATACTGGAAGTTTGTATTCTTTCCTTGAGCAGTAACTTCTTTGCTCAAGCGGTCCCATTTATTTTTGTGTGTAGTCGCTCAAGCGACACTTTTTACGGTCAAGCGGTCTGTGCGTTTATCAATTCGTAAAAGTCACTTTTTGAGTCACTTTTTTCATCTCTCTTTCTCTCTCTCTAAACATTCTAAAAACCCTAGATCTACACTCTCTCTTTCTAAAACTCACATTCTCTCTACAAATACACCTAGATTCGTTGAGTTCTTCACCTATGTCCATTTGATAAAAACGTAGAACACTCCGAGGGCTCTCTTTTGATCCGAACAAAGTGGGGTTTCGGTGTCATTGAAGTTTCTCCATTTCTTCTCTTGTCTTCTAAGCTTGAGGTAGGGATTCTCCACACTTTCTTATGGGTTTTAACTTAGTTATTTGGTATTTCTAAAATAACATTGTGATTCGGGGGATTTTTGAATAAACCTAGGGTTTTGGTTTAAAAATCAAAAGAGGGGTTTTCATACGGATTCTTGAAAATGGTTGTGGGATCGGAAATGAGGTTGATTTGTGATAAAATCGTTGGCTTCGATACTTGGAATTGATTTTGGAAGAGAAGGAGGTTTCCCTAAGTGTCTCAAATGTTGATTTTGTAAAAATAAATAGAATTGATGTTGGAAATGTGAAACTAGGTTGATATTGTTGAGGATAGTGGAGTTGGGTATGTATTGCCACTCACATCTTGGAATTTGGAAAGTTTATCTTTATGAAAAATTATTTATCTGTTAGAGATATCTGTTTTAGACTATCGGTGGAGGATAGTTATGATTTTTGTAGAAATTACATGAGAATTAAGAGCATTTAAATTAATTTCTCATCCATTTGCATTGAGCATTATTATACATTCATACATGAAAATGTATATTGTTTTGCGAAAAATAGGTAAATCTGGGATGTAAGTGTTGTCTCATTGAAATAAGTTGGCCTGAGTTTTCACAGTGAAAGTGCTAAAACTTGCGCGTATACATGGGTGCCAATCACGCGGATGAAATTTCCGTGAAATGGCAATAGTAGTGCTTGTATACGTACGTTTACATGGATGCCAGTTTACGGTTTCCTATGGACGAAATTTCCATGAAGTAGTAATAGTAGTGCTCGTATACCTACGTTTACATGGGCGCCGGTTTACGGTTTTCTACGGACGAAATTTCCGTGAAAGGTTGTATTTGTTTGAGATTCCCGAAGTTTGTGATTCACTGCCCTGTTTTCTATTGCAAAGGAAATGGTTTTATGAATTGTAGTATAAACCTGGAATTTCATGGTTTTGGAAAGAGATATAAAATGTTTTGCCACGAGCATTACATATGCATAACACCTTATAACTTTTTTAAGATTCATAAACTGTATTGGATTATTTCTACTAGGCTTTGGCTCACCTTATGTGGGAAAACCATTTCAGGTGTTGATGATATGCCTTCGCCAAGGCAATAGCTTGGGAGGACTTGGAGTAAGAGCTTCGTTTTGTTCATTTGTCGCATTCATTTTTGTACAAGCCTAGGGCTTTATTTGTATTGAGTTTAAAACTCACTTTTGTTATAACCAAGTATTGTCTTGGAAAGCTGTAAGCCTTTAGGGCATTTCTTATTTGTTTATCTTTCACTTTAGTTCTCTATCATGTAACATATGCTACAGATTTAGAGTTAGGCTTGAGAATGTATATCTGCATATGTTACTCTTTTGTACAAGCTAATTGGAACTAATAGAAGATAATGACTTTATTAAGTGTTGTTATTTAATTAACATGGTGGGTGGTTTATTGTTATTTATTTTCGGGGCGTTACAGTTATTTCCCTTGAAATGATATGAACAAAATATATATATTATTTTATTATTTTATATATATAAAGGGTAAGCGGCAAAAATGTCATTTTAATCTGATAGGAGGTAAGTGTAATTTTTCAAATGTAAGGGGGGATCTATATTAAACAGAAACCTCAAGGGGTGTCAGTGTAAGTTACCCTTAAAAAAATTTCTTATTGTGTCTTGATTTACACATTTCAAAAGGAAAGGTAATTGGATATTTATAAAGTTAAATTTAGAAATTTGAAAAGGAAAGTAAATTAATCAATTTAATTTTTTTAAAAAAAAAAAATCCCCTGCTAGCATTTAGTGAATCATTAAAAAAAAAAAATATTATGCCTTAATTTACACATTTAAAAAAAAAAGTTAATTAATCCACTTAAAATTTTAAATTTAGAAATTTGAAAATGATTAGTTTTAAAATTTAGATTTTTGTACAATTAAAATATATGAATCAATTCACATTTTTCACATATTTTTTTCTCTTGATATTTAATTTTTTAAATAATTAAAAAAATCATTTATTGGCTATTCCTTATAATGTGATTGATAATCCATTTTAAGAACTTGTTCCTCCCATCAAATATTATTTAGACTTTTTTTAGATAATGTATATCAATATAATATAGGCTCCAAAACTCTTCTCAAATATTGATGATGTGCTTTGTTCATGATTTTAAGTATAAATTTTGAAAGGAAAAATGTCAAAGTATATGAAATTAGGTAAAATGTAATTATATTTCATTTACATTTCATCTATATTTTTTCTTTCGCTTTTCAAATTTCTACCCAAATCCATGAATCAAACAAAACATAAAGTTGGTACATATTTTCCATATTGAAAATTTTGAATTAATATTATTTTTTAAATTTGTGTACTACAAACTCCTATCACACATGTCTCTTCATAGGATTTAAATTTATTTTAGTTGCTATCTTAAAGATTAGTTATAGAATCAAAGAAAATGCATAGGTCTTAAAGTTTTAAAATAAAAATTTTATATTAGTATTTGTTCAAATATAATTTTCTTAATATTTATAATTTTTTATTGATTGATAAAAAGCACCGTAAATATTAAGATTATTTTTTTAACAATATGGAGTTATTAAAACGTAATGTATTAATTGTTGGGGGGAAAAAATAAAAATAAAAATCGACTCCAACTAGATTTTTTAGGTTAATTGTTTATATTTAATCCAATATTGGAATCTCTAAACTAACTCATACCAATCACGAATCGATAAAGACAATTTTTAATGATTAGATGAAGGTCACAATGACATAAATATTGAGTCGAGTAACTTCTACATCACTTATAATGTTTAGTTCAACACCACAAGTCAATTCTAATCTATTTTCACGTAAAAGTTATGACATACAACAATTTATAATTTTGACTAGATAAATTTTTAGGCTTAACAAAATAAGAAAAAATTAGTATATTAACAAATAAATTATGAAATTTATAAAATGAATTGTATTTATATTTTATCATAAATATAATTTTTTTAATTTATTCTTTAATTTTTACCAATTAAATTATGATATGCAATTTTTTTATTAAGAATTTGAAACATACAATTAATGACATTAGAATAATTTTTTTTTCTTATATGCAACTCTAATAAAAATAAATAAAATTTAATTGATTATAAATTATTTTTACTACATATTTTAAATAAATTTTATATTATTATTTTAATTTAAAATTTAATTTTTAATTATTTATTTAGCGTGGATAATATACTAGTTTTAAAACTAAACCAAAAGCATTTTTCAAAACTCACTCTCAAAACTAAACCAAGGGCAGCCCTAATCTCTCACAGAACCTGTCGCCTCGTTATCTCAGACACGAAGGGCTGTGCTGAAGGACGAAGGTGATACCGAGTCTGGCATGCTCTCTCTCTCTCTCTCTCACACACACACACACACACTCGTTGTGATTGTAGCAGATATGGTGTTTTGGACTCTGATAATAGTTTATTCCTTTTAACCAATGTCTTTTAAAATGTTACTTCTAAAATGGTGATGAGAATTGACTTTTTTCGATCCAATTTCTTGAAATTCTTAGGCCATCTCCAATGGTTCACCAGATCCATCATCAAATTCAAATTTGGTGAAAAAGTACCTCTTTTTGTGCTCCAATGGTTTCACCAAACTTGTATCAAATTTGAGAAAATAGTAAATGTTTCACCAAATTGAGAATCTGGGTACCTTTCACTAGTTTACTGGGCCGGACCGTTGCAGGATGATCGGCCGGTTGTCCCCCCAGTCATCCGGTTACTTCAACAATTCTAACAAAAATTTGTAACACAGAGTGATTGGGTTAGGTCGAATAGAGAGGGTCGATGTGGATCCACCACCGAAGTCAGATCTGAAGGAAGGAGATGAAGATGAGAAAGAACAAGGGAAGATGGCCATGGGGAAAGAGGAGGAGGAGACGGCTATGGGAAAAATAGCAAATGTTTCACCAAACTGATTGCAATTGGTGAATGAATCGGAACCATTTATTAATTAATCCATTCATGAATGGCTCCACAACAACCCAATCTCTCTCCTAATGCTTTGCACATTTTGGTTTTTTGTGAAACACTCTTTTCTTCACATGTGTGTGAATGGAATCAAATACCAAAACCGGCCAAACTCACTGATCTCCCACAATTTTTGATGACTCAAACCCACACAAAAATCAACCCATTTCATTTCCTTACCCAAATCGTATTGACCCTTTATTGGAGTTTCATCGATCAATTGTCTCTACTTTACACGCGCACGTGTGATGCAGATACAAAGCCTAGCTTTCCCGCTTTTTACGTACGCAATTTCATTTCATCGTCAGTCGTTTAGCTATAAACAACATTTGATCATCTCAAAAGAAACATTCGATTATACTTATTTTTTTCTTCTTTTTCCATCATGAGGATGGTATTCTTGGAAGTCCCTTTTCTTGGGAAATCAATGATTTTTAAATTGGGTTTATACAATCGAATTGATGGGGTTGAGGTTACTCGTAGGTGAATCGCTGAAGTCAGTGTTAGTTCATCTAATTACATCATAGAAAATGATGGGTTGCTTTAAAAAGATTTGAACAGTTTGAGAAACCCCACGCTTTGCACTAAATTGTATGAACACAGTTGCTGGTCGATCGGTCGGACATCCGACTGATCGTCCCCCCGATCGACCTATGTTTTGATGACATCACTGTTGGAAAGACTAATATCGGATAGAGGAATTCGTACTTTTTTTACTCAAATTTGATGAATTATTTGGGGAATCATTGGAGATGCCCTTTGTCACGCCCCATATTTTATTACTTAGATAACCTTACCAATATTCATTAATTAAGTGCATTTACAAAAAACATTTCATCCTTGGATGAAATGATGAATAATTAAATATACATATTTCCTCTCGTTATATAACAATAACATTTACATACAAATAAAGGAAATTCCCTGAGGCTTACAACAAAAGAGACGACACTACTCTTTACAAAAAAAATAGCACTCAGCCAAACAACAAATGAAGTAGTACAATCCATCACTACATTACACTTATGAAATGGTAAAACGCATTATTTGATCTTCAAATCCGAACAGCATTCCTTGTACACATGTACAGGCAGGGGGTGAGCAACCACTAGCTCACCAAACAATCCCATATTAAAACATTAGAAGATAATGCGGGTACCAAAATACTCATACATATACGTGAAATCATATCATGTCAAAACCATATGATTTTATTACATAATCTCTTAAATCCAATTTATTTAATTAACCACAACAAGTTAACTTAATTAAATAAACACGTTTCGATAGTAACATGACATCCTTTTCAATTCATTCAATTATCTCATTATCAATTGAATCAAATAATTAAATAATTCATCAAATCCATTTTATACAATCTTATTAGATGAATGCATATGCCATGTTATGCTAAAAATATTTTTCTCATCTTTTAAAAATCTTATGCACAATGTCAATTTGAAAATACATTAATCTAACAATTTCAATAAAAATCCAAGATGGTATACGACTCAGGTAATCCCTAAGTTGGTGTCTGCAAGTAGACTATATAAGTACTACCAATTTGTCATTTTTACCAGTATTAACTAGAAGGCTCGACACCTGTAATCTGTCATTTTTACCAGCATTAACTGGAAAGCTTGACACCTATCCGCACGGTTTCTGGTCTTTCACCATGGACACTCAGGCCAACTTAACCAATATCAAACTACACCCCCTAGCCGGACTTATCAACGTATTTACCCAAAACAATTCAAAATGATCTTGTTTCACCAAAAACAATTCCTTTCTTAAAACAATAATTTTCAATTGAATTCGAAATCCATGATAACAATGAAATGGAATAGCAATGCAATATGTAACAATGCATTAAAATAGTTCCAATTTCAATTCTACCACACAATGCTCCATTATGATCAAGTTCCATATCTCTATCAATGTAATACCATGATACAATCCCAAGAGATAATATAATAATGTCAATGTTCATGTATTTACCACATGTAAATCAACAAACTTCCAACTTAGTCATTTCAAGACAAATCTATAACCTATTAGCACAAACCAAATATTAAAACTATTTATTAATTTCCCAATTGTTTTGACTCACATAAAACCTTCAATTAACTTTTTGTTTCACCTCAACCAAGATAACCAATATGATTTTCGCCAAATCCCATACTTATTAAATATTACCATTTCCATCCTACTATATCAAAAATTATAGTATAATCTCAATAACACACTTTTAACCATAACAGATATAACATTTTAACCAAAACTAATTTAATCCACTAAATTAGTAAGTTTATTATATTCAAAAATTTTCAAATTAATAATACCAAACCTAACTTCACATGCCTCATCCCTCAAACATAACTATATTTCAACATAACCATTTTTCATGTAAGCTATTTAAAGATGTAATATTTTTATCAAATTCTCTACCAATAACAATTTCACAACTTTTTCTAAAATTACTGTAACGCCCCGAAAATTTGGGCATGATATATCTATTTATGCAACAAAACCCACCTGATAGACAAACACACACACACACACACACACATATATATATAGCTAACTAATCCATATGCCCATTTCCATTAAATCCCAAATGCCAAATACATGTTGTTCATATCTCAATGCCCCAGTTCTAATCCCAAACATGCATTTTACAATAAGTATGAAATGAAAGCCAAACAAATAATAAGTGCCCTACAAGCTTACAAATTTATCCAAGAACATTTTTGGTTACACAAAATAGAGTTTCAACTCAACACAAATACAGCCCTGGGCTTACATTCAACAAATAACAATAAAACAAAAATGAAGCCTCAGCTTCGAGTCCTCCCAAGTCAATACCTTGGAGGGGGCATAGCACTTGTACCTGAAATGGTTTCCCTTATAGGGTGAGTCACAGCCCAGTAGAGATATATTACACAACATATGAACAATGACAAGACTAAAGAGGAGTATGCTCATGATAAAACAGTTTTTCCCTCTTTTTATAAAGTATGCAATGTTGAGATGTAACAACAAATATAAAACTATTTTCATTTTAAACCATATCTGTTACATGAATACGGGCCTTGTGAATCTCTAGGTGAGTGTCTGCAAGTAGGCCCAAATGCACTACCACTGTCATTTTTACAAGTAAACTGGAAGGCTCGACACCTAACCACGTGGTCCCACACCTCCTACCTAGATTCGCCAAGTATTCATCTTTTCGCAAACAGATACATTTCCAAAGCATTTCTCAAAAATAGATACATTTCCAATGAAATGAATGTGATGCAATGTCCAATGCAACAAATTAGGAATGTGGTTCAATTTACCTAAGTCTCATGTATTTCTACAACAATCATGGCTATCCTCCATCGATAGCCCAAAATAGATATTTCTATTAATTAAATTCCAAAAAAATTATGATAAATACAATCTGTTCCACATCTCATCAAGTATGAACAACTACACTAGTTTTCATATCACAATCACGTCCGGTAACCTCTCAAGGTCTATTTCTAACCGTGTCAGTTTTATTCAAACAGATACATTAAACAAAATAATACCGTTAATGCCTAAGAAAACATCAATTATTTCCAAACTCATTCTCCATTCAATTATGACATCCTATTTTGATCGAAAGCCCCAAAAGTTAAGCGTAATTCCTTTATTTTTTTTAAAAATGCTCTTTTGGTCATAAACCGGTAAAAATTTCAAAACCAATCGAATCGAAGTCCACTTTTGTTCAAATTTAAAAAATAACTCTTTCATAACCTTACAAACATATTCCATGTTTATACTCTCGCAATTTGGGCATCAACTTTTTATTTTTTTTTCCCAAAATTTCTCTTTTAAGCAAATAATTCACAAATTTTTCAAAAATTCTAATTAAATTATATATAATTCTAAGCTCCCTATAATCAAGTAAAAGTGCATAAAGAAGTGTAGGAAAAATCCCTACCTCAAGCTAGAAGAGAAAACAAGTAAAAATCCAAATTTTCGGTTTTGTCGACTTTCGATCTCTACCGGTCAAAATGTTGCTCTCGCCAAGCTCTTCATTTTGTTCTCAAGAACATTTGTCTAAAACTAGAAAATATGCTGGCATCCCTCTCTAGACAAACATGCTCTCCACCAAGAAGTGTTTCATACTCGGTGACGATAAGAGGATCATTCCGTATTGGGACGTACCCCTGATAAGGATCCAATTGAGGAACGTAAACAAGAAGAAACACTCCAAACAGAACCTGAATGAAAGTGTGATGAGGTACATATGCAGCACAAATCCTGTGTAGAAATCTGTCGCTGAAAGAATGAGATTAAGCATCACAGCATCTCCCACCAACACATATGCGGCTCTAAACCAAACATACCACCAGAACTCTCTGATGTAGATTCTAGTTTCTATTCCAAGCATAACCAACAAGAAGCACCAAGCAAGAGCCACAATGATCAATAAAACCATCTCGAAGGGAGTAAGACTTGTCTGTCCTTCCAAATTAAACAATGAAATGCCCATAACCAGTCTAAACAAAGGCTCGGCAATATAATAACCAGCCAAGAGACCCAACACATAATTGTGGTATTTTGATCTGAGTTGGTACCTCTGGACTTTAAGATCATTTCTAATTAGCCTAATACGAAAGAAGCACCGGCCCAGAAGAACCAAATGAGATATACAAACCACAACAGAGTCAATACCACATGGTGTACAAGCACCAAAAGCACTATTTGTCACTGTTGCCCAAATCCCACCTTCAACAGGCTGACAATACCAAACCAAAGGCTCAAAACCCATTTTGATAAACCCCAGGTGAATCAGCAGCACAATGAAAATAAGAGAAACGTTGGATTTTCCTCCAAGAATCAGATTTCAATGAATACACACTTACAACAGTGTTGATTTCAGTAGTAGTTCCAGATTCGTCATCAATACCACCACCATAGTAAGAAAGCATCACAACCTTGTAATCATCAGTGGTCGAATTGCAACCTAATCTACACAGACTATATGCATTGACTGAATCAAGAGTAAAAGGGGATTCGGGTATTTTCTTTGATTCTCGGTCGACGGATTTAGCAAATACTTGACAAAAATCTGATTTATTGAGAGTTAAAACCAAGCCATTGCAAGAACCCAGAATCCCGAACCACACGTCGTATGATTCATCTTTAACTGATGGGAAATTAAACTCTGTTGCGACTGGAATTTGGGCAGAGTAGTCGACGGCGAAGAGAGTGTGAGAGTCGGAGATGAGAATGAGTCGGTTGGGCATTTTGTTGGTGGTTTGAGTGAAGTGGGTTTGGGTGAAATGGGAATCGGAGATCAGGGGGGACCATGAATGAGATATAGATTTTGAATCGACAAAGAGACTTGACTGATAATCGATAGAGTACCTTACAGAGGAGCTCTTGGGGAAGGATTAGAGAATTAGACCTTGTGGCCTTTATAATTCAAACTTGAGTCATGTTCTATGTTTGGATTGAGTGATTTGGAGAGAAAGGAAAAGAAATGGAGAGATATGTATTTCTCTTACTTGTTTGGATAACCTAAGTGGAGAGAAATAGAAAGAAATTGAGAGAAATGCAGAGAAACTCATTTCTCTTATAAGCCTCATTTTCAATCTTCCCAAAAGTGGAGAGATTGGGAGAGAAAAGAAACCACTACCAATTTTGTCCCTATAAAAATAAAAGAAATAAAATGATTGAAAATATAAAAAGGTTATTTTGGTAACATAACTTAAAATAATTTCTTTTCTTTTCTCTTAATGAAATCTAACCTAACAAGAATGAGAGAAATCATAATCATTTCTTTTCTTTTATTTCTTCCTCATCCAAACAAAAATGAGAGAAATCACAATCATTTCTTTTCTTTTCTTTTCTCTTATTACTTAAGTAATCATTTCTTTTCTTTTCTCTCCTAGGTTCCCAAACACAGTGTAACAGTGGTGCAAGTCAATGAGTGACTAGAGAGATATCTTAAACAAAACCCTTTTCACTCACTCTTGTCCCAGCTTTTTTTCTCTCTAAAGAATATATTCCACTACCCCACACATCCTGATCCTGACTTTTATTTTATTTTATTTTATTTTTTATTTTGGGTCATCACAATTACTTAACTAACTTGATATTTACATCAAAAATAATGAAATATACCCAATAGTAACATTTTCAAGATTATGAGTCTGAAAGTCCATATTTCACATTTTTATTTTCATAAAAATAAACACAATTTAATCATCAACATATCATCTATTATAAAAATATCATGAATATAACACTTTTAAAGTTTTTAATCCCAAAACAACTCTATAATTCCTACTTAAGCATTAACTTCATATTCCTCAACATTAATTTATTTTTCTCAAAAATAAATTCCAGATAAAAAAAAAATCAACTTTATATGTCTCAAAATAAATCATCTAATCATAATATGATGTAAATACAATCATACAACTATTAAATTTTTATTTTTGAATTTCTTTGCAAAATTATCAACACAAAATGATTTTTTCCAAATCAATCTCAAAATGTCAACATTCTTAACATTTCAACATAATTTTTCTTTCAAAAATTACCAAACAAAAATCTGAAAATATATATATGCAATACCTCTTATAATGATATATTTTCTCAAAATAACCCTAACATAGTTTTAATGTAAAAATATGAAGAAAGTTCCTACCTCAAATATGAAGAAAAACAAATCCGAAAATGCAAACATCGTCCGATCATGAATCTGAGATCACCATTGCGAAGATCACGACGAGCTCTCCAACTTTCATTTACAACGCTTTTGCAAAATCTCACTTTAAAGATTCCCACTCTAAACTCAAAAATTGAGCAACAATGAAAGATAGAGAGAGAGAGAGAGAGAGAGAGAGAGAGAGAGAGAGAGCGCTAATGTATTTTTGAACATTTTTTTTTTTTTTTAACTCCCCAACAGTCACCCCCCTCTAGGAGCCTCATTAGCCAAGTGTCTATTATATCAAATTCATCACCCTCATTTCTTTTTCTCATGTGCTGCCCCCTACCACTCTCTCTCTTTATTTTTTTAAAAATAATTGTCCACCACCACCCACCGTACCCATGCAGCCAATTTTCTCTTATCATCATTCATCCTCCACCCAAAAAAAACATAATCATCATCATATATTATTCTACATCCCAAAACCATCATCATGTTGACCAAATATTTTATCTCTATTCTAATATATAAACATAGATAATTTTTTGTTATATGGTACACACCATAAAATTAACTATCAAATATTTATTATAATCCTATATAATAAATAATAACAACTCCTAAGGTGGTTACTACCAATCACCTAATTAAAAAGGATCAAAAGTTAAACATGAGTCATTAAACAAACTCAAATTAAATTAAATCTAAATCATGAGTCTCACCCATAAATCAAACATGGTCCAATTATATACCAAAATAGTCCCAACAAATTTATCTCAAATCCTGGTCCGAACACCCAAAACTCAATTTCAAATTCTGTTATAAATTAAACTGAACACCAATCAGTCAGTGAATTTTCATAAAATAAACACTCATCATTTAATTCTGAAATGTTTATCCAACGTGATAGACTCATATGGAAACAACATATAAAAATTTCATAATTTTCTGACATCGGAAACTATTTTTATAAAATACAAAACCGAACTGTTTTCGCACAAAATTTACACAGCAATCAAATTCGAAAATTTGCTCAATTAAATTATGCACTGGCTATTAAAAATAAATAAATTGGGTCATTACACCCTTATACGAGTGTATGTTTGGAAAGTAAAAAGCTACTCGTAAAGAAACGCTTACATTCCCCTGATCTTTTTAATCCTTTTATAATCAACCTTTCACAATAAGTCTAAAACACAAAACTAATCCCATAAATCATAAATAGAATAATCTGAGAGTGAAATTGTCTCTTTTATAATGGCCTCTGCAATATGATATGTATGGTGAAAATTATTTTATATGATTAAGTTTGTGATGACTCTATGTTAGTAGTGTTGTTGATTTTTTTTATTATTATTTTATAGTCACTTGCATTGTTTCGAACCAACCATCATTAAAAATCTCCCATCATCTTTTTGTATCCTTAGATTTCTTTTTTCCCTTCTTGTTTATATGATATTTTTAAGGTTTTGTGTGTGATTTTGGGGAGCGGAGAGGAGGTTGGTGCGTGGGTAGGGGAAGAGGAAAGAGTGATGAAATGTCTTCATCATACATAAAAAAAAAAGGGGGCAAAATAAGAATGATGTAGAATAATTTGATCACTCAGCCAACTCTATTAGTCTATTTAACTGTCAACTAACTAAAGGGGTAAATTGAAATGTAAAAGTGAACCTATAGGCAAACTATTGTCATTTTAAAAACCTTCAGGTTCTGTGATTTTATCAAACCTCAAGAGAGGTTTGTGTAATTTTATTCAAGAATTTATAGATTCAAAGTGAAGACCATGCTAAAATAAATAAATAAATAAAATTGTGAAAATTGAAGACTAAATTTGTAGTACCTATTTTAAATTGATAGTTTATTCAATTCATTAATCAGTTGGTGACGAAGAAATGAAATTGTAAAGAGATATGGATGATACTTCATATTTAGTACAGGTAGATGTGTTCCAATTAAGAAAATTAATTACTTTTAGTAATTTGTTTGATACATAAAGAAAGGGTTTGCATCAATAACTACCATTCTAGAAAACATTTTGATGCTCAATATCAAAAATCACAACAAATTGAATCTCAACATAAATAACCAAAAGATTCAAAACAATTGACAAGGACTATTTGACGAAGCCCACATGGAAACATTACAAAATAACATCTAATAAACACTGACCATGACAAGCAACACCTTATCATCCACCAACCCCAAAATGTTTGGCTTAGTGGGAGGAGAAAATGACCAAAGGACTTACCACCCAAGAGGTCACAGGTTCAAATCTTACGAAGGCCAAACATCGTAAACCTTGGGGTCATTGGAGATTTGCCCAGTCGTTAACTTTAGGGTCACGGAAATAGACCAAGTGCGTGTAAGTTGGCCTAGACACCTGGTTCTTAAAAAAAACAAAACAAAACAAAACAAAACAAAACAAAACAAAAAACCTTATCGTCCACCATCAATTGGTGAAATGATATAGTTTGCCATGCTATCATAAGTTGCTGAATTGCTTCTACTATCACCATCCCCATAAGCATCTGAAAGTTGATCTCCAAGCAAGTATTGAGTCTCTTCTAAATCTTTGTTGTCATTTACCCATGAATGTTTCTCCATCATTCTTAATCCCTCTAACTCAATTGCCACTTCCTTCATGGTTGGCTTTTTGTCACCTTTCACTCTTAGGCATCTCTTTGCCAAAATAGCAACTTCCTTTAGTTGGTCAGCGTTTGCTACATTCATCACCTGTTCATCCACAATTTCAAACAAGTGATCTTCTTTCATTGATGATACAAAATACATTGCTAAATTTCTTTCTAATTCAGGCCTGTTGAATGAAAGTGCCTTCTTGCCGGTTAGCAACTCCACAAGGACAACCCCAAAGCTGTAAACATCACTCTTTTCAGTCAATTGGCTTGTGTGGAAGTACTCTGGGTCCAAGTAACCGAGTGTCCCTTGAACCAATGTGGTTAATTGAGTTTGGTCTATCGGGATCAACCTTGAAGCTCCAAAATCAGACACTTTAGCAATGTAATTGTCGTCTAAGAGTATGTTAGTGGACTTAACATCTCTATGAATGATAGGAGTATTAGCGGCAGAGTGCAAATATAAAAGGGCTGCTGCAGTTTCAGTTGCTATCCTTAAACGATTCTCCCAAGCTATTGAGAACCTGTTGTGGTCGATATTGTGTATGTGCTCGTAGAGAGTGCCATTGGTAACAAATTCATAGACAAGTAAGGGAATTTGTGTCTCCAAGCAACACCCTAGGAGCTTCACAACATTCCTGTGGTTGACTTGAGAGAGAATTATGACTTCATTAATGAATTGCCACTACTACAAATACAAATAAAGATCACACTTTTTTTGTGTGATGTATGTGTTTTAATCACACCTTTTAAGTTTTATTAAAGTGTGGTCTTTGGGAGTGTGATTAAAAGGGGTCATTTTTAATCACACTTTTTAAGTGTCATTAAAAATGATTTCATCACATCTTTTAAGTGTGATTAATAATATTTAGATCACATCTTTTAAGTGTGATTAAAAATATTTAGATCACATCTTTTAAGTGTGGTCTTTGAGAGTGTGATTAAAAGGGGTCATTTTTAATCACACTTTTTAAGTGTCATTAAAAATGATTTCATCACATCTTTTAAGTGTGATTAATAATATTTAGATCACATCTTTTAAGTGTGATGAATAATATTTAGATCACATCTTTTAAGTGTGATTAATAACTAATAAAACCTGCGATAAAAAAAAGAATTTGACATATTTGAAGAATAATCAATATTATTTTTGTACGCGCATTTCAAGAATGTAATACACACTATATACTATACTTTGAATCACAATCACCTATTGAATGGAATAACGTCATATATTTCATAAATGAAAGTTAAATATGTTCAAAAGTATATACAGAGGAATTAAATAAAAAGTTTTACATTGTGCTTACATATATTAAAAAATGAAAAAACTTGAAAAATTAAGTTCTTGAATTCTTTGACCATATTTTGCATCTCTCCAAAAAATTTCTAACCTGAAAAATGAAAACACAAATTAATTCAGAAACCGCTAGAAGCATATGAATAAACTAACTATTTGTAGAGATTGTTCTAGTCTCACAAAAGATAATTCGACTGATCACACCCCTTCAAATGTCTTAACATTAAATACCTCTAGCATGACATGAAGCGTGTAAAAATAAAATGTCACTTTACCCACATAAATTGCAAGTTCAACAGAAATTTTACTATAACCAACAACTTAGTTTATGAGGCTCTACCAATCTCAAATATTTAATGTTCTACAAAAGAAATGCAATTGAATGTTAATTGTGCAAATACCTTGAGTGCATTTCAGATATCAGTGACCATTCTTCATCATCTTCTCTATTTGAGCTCATAGAAACTTCTAAACACTTGGGAGGTTGGCCAGAGTTTCCTTAGAAAGAAGAAAAACAACTCAACTCCTTGGGTATACACATACTGGTAATTGTACATTTGTAAAAAATGTTCTAGATACCATCATATACAAAGTCACATAGAGATATAATCCTAAAGTATAACTTGGGGGGTTCAAAATTCCCATATTAGAATTGACTGCCATTTGCAAATTAGCACCATTACCTTCCATGAAGAACATTGACATTATCTTTTGTGGAATTCGGCCAGATATCTAGTTCAAATACTCTAACACCTCTCTGCAATGCATGTATGATCGGGACATCACTGCAGTCACTCCTTAGTTGATTTCCCGTTAGATACAAATTATGGCCCGTATATACAAAATAGTGAGATAAATGAGCTGTCATATCATGATGAATCTGAAATATTTACAAATAAAAGACAAACAATAACTATTCAGTCTCAAAATGAAAATTAAATATAGAATACACAGTGATATAATGGCATCTCCAACCCTTGACTGAAACCTATATCAAATTTAAATTTGGGTAAAAATCACTCAAAAACCTCTCCACTCATAGACTCAAACTTATTATGAGTAAGAGAGATCGTAAAATGTTCTAGGACAAGGAGATGGTCTTGTTCACCTGCAGGACTAGACAACAAAATTCTTGGGGGCTTACAGCGGAATCCTTGGACTCACTATGCTTTATGTATAGAACAAAGGATGCCAGTAGATAATATTTTGTCCTGTCACTGAAAGAAATGAAAATTTGAAATTTCCATTACTAGCTTGCAATAAAGTATTAAAACCCATGGAAAACCATAGCAGCCCCTATAAATGAGACTAACATAGTCAAGTAAATGAGCTTAAATTAGAACTACAAAGTACAATTGTCGATCAAACTGTTGCATAGGCAGAAAAGGGAGCATGTAACCGTAACTGGAGAGCATGTAACCATAACTGGAGAACATTTACGTTAAACAAGTTTTTAAAGATGAACAAGCACATTCAGTACACTATAAGGGTATAATGGCATCTCAACACTCCAAGAAAGTTTACAATAGTCCCACATAGTGAAACCACTACATAGATCAAATGACTGAAGTAGCTTAACATCTGAAATAGCTTTATCAAGGAGCTACAACAATGGGGAAAAATCAGGAAAACATATTCAGGTCAAGAAGTTGAGATTGAAAGCATATATGTATTCTATTCTCTCACAGATTTTGGTATTCCTTTTAATACTGTTATTTCAGGAAAGAAGAAACAATAAAAGATAAAAATTTCACAATTGCTACTAGTGAAGACGTGCTATATTATCATTGCCCTTTAAAATAGAAAAAAATTGCACAAAACAACATCGACTCCTTAAGTTGGTCTCTTAATATGAACTTATCATTGTTTACATAATGAATGATCCCTGACTAATATCTTTCCATTTTCAAGCATATCTCCTACCCGCGTAATCTAGATTGTTTTCCAATTTGTGAGGCATTTATCAACACATATGCATTCATTGGACTCTTCTTGTATGTTCAATGTGTACATGTAATATAATCGTATAGATAAAAGTTTATCTTTTCAAAATTATTGGGCTTCCCAAGAAGTCTGCATGATCTTTTAGCAAATTCAGTGTAAAGTGACACTACAACAAAAAGTATAATTAATAACATTTGTTTATAGCATTTTTTTATAAATGTTATAAAATAAAAGGTATATGTTAGGTCCCGTTATTGTCAAATCCGGAGACAAAACTTTGTGTTGATAAAAATGTAATTTTTTTGTGTTTTTGTTCTTCCCGCTCGAGCGGAGTCATGTGCGCTCGAGCGGAGATTAGAGGATCTCAGTATTTTGACAGGACAACAAAAGTACTGGTGGATGTGATTTTACGCTCAAGCTGGATATCCAGCGCTCGAGCGCATTTCAGTTTAGTCACGCGCATGTTTTTTGTTCAGTCCACTCGAGCGGACTGTGGAGCGCTCGAGCGGAGATCGCGGACTCAGATCTTCTATTTAAACATGTTGAGGTTGTGTTTTAGGATCACTTTTCCTAGATCTTGTTTAGGGTTTTCTAGGGTTTTGTTTGAAGTTTTCTTCTGAGATTTTTGATAGTTTTCCTTGATGTTCTTGTGAGAGTTCTAAACTTATGTATTGAGATTCATACATCAAGGAGGTTGATACTTTACATTCAAGAGAGTTCTCTTCGGTGGCTTCCGAAGATCAAAACGTAGAATTCAAAAGGCGTTTGATTCTACGTAGTCGTTAATTCAACAAGTGAAGTTAGGGATTCAACTTCAGGATCAGTTCCATGACGAAGACGTGGTGAAAGAGTTACAGAAGATTCAGAGACAAATTGACTGTGTTGGGTAATTTGTGTGTTATCTTTGTAATCTTTCTTTCTTCAGTAGTGGATTGATTAGTGGCGGTTCGCCCGTGGTTTTTTATTACAATTGAAGGTTCTTCAATTGTGGTTTTTTCCACGTAAAAATCATTTGTGTCGATTTATTGTTTATTCCAAAAACAAACAATCTAAAATCACTCTCGTAAGTGCTTGTTGATTTAGATTGAGTTTTTTTGGATTTTTGGGATTTGGAATTTTTGAATCTTGATCTAATCACGAATCACGTAGGATTTTCAATTGGTATCAGACCGGGTCACTCTTTGTTTTATCAAAAACTTTGTTTTTTCAAAACTATAGGAGTGTGATTTTGTGTGACTAGTATCATGGATTCTATTCGTGAAGGTAACTCGACTCATAGACCCCTTTTACTAGACGGTACAAACTATTCTTATTGGAAAGCTTGTATGAGAGCATTTTTAAAATCCATCGAGGAGAAAGTTTGGCACTGCGTAATCTTTGGGTGGAGTGAACCTACAATCACCGTTAATGGCATTGAAATTCCTAAACCCCTTGATAAATGGGACACAACTAATTACCAGAACTCGATTGGAACAGCAAGGCTCTCAACTCCCTCTTCTGCTCTGTCACACCTGAAGAATTCCGTCGAATTTGCACGTGTGAAATAGCAAAAGAGGCGTGGGATATTCTTGAAACGATTCACGAAGGTACTACCTCTGTTAAAAGGTCAAAACTTCAACGTCTCACCTCCGCCTTTGAAACCCTTTTTATGCGCGACGATGAGACGTTTGATGATTTTTATGCAAAACTCAGTGATATCGTGAATTCCTGTTTCACTCTCGGTGAAAAAATCCCGGAAGCGAAAGTTGTTGGAAAAATTTTGAGGTTCCTTCCCGAGAGGTTCCAATCAAAGGTGACAGCCATTGAGGAGGCTCAGAATGTTGATACCCTCAAGCTCGATCAATTGGTTGGAAATTTGCAGACTTATGAAGCCCACCAAATTTCAAAGAAAAAGCAAAAAGAAAGTATGGCTTTCACGAGTGCTCATGAGACTGTAAAACCTTCGGAGACTGAATTTGATTTAGAGTCTGAGATGACGGCTATGCTTACAAAACAGTTTAAATTTTTTTGAAAAAGAAGCCTAATTTCAGAGCCCCTATTTCAAAAGATAAGAGTAATGATAAACCCAAAACTTTTCCACCAAAATTTGCTCAAACTACTGAAAAGAAGATTGTAAGGGGGCCAGGGGTCAAGTGCTATGAATGTCAAGGGTTTGGCCATATGTCCCTTGAATGCCCCTCGAAAAAGAATCGGAAGAAAGTCTACACTGTAACTTGGGATGATGAAAGCGGGTCGGAGCAAGAACTCGAAGAACCTGAATCTGGTGAAGACGGGGATAGTGCTTTCATGGCATTTTGGGCCACAGTTTCTCAACCTCTTCCAAAGCCTTCGGAATCAGCTCGTGGTCAGAACTTGCATCATGCTCCAACCTTTGATGGGACTAACTACCTGTATTGGAAAATCAGAATGAGGGCTTTTTGAGAGCTTTTGAACCAGAAGGTTGGCAAGCCATTGAAGAAGATACAGAAAGTGCAGATAATCGGGCAATCAGAGAGCCCTGATCATTATTCGTGGAGCAATCTCTAATGAAGAACAGCAACGGGTTGTTCACTGCACAAAGGCTAAAGATGCATGGGAAATTCTGAGCCAATTCCATGAAAGAAGAGATTCATCTCCACCTCCATCCAGCAACTTGTCTGCCTTGGTTGCTAGATTGGATGAGGTCAAGGAGAATGAGGAGCAAAGAGAGGATGATGAAACATCTGAAGACATTGATGAGATCAATGGCGATGAACTACAACAAGCTTATGAGAAGCTGTACGAGGAATCTCTGAATTTGTCTAAAACCAACGACAAACTCTCTCTCGAGCTCAAAACATGTGAGAGTGAGAATGTTCGGCTCAAAGGAGAACTCCTGACAGCAAAACAGAATGCCATCAAGATCTCAAGTGATAGGCAAGACTTATGTGGAAAACTTCTATCCTGTGAAACTGAAAGGAATGAACTTCTGAAGGTGTATTCCACATATGAAGAAAAGCTTGAAAGTCTTGAGTTGTCACAAGCTGCATTGGAAGAGAAAGTCAGTCAGAAAGATGAAGAACTCCGTATTGCTAGAGCAACAATTGCCATGTGGAACAAAGGTTCCAGATCTCTAGAAGACATACTCGGGTCTCAACAAATGGGTTCTGACAAAAGAGGGCTAGGCTATGGTGCGACAGCTCACAAGGGACAGGCCTCTACCTCACATAACTTGAAGACTCAAGCAAAGGGCAAATTGAAGGTAGACCAGGATGATTCTTCTCTTCATCAAGCAAAAGCAGGTAAGATCAACAAAAGAGAGGTAAAACCTGTTTTTATTTGTCATCACTGTGGTAGGTATGGCCACATTCGTCCTTACTGTTTTGAACTGTTTGGTAAGGTGTCTCAAAAGGGTAGAAATTCTAATACTTTTTGGGTTAGGAGACAACCTTACATGTCTAGGCAGAACACCAAGACTAAAAAGATTTGGGTTAGAAAAGATGATTTGACTTGTTTTGTTGCTCACACTGCTCTAAAAGCACGTGACTCACACATGTGGTATCTTGATAGTGGGTGCTCTCGTCATATGTCCGGTAACAAATCCTACTTCACCTCTCTTGAAAAATATGAAGGAGGAATTGTTACCTTTGGAGATGGCGGCACTTCTAGAGTCATTGGTAAGGGCTCTATAAGTGTTGCTGGTCTTCCCAAGCTAGATAATGCCTTACTTGTTGATGGCCTTAAAGCAAATCTTTTGAGCATTAGTCAAATGTGTGATTCCCATCATGAAGTATTGTTTTCAAAAGATAAATGTGAAATTTTGGATAAAAAGGGAAATAATGTTTTACATGGGGTTCGCACATCTGATAACTGCTATGGGATTCTTACTACTAATGATCTCACTTGTCATTCTGCCATCATAAGTAACACTGATCTGTGTCATCAAAGATTAGGTCACATGAATTTCAAAGACCTAACTAAGATAGCCAACAAAGAGCTTGTGAGAGGAGTACCTAAACTGGGTAAGAATTTGAGCCATGTGTGTGGACCATATCAGCTTGGCAAGCAAACCCGTGCTCCTCATAAAAAGGTGAACAGCTTTACAACCAAACGTCCTCTTGAATTGGTTCACATGGATTTAATGGGTCCTACTCGCACTGAGAGCATTGGAGGTAAAAGATACATTTTTTTAACTGTTGATGATTTTACTCGATTCTCATGGGTAAATTTTCTAAGGGAAAAATCTGATACGTTTGATGTTTTTCAGGCTTTAGTCCTTAAAATCCAAAATGAACAGGGTGTTTCTATTGGGCATATCATAAGAATCCGAACTGATCATGGTCGTGAATTTGAAAATAGTTCGTTTTCGGATTTTTGTGATATGCATGGAATTAAGCATGAGTTTTCTGCACCTATTACTCCACAACAAAATGGATTGGTTGAGAGGAAGAACAGAGTTGTTCAAGAAATGGCTAGGGTCATGCTCCTTAGTAAGAGTCTTCCTCCAAAGTTTTGGGCTGAAGCCTTAAATACTGCTGTTTATGTCATAAATCGCGTGTATTTAAGGCCCGGCACTTTACAAACTCCTTATGAATTGTGGAAGGGTTTGAAACCTAATGTAAAATAATTCAAAACATTTGGGAGTAAGTGTTACATCTTCAAAGATAGAGAGCCCTTGGGCAAATTTGACTCCCGAAGTGATGAATGTATTTTTCTAGGGTATTCAACCAACAGTAGGGCTTTTCGAGTCTATAACCTGCGAACTTCATCATTAATGGAATCTATCAATGTGGTTATAGATGACACAGGTTCACCTACTTCAGCAACAAATGAGGATGACAATGGTGAGTTCCAATCTTGGATACTGAACCACAAAATCAAGGAGAACTGCGGTTCAATCACAAGAAATTGTTACAGCACCATCCTCACAGGTAAGTTCAAGTCCAAAGAGTGCTCAAAGGGACATCACTCATGTTCCTCCTGTCACCTCAAGTCCTGAACTTAAACCATCAGCAAGGGTGAAACTGAATCATCCAGCTCAACAGGTGATTGGAAGTGTTTCAGATCGAATGAAAACCCGAAGACAGATTCGGGATGAGGTATCACATATGTGTTATGTTTCATTAATTGAACCTAAGAATTTTAAAGAGGCCTTGCTAGATGATAGTTGGGTCAATGCTATGCATGAAGAATTAGGTCAATTTGAACGTAACAAAGTTTGGACTCTTGTTCCCAGACCTAGAGACATGAATGTGATAGGTACCAAGTGGATCTTTAAAAATAAATCTGATGAGAATGGTACTGTTGTGAGAAATAAAGCTAGGTTGGTTGCTCAAGGCTACACACAAGTAGAAGGTATTGACTATGATGAGACGTTTGCCCCAGTTGCACGTCTCGAATCCATTCGTATTTTGCTTGGTGTTGCATGTTTTCTTGGCTTTAAATTGTTTCAAATGGATGTGAAAAGTGCTTTTCTGAATGGGTACTTAAAAGAAGAGGCATATGTTGAGCAACCAAAAGGGTTTGAGGACCCTAAATGTCCTAATCATGTCTACAAGTTAGACAAGGCTTTGTATGGATTGAAACAAGCTCCTCGGGCTTGGTATGATAGGCTAACTACCTTTCTTCTTGATAATGATTTTCAAAGGGGTAGTGTGGATAAGACCTTATTTGTGAAACATACTAAGTCTCATATTCTTGTTGCTCAGATATATGTTGATGATATTGTGTTTGGATCTACTGCTGAGCATCTTGTGAAATACTTTTCGGATTGCATGACACATGAGTTTGAGATGAGCATGATGGGAGAGTTGTCTTATTTTTTGGGTCTCCAAATTAAACAGTCTCCTTCGGGCATATTTGTTTCTCAGTCTAAGTATGCTAAAAATCTTGTGTCAAAGTTTGGTCTTGAGTCTTCCAAGCATGCACGCACTCCCATGAGCACCAGTCTTCACCTTTCCAAAGATTCCTCTGGTATTGATGTTGATCCTACCCTTTATAGGAGTATGATAGGGAGTCTTTTGTATCTCACAGCCAGTCGTCCTGATATTTCCTTCAGTGTCGGTGTTTGTGCTCGTTACCAAGCCAGTCCTAAAGAGTCTCACCTTCTTGCGGTAAAACGCATCATCAAGTATGTAAATGGGACCTTGGGGTATGGGGTTTGGTTTTCCACTGATACTACAGCCGAAATTACTGGTTTTTCTGATGCCGACTGGGCAGGGTGTGCTGATGATAGGAAAAGTACATCCGGGGGGTGTTTTTACCTTGGGAATAATCTGGTTCTTGGCATAGTAAAAAGCAAAATGCCATCTCTCTTTCCACTGCTGAGGCTGAGTACATTGCTGCAGGAAGTTGTTGTGCACAAATGTTGTGGATGAAGCAAATGCTTCATGACTATGGTATAGAACAGAACACTCTCACTCTTTTCTGTGATAACACAAGTGCCATAAACATTTCAAAAAATCCAGTCCAACACTCTCGCACCAAACATATTGACATCCGTCATCATTTTATTCGAGAGTTAGTGGATGAAGGCCTTGTTGTTTTGGAACATGTTCCTACTGAGCATCAAAAAGCTGATATTTTTACAAAACCCCTTGATCTTCTTCGATTTGAGTTTCTTAGAAAGACCTTGGGTGTAATGCTCAGTAACTAGGTTGCTTCCTGTTTATTATATGTGAGGTGAGTGTGAGTGGTTGACTTACTGTTCTTGGATGTAGCAATCTCATTGTTATTGAGTCCTAATATCTTTGCATCAAATTCAATATGAACACTGCTCATGTTGCTTACAAGATCTTATTCATCTTTGTTCATAGCTCATTCTGAATGCCCATACTCATTTACTTCATGATCTCATTTTGTACACATCCTTGAGATAAACTGTTGCAGGGGTTTCCGCACAAGTGATCAAAGTTCTCTATGGACCACTGACAGTGTTTCTTGTACTCTTTTAGAGGAATTGACCTATACTGGTATATCATGGGTGATGTTAAGTCTCTTAACCATCTACCATCTTAATTCACTTCCATGGTTTCTCTCTCAGTTCCTTGAAGTCCGGGCATTAGGAAAAGGCTACCTCAGAGGCACCAACCAGGCCATCCTTTATGATTTCATTCTTCTCTGGTTTGGTTTCCATACTCTTGAGCGTGAATGCCACCAGTGAGTGCCCACAAGAAAGAAAAAGTTAAACATAATAAAAAAAAATAAAAGGACTCATTGATTGAGGGGGAGCCTCCGCATTTACTCAACAAATACCCCGTGATTTATAGTGGTTTGACTTTTCTCTGTGGTGTTCAGTTACTCTTGTCGGAGGTCCAGCCATTCGATCACTACTAGGATTAACTCTAGCTCAGTGGACTCTCAAGGATTGCACACACATACATCACTTATGTGAGCTCTCATGTGTGTTTTTGAGTTATGCATTCTCATGATACTTATGGCTTTGAATTAATACTATCTGTTTTATTCATGAGCTGGTATTTCATCTCTTTTCTCAAATTTACAGAACTCATGATCGATGGATTCTTTTGTCCTTGTTGTACAGTCTGACACCTGGTCATCTTGCTTGTTACAGGACACCCTAGTTGTTTTTTATTTTAAAAAAAAAAAAAAAAGGTTTTCCGCTCGAGCGGACTGTTTTACGCTCGAGCGTATTTTTCACACTTGCAGCAGTTTGTTCTTTTGGGAGCGCTTCTTGCGGCAGACTTTGGGCATGCCAGAGCAGCCAGTTCTAGCACCTCCTCCTACCTATGCGACGGACACCGAGAGGTATACCTTAGTAGAGATGGCAGATTACACTATCGGCTGGAGCTATGAGCGCTTTGTAGACGAGGGCGACTATACGGAGTTTGTCCAGACCTATATCATACAGCCTCTGACCGGTGCCGGCCGAGTTGAGAGAGAGAGACCAGTAGCGCCAGCTGCGAGAGCAGGAGCATCGCAGGCACTTCAGGCTCGAGGTAGGAGTGGGCCCCAGAGAGAGCAGAGAGCTGGGTGGCCCGAGCTGCCTACTATGATGACATGCCGAGGGCAGGGTGGAGAGACTTACCAGATCCCCATCGCTCCCCCTCCGGCTAATCACAAGCTGGTCGAATTCCATGGTTTGCCTCCGGTATGTACTACTGCACTTTGCATCCTGTACAGTCATTTCATTTCATTTCTCTTGATATTTCGTAGAATACTGATGCTTCCAACACTTTTGTAGGCTTCCGCTGAGTACAATCGCCAGTCTCTGGAGTTGACTGCCTCTGTGATGAGGATGCTACAGCGGAGCTTCGACCTGCTATCTATTTACGGTATCCCAGTAAGCTTTTTTAACCACAATCTCAAACTGTGCATAATCTGTTTCACACATAATCTGATGCATCGCACTGTCCACATGGCAGTTGATACGTGGCCCTCACGGCATTGATACATTGTAACCCACGGATTGTTCACAGCATTGCTCACGGCATTCATACACTGCACTCGGTCACTGTATTTTGTACTGATATACTGCTCACAACATTCATACTCTGTACTCATACACTGCATTCTGTTTTGATGTACTGCTCATAGCATTCATACACTGTACTCATATACTGCATTCTGTATCCATACTCTGCTTCGCGTAGTATAACTGATGCATTTACCGTTTGTCCTTTTCAGGCCCCATTCCAGATATCAGCTGCAGGGGGTGCCGCGGGAGGACTGTCTGTATCTGCCCGAGGAGGAGGGAGAGCAGGGCGAGGGACCACAGTACCCTCCCGCACCAAAGCGGGGCGCACTCATGTTGGGAGCAGCTCACGAGCGTCGATTCCAGATGATGACGAGTCCGAGACAGAGACAGATGCAGAGTCGTCTGAGGATGAGACTGGAGATGACTCGGGCTCGAGCTCAGATGGTGGAGCTGACGACGATGCTCCTAGACCTTCGTCCAGGAAGAGGACGAGGACAGACTCTCATGCCTGAGACCAGTTGACATTGATCTAGACTTTTGCTACTTTTTTTCTTTTTCTTGCTTTGCTTTTCTTTGGGCACACTGTACTGCTTCAGGCAGTTTTTGCTTTCTCAAAACTATATACTTTGAAAAGATGATGGAATGAAACAAGCTTTTTGCTGAAAGAGTGTTATATTTGTACATTTTATGCATCGCATCGCATCGTATAACATCGTATAATAATGAGATTGGATGGAAATTGAACATGCATGTGTTACCAGGTCAGGTAGTGAACCAACGTAACAAATTGACTTAACAAGCAATCATAAGACCTTGACAAGTTTACAACTCGATAAGGAAAGAGCAACAACTCGATAAGCAAGTTGAAGTAACACAGGTGTGACTTTGCAAAATCAACACCGAAAGGCACTGGAAGTGGAACTAATCACAAGTTCCCAACATATTCAACACATAGACTGCCCATTTTGAACACACAGCTCATAACACAACACTTGGTTCCTTCGGCACACAGCTCATACAACGCACTGCTAATTCTGAACATACAGCCCAGAACACAGCGCTTGGTTTATTCTGCATACGGCTAATCCTGAACAAACAGTCCAATCTGAAAAGACGGGATGCAAAGATGGAATCGGCAGAAGCTGAAACATACTCAGATGCTCCGAATTTTCCCCTTTTATTTTGCTTCGCAATCCAAAACACATATATTCACTGTTCTTATATGACCTGGGTTGGACCCTACAGTTTTATGAAAGAACAAATCTTGTTTTGCATAAATGTAGAGAATGGCACAGCACTCTGAGCACAAAACGATTTTGTTTTGAAATTGAGTTTTTAATCGGGTATTGAGCCTACGATTGACCACAGCGCACTACGACCCAACAAAGAAAAAGGTAAACAACCTAAACGCATCAAGAAACACTTGAAACGACTCAAAACAAGAGATGAACAAAGCAACAGAAGACACGACATACAGACGTGTTACAAAGGCAAGAGACCTCCTGGTCATGAGGAGCCAGTTCCTCCGGGTATTGTTTCCCACCCTTTCTTATCTGTGATTCTCACGTCACTCGGCCCTCAGGCTCTCTTTCTCTTTTTTTTTCTTTTTTTTTTAAAAGCCCTTTTCTCACTTTTTCGCTCATCGCACATATCTCTATTCTTCAATCTCTCATTTTCAATCCCTCTCCTGGGTGGTTGATGGATAAACGAGAAGTTGTGGGTTCATGCCCCCACACTTTCAGCTCGTAGCTATTTCTTCTGGTGGCGCTTAGTCGATGCTCCGGATGAGGGAGTGGAGTATCTTGATCCATCCCAATTCGTGCTTCGCACTTGGCTTGATACCTCGCTGCTTGGAGGATGTTGAGAGCTTTCAGCCCTTTTCTGTTAGCTTCCACTATGCCCTTTCTGGTAAGTACGTTGACAATGGGGTAAAGACAGGAAGCCTGACTCGACTGTGCCCCTAGTTCATCATTTTGACCATTTTTTGTTTTGACTTTCTACTAAAACAAATTTGACCAATATGAGAGTTAGATTAACATACCTGTTCAACTTTTCTGATTCAAAATCATGCAAGTTAGGCTATGAGCACTGAAATTTTTCCTTTTTTTTGGGTCCAAGAAATGGTCCAGTTTTGGAAAAATGGAATAATTTTTGAGAAAATTAGTCAACCCCAGTAAAATAATCCCAAAAACTGTTTTTGCAAATGGCCACCGCTCAACGAGCATGGAACCCACTCTTGAGATGTACAACCTCAGATCCATAACAATGGAAATTTGCTTCTTGTCTGAACGGCACTGTACGGCAATGGAAAATTGCCCCTTTGTTTGAATGTCACCACAGCGCATCGTATGGCAACGGAAAGTTGCCCCTTATTTGAATGGCATCGCGGCGCATTGTAATCAGTCTTCAGAGTAACGAACACAACCGAACTCTCGGATACAGAGAAAACAAAGATGATTGGAACCATTGCATGGACACAGTTGATTTGGAGGTGTTTGTGGCTGGACTTCAAAATGAAGTTGCCTATGTATCCCAAACATGGGAATCAAGCCTTACGTAGTTTCGGGTTAAGGTACACTCGGGTATTTAACCTCTCCTTTTGCACTCTAACTTTTGCCAAGGCCACCCTTCCCAGTTTTCAACCTTGCGAGCTTTGTTCTTCTTTTATTTTCAATTCTTTTCATTTCTTTTCTTCTTTTTTCTCTTTCATCTCTTTTACTTCTTTTTTTTTGTTTTCTGCATTTTTCTATTTTTTTGTTCTTTTTCTTTTCTTTTTATTTGCTCTAACTTTTGCTTGGGTCGCCCTTCCGGGTTTTTGGCCCAGCGAGCCTCTCAAGGGTAAAAGTGTAGCTTTGTCCATGCCAAATGGTTTTGAGATCCTGACGTCATCTGAATCTAGGAGAATGGCTGATGTTCACTGATGATGTAGGAGTCCATCCCATGGGGGCTGAATTTGCCCCTAGTGTTGTGGATAGGAACTCGGTTGTTCTTCAGCAATACTTTCTTCTTTCCTCCCTGGTTTGCAGAAAAGACTCATCTTTGACTCTTCGAGCGCATCTGACATTTTTGCCCCTAGTTCAAGGGCTGTTTCAAATATGGCCACACAGGCCTTGCATTGCAGTTGACGGTTGAACATTCTGAATCCAAGTTCAATTGTTTGAAAGTAAGGGGGTCGAGTCTCGAGGCTGAGAGCGATCCTAAGCTGCACGATCTGAAGAGTGATTCCTCACAGGTCTTCGCAAGACGGCGCAAAACATTTTTTGAAATCTTTTAAGAAAGCGACAAATCGCTCGCGCTGAAGACAGTGCAGAACCAATCTGGATCAAGCCAGGATCCTTCTCAGTACTCACACTAACAAGCGTGATTTTATTCATTAAGGGCTTAGCATGCCTCTCTTTCTCTCAATTGATCAAACTTTGCAAAACCCGAGGAATTCCTTCCTCTTCGTTTTCAACACAATATTTAAAAGGTTTTTAAAAAAACTCAGGTCAATGCAATGATTTCAAGGCACAGAAGAGCAAGTGAAATGGACTGTCGTTTCCATTCCAAAACTTGCTGGCACAACAGGCTCAAAGCGAGAACAAGCACAAAAGCATGAAAAACCATTGCTGTTTCATTCAGAACTGTTGGCACGACTAGCTCCCTGGCAAAAACAGACTCAAAAGAAAGCAAATGGACAAGCACAAAACAAAATAGTGAAGTCCGAGGTAACACCCCTGACGTCACCCGACTTCTGTACAACAGGACTGACTCGATACAACAAGACAGACCCCAAACAAAAAGACTGACTCAAAATAAAGAGACAGACTCAAAACAACACAAAACTGACTCAACACCCAAGTCAGAAACTACAAAAAAAAAAAAAAAAAAAACAGCATTCGCAAATGCTCAACACAGTGCGTGCCACACGCCACATCTGAAGCAAACTGAACACCGCCCACAGGTGGTCCGACCCTGATCACATACTTGAATTATCTTCGAAGTCCAACAACTCAGCGGTGACAGACTTTGCTGAGGTAGGTGGGAGGATGACCTCATTATCAAACAGATCCTGCACTTCATGGCAAAGACGGAAGCAGTTATCGGTGGTGTGACCAGCCTGTTGATGGTATGCACAATACTGGGTAGCATCATGTGAGAGAGGGAGATTGCTCGGGAGAGGCCGAGGCTCAAGGGGTTTGAGATGACCCTTCTCAGTGAGGATTCGAAGAGCCTTGGACAAAGGCATGTAGAGGGCATGAAAGACCCTGCGCCCTCGAGGCAGATACTTCGAAGTCTGCGGGCCTTTGCTGGACGCACTAGCAAAAGGATCAGCAGGTGCTACCTTGGCTCTCTGATCTTTTCCAGGTGCAGGGTTAGGATTGAAAGGAACTGTTCTGGTATGACGGTCCCTATCCCGATTTTCCCTCTGGCTTGAACTACTCTGAGCAGGGAAAATATCATCCATAGTCTTAGCCACAGCTGCGAGTACTTGCTGCTTATTCAACCCCCCGGCTTTCAAGAGCCTCAACAGCTTGCTGGAGTTGTGCATAGGGATCTACATCCACTTTCATCTTGTCCTTTCCACTAGCCTCAGCTTGGTGGGTGGTTTGGGTTGCTGCTTCAGTACGAAGCCCCGTTGTCGCTGGCATATCATTGCTGGAGCTTGAGACAGCTTCAGGTTGGATGAGCTCGATTACAATTCGCCCCAGTAGCGGGGGCTCCTGCGGCACGAAGTTTCCAGCATACGATGTGGTTGGTGGCGAAGCCGACATTCCATAGGCGAGATCAGCCACAAACCTCTGGAGGTTGCCAATCATTCCCATCAACTCAAACGTGGTGGGCTCACGAGTTTAAAACAACTGGGGCGTCCAGATCGGATGTGCGGCAGGCGACCAGGGCGGGTGTGGTACTTCAACGTCAGTCTCACCTTGTAAGGCGATTCCTTGGTTTAGTGCCACTATCAAAACCACAATTTTCTCTGAATTTTGTGTCATCATAAGTCCGCTGAACTGAACGGAGATGATGTAACCGGTGACTGACAGATCAGATGAATCGGTAAGCCTTGACTGGTCTTGGCTTAACAAAGGAGAATACTGGCTATTCTGAACTAAGTCTCTAAACCTTGCAAGACAAAATAGGCAGCATTTCAGCCCAATTTCATCAAAACTGAGATAGGCATAGCGAATAACTGTACTCTACTACTGATCACTGTTCCCCAAAATCGCTGCTCAAAAACTGATACCTGCGGATATAACTGATTCTCAAAACACTGATACTGATGCCTGCAAGCTTGATACCCAAACTTGCAAACTGATATATGCATTCCTGTAGAGGCACAACTCTAAAAGCACATAGCAAGCAAATGGGAGCCAAAAACACCCCTATGTTGGGGTAGGGTTTCCCTGTCCTATTTTGTCAGGAGCTAGGGTTTCACTATGCACGCAGCGGTTTCAAACAACCTATAATCGGGTGAGCAACCTGTCCTAGTTTGGAATGGTCACTACGGATTCCGAATATGCACTAGGTCGAATGGTCAAAAGGGTGCCTCGGTAAAAACTGGGGTTTGTGTTCCCATCGTGGCAGAGCCCGTAACCAGTTAGCCTTATGGCACGCTTCTCAAAGAGAGCCTCCGGGAAACCGTTCAGGAATAACATATGGCAAACACGGTGTCCTAGGCGCACCAATGCACATGCAATGCAAAGAAACACATAAGTGTAATCAAAACAAGATATCATGAGTTCCAGTCAGGTTCTCTAACTCCCCAGCAGAGTCGCCAGAAACTGTAGACGTCCCCGAACGTCCCGGGAGGGAATCCCGTTTTCTTCATTGGGGCTCACTACAGTTTGGACTCAATGTCACGGTCCTGTATCTAATCTCGCAGAGTGCAATGCAAGACCGATGAATCATCAAAGAGTCCAAATCTGGCAAATCGTTTTGAAAAACAGATTTTTAGAAAGAAGTGCCAAACATGGACTGCTTTGCCAGATACAGAGTCGCCACCTAAATATTTTATTTTGGGGGAATTTAAGAAACCCTGACTCGTGCCTAAGGCCACGTGTCCGTCATCACCAAAGTTGCCTCGGCTCAGGAACTTGGGTACGATTGGGGAAGGTCATCTATTAGCACCCCCGCTCGCCCGATCCGAAGATCGGCCTGTACTAAACATGATATCTTGTTTTTGAAAACACATGCTTTCTTATTCCGGTTAATTAGCTAGAATTACTATGTGATGCGCACAACACACAAGTATAGACTAGATTGCCTAATTTCGAGCAAAGCATCGCATATCCGTTTGTTTAAAGACGGTTTGAAGCTTTGCTACTCGCAAGTAGGCTAAAACACGGATTTCGATGAATTAGTCCAATTCAAGCAATCTAACCTTCACCCATAGGCATTCAGGCAGTTATAGCAGATAAGCAGTTAGCCTCATGGCAAGCATGCTTTCATGGCAACATTAACATACATGCAGTATGCTAAAGCATAAACACTCACAGTGTACTCCAAGCCAAAACAAAGAACATGTTAGTAATCAATGTATGATCCAAGTCCATGTTGAAATGGCTAATGCATCGCATACAAAATGCAATTAGAATAGGCTCGGCTAATGTAAGGATGGCATGTGAAATGCAACAACTCGATACACGTATTCAAGTTGGAATTTGAAATGCTATGCAATTAGTATGATGCGCCAAGCCCGGTGTATGCAATACAAATGAATGAATGCAAACATGCGGAGCATAAGTATGCTAATCAAAACATGACCTAAAACTAACCAACGAAAGCATGTAAGTAAAATGGAGAAAGAAATGGGGGTTGGAAGACATGCATCACACACACGCACGCTTATTACAAATTTGCCCTCTCGACGGAGGGTCTGAATAAATAATACAAATTAACTAATTAACTAACTAACAAGCTAATTAATTATTACAAAACACTTAACTAATTAAACAAATTAACTAAGCTATGAAAAGCAGTAAAACAGCCTCGGGAAGAGGGACGGATGCGTGCTCGAATGGCTTTGCTTGGAAATCCATCGCCATGTCACATGTTGCCTCTGTTTACACTGCTCTGCACTTCTGAGGATTGCACAAGTCTGAAGGTTACCTCTGAACTACTCCCTGAGGGTTGTGGGAGGTCACCGACCAAGAGGTGAGGCCACCGGCCATAGGAAACTGGTCATCGGTCAAAACTTAGGCTCTCGGCCAAGAATGTATAGCCGGCCGGCATTGAAGATGGCCGACCGGCCATCTCTTCCTGCAGAATCCTGTTTTGCTGCAGCAGAGGACAAACAGAGCATGGCAATGCATTTTCAAAGCAATGTTTGCACCACCACCCTCCTTATCATGTTTGAGACTCAAAGGAGTATGGTTCTCGATCCTCGGGCTATCAATCACGCATTTCAATGGATGATGGCCCAAAGTGTCAAGTGTGCATTTTAATGTCAAATGAAATGCACACAAAACAAATGAAGGACCTCCAACCTCTATCATGGTTTATCAAGAAGCAAGGGATGCAAACATGCACAATGCTATGCAACCTAGACATGCAAGCAAACTAATGCAACATGAGCATGTGAACAAGTATGCAAACATGCAAGCATGTGACAACATATCAAACACATGACAAAATGCAAGCTAACAAGCATGCAAAATGCAACTTAAGCATACAACAATATGCAATGGGCCAAGTATGCAACAACATACAAGGCAAGCATGCAACAACATGCAAAGGATGGACTTACACCAAGATGGACAGCTCTCTAATAGGTCCAAAACAGTGGCCAAAATGCTAAGTACATGAGGGCAAATGCACATACAAACATGCATGCTAAATGGTCCAATACTTAAGCATAAAAGGGCAACTTTTAAGAACACTTAAAAGGAATGGAAAGCATGTTAATGTGACAACATTACATGCCCTGAAATGAAGCTAGGAGTGATGCCAAATCACATAAACAAGTCAAACATGGCATGCTCAAGACTGAAACCTAAGACTAGTCGAGGGACTTGAACCAAAGCTACACAAAACAAAGAGCATATGGCAAGTGTGACCCAAAACAGTCCTAAGTCATGCTAAAGTGAGCCTAAAATATGCAATGACCAAAGCCAAAACAAGCTAAAACAAAGGGGCAAAATCATGAGGCATGCAAGGCCATCAAAGAGGTGTTACACTACACCTAATACAACCAAACATGGCATGATTTAAGAAACCAAAATCAGAGATATGACACGTCAAAATAAGCCCAAAAACCCACTTAGATGTCATCCCAAATACCCAAGCATGTTGGCATATGCAATGGTCCAAACCTGGAGCACAAAACAACAACTCTTCAAGGCATTGAAAGAGTCACAAATGTAAGCGTAGGAGCATACTATATGGACTGAAGTAACATTCTAAGTGGTGCCAAACCACTGAAATGACCCACATAGAGCATGCTACCAACTTGGACACTCAAAGCTTACAAGCTAGATTGCATGGTAGCTATACAAAACAATGCAAGCATGACCAAGAAGACCAAAATAAGAGCTTAAGCATGCTACAACAAGGCTAAAAGCTTCATGGAGTTTAGCCAAAATCATGTTAAAAACACATGTTACAACATGATGCATGTTAAGGCCAAATCATGGGATTACAAGACAAGTGTATGAAGCATACAAGGCATGTCTAAACCAACTTAAAACAGAGATGTATCACGGCAAAACAAAGCCTAATACATGCTGAAATGGAGCTAAAACAAACTAAACACACATGCTACCACATAAGCCATTTATCCAAGCATTAGAGACAACAAGGAGAGGGGATGACCCTCTCCTTTTTAGGACCTCAAAACCACCTCTCCACCACTGAAAATCCTCTGGATTTCAGTGGTAGAGAGGTCATGCAAAGACCAAAACAATGGCCAAAAGGTATGGCCTAAAACAAGGCCTAACAAGGCCTTGGAGGGGGGAGACAACCCCAAACCTCAAAGTGACCTTAAACAAAGTTCTAAAGCACACAAAATCAAAACTTTTATCAGTTATAGTCGAAGCTTAAAACAATAAGCAAGAATGGCTAAAAGCCTAAGCAAGAAAGGGGTAACTAAAGTACGGATGCTCACCCTTGTAGACCTTCTTTAGAAACAAAGCTCCAGCACCTTTCTTTGGTCAAAACAAGTCCAAGAACCCTAACAACAACCTTCCAAGGCCTCAACAACCCAAGGATGGTGTAATACTAGGTGCTCTAGTGCAAAAGTAAGACAAAACTCACTTTAGGTCACAAAACAAGACCAAACCAAGAAAAATAGATACAATACTATATCTATCCTTTGTAACCCTAATTTTTCTGAACCTTGAAGGAGGGAGAAGGAGCTCCCTCTTTATAGAGGTTCAAATGGCAAGCTTCCTAAGCAAGATAAGCAAGAGGCAAATCCCTCCATACACGTGTATGGAGGGGGTGTATTGTGGATGCCAGCTGTGACAGCTGGTATAAAATATCTGCCAAAAGCAGATGGAAAGGGGTGGGCTGGAAAATATGGCCGATTGACCAACAAAAATGGCCAGCCGACCAAAAATATTGCCGACCGACCAAAACCTTTGGCCGGTAGCAAGAAAACAGGGCCGATGGCCTCAAGCCAAGGCCGGTGAGGTGTGGGGATGGCCAACAAGCCATTCCCTGCCCTCAGAAGCAAAAACACAAGTGTTTGGTGCATAACCAAGCATAAAGCAAACAAGTCGAGAGGTCTTAAGGCAAGGCGCGCGACCGAAACCTCCGAGAACTCAAGACGAACACGAACATGGATGATCACCGAGTGTTCAAATGGTGACGTCGAAGTCTTGAGGTCGGTCAAAAATGGGGTGTCTATAGTGTGCACGACACAACCTGAGATAAATTCCAAACACGCTGAAATCGTGTGAGGAAAGGGAGAGAGGGAGAATCATAGGGACATATCCCCGTGTTTCGGAACAAGAAAGAGAAACATAGGGACATATCCCCGTGTTTCAGAAAGAAGGAGAAACATAGGGACATATCCCCGTGTTTCAAAAAGAGGGAGAAATATAGGGACATATCCCCGTGTTTTGGAAAGAAGGAGAAACATAGGGACATATCCCCGTGTTTCGGAAAGAGGGAGAAACATAGAGAGATATCCCCGTGTTTCGGAAAAAAAGAGAAACATAGGGACATATCCCTGTGTTTCAGAAAGAGTGAGAAACATAGGGACATATCCCTGTGTTTCAGAAAGAAGGAGAAACATAGAGACATATCCCCGTGTTTCGGAAAGAGGGAGAAACATAGGGACATATCCCCGTGTTTCGGAAAGAAGGAGAAACATAGGGACATATCCCCATGTTTCGGAAAGAGGGAGGAACATAGGGACATATCCCCGTGCTTCGGAAAGAGGGAGAAACATAGGGACATATCCCTGTGTTTCGGAAAGAAGGAGAAACAGAGGGACATATCCCTGTGTTTCGAAAAGAGGGAGAAACATAGGGACATATCCCCGTGCTTCAGAAAGAGGGAGAAACATAGGGACATATCCCCGTGTTTCGAAAAGAAGGAGAAACATAGGGACATATCCCCGTGTTTCGGAAAGAAGGAGAAACATTGGGACATATCCCTATGCTTCGGAAAGAGGGGGCATGCATAACAATGCAAGTAGAATGTGCGTGACAACGCAAGTGAAGAGGTGTGCATGTCAATGCAACCTAAGATGAATTCCAAACATGCCCAGGGCCGTGCTTCACGCGTCCTGAGAAAGCCCCGGAGGACAACGACCCTAAACGCTGCGCAGCGTGAACGGATAAACGATACAAGATAACACAAAACGCAAATAAATGCAATAAGTGCAATGATATGGTACATGTTACAACATGCAGAGCATGATGTTTAGAGAAATGCAATAAACAAATAAAGCGGCACTTTAAAAAGCACCTCATGGGGTGAGTGGCGGTGAATCGCTCTACTCTGACGGGGGCTCCCCTTGTGTTCTTTGAACACTTACCTTCAACTCGTAGTCGATCACCTAGTAACTCATTGCAAACTCAGCCAAGATAACTCTGGCGGGGAGTGGTACTCAGGGAGAGCACTTATGATCGCCATTCTGGCTTGAAGTAGGCTTGATCTTGAGCTTGAGGTAGAGGCACACTCATACTTCGGAGCATTGGTAAGACCTGAAGAGGTACATTCAGAACGCAACCTCGAAATTTTCTGAAGTTGAAATAAACTCAGATACCCGACATTTTCCCTCTTTTCTTTTGCTTTGCAGTCTGGAACCTATGTAGCTTCAGATAGGTCCTGGTTTAACTGTTCTGACATGACCCGGGTTGAACCCTGCAATTTTATGAAAGAACAAATCCTGTTTTGCACAAATGTGGAGAATGGCACAGCACTCCGAGCACAAAACGATTCATTTTTGAAATTGAAGTTGAGAATGAGTTTTCGACCGGGCATTGAGCCTACGACTGACCACAGTCAAAACGACTCAACAAAGGGAAAACAAAGGTAAACAACCTAAACACATCGAGTAACACTCGAAACGACTCAAAACAAGAATCGAGACAAACAAAATGCAACACACACGACAGTCAGACGTGTTACAAAGACGAGAGACCTCTCTATTCGCGAGGAGCCAAGTTTCTTCAGGTATTGTTTCCCACCCTTTCTTATTTGTGATTCTCACATCACTCGGCCCTCAGGCTCTGTTTTTCTAAAAAAGCCCTTTTCTCACTTTTTCTCTCAGCGCACATCTCTCTATTCTTTAATCTCTCTTATTTTTTTATCCCTCCCTTGGGTGGTTGATGGATAAACAGGAAGTTGCGGGCTCTTGCCCCTAGCATTCTACTAGATTCTCTTTCTTCTACTCACAGCAGTGAACTTTCCCACAGAGGGGTTGCGACAGGATGTGCAGCAGATCTACGACTGACAGCGGTTGACGATGCCCTTGGCCAGTATGGATGTGATCTGTGATATCCTTGTTCCGTAATATGTTAATTGGTCCTTAATATGAGCATGATTATGTGTTTAATATGATTTTGTGTGCCATTATGTGAAAATATGTGGTTTTGTATTTCTATCTGTTCACCGTAGGAATATCTGTTTGATTGTCTGTTTCGGAAATTAAATTGAAGGCCCTATCGGCCACCGAAACCGAAATTGGTCGCGCCATTGTGATTGGCAAAATTTTTAGAGCTTACGGTGAAGTTTAATTGAAAATTTGATTCGGACCAGATTAAATTGATTAAATTGATGAATTAGTGCCCAACTATTTATTATTATTAAATTGGAATTAGTGGGGCTTTATATAAAGGGCCATATACACTCAACCTCTCTCTTTTTGATCCATTTTTGGCTGATTTTGGGTTCTTGAGTGTGATAGAGCCGAATTAGAGAGAGAGTGTGTGGGAGATTGGAGTTTTGGTCGTGAGGCTTGGAGATTTTGGAAGATTACTCAAGAAATTGCTTTAGATTGAAAAGTTTGAGCCTCTAGGTAAGTAAATTCATGAGTTTAAGTTGTAATGTTGTGAATTCAAGTGATAGGGTAACTCATGGCAAAGAATTAAGTTGATTTTGTTGAATTGAAAGTCCATACGTGTACATGCCCTTCCTAGGCGAGATTCGGTTTGGCCCGCGTGCCATATCCATTGTATCCATTTCCATTACATTGTAGTGTAATTGTTGCATCCGGCATTAGGATCATTATTCTCTCCTCAGCGGGTCGTTTCCCCACTTATGTCAATCCACCCAATACTTGTTCTTATGTCTGTCTACATTACTCATAGTTCTGTGTGCGCTCGCGCCTTGAGGGCTTCGACACCTTTTCTATGGTAGACGGACTGGTTACCTCCATCAATCTATTTGACATTCGTGTGGTTTCGAACCGCTCATGATTGAATCATGATTCAATTGCCTCGCATGTAGTTTGCATCGCATTAGTTTCAATCGCATTGCATCATCATTTGCATTATTCATACATAGTTTTGTATATATTGCATATTATTTAGCATTACATCATTGCATTGTCATGCATGTTGCTAACAATATTGTACCTGTTAAGTTTGCTTTCTTTGCAGGCACGATATTGTATGTATGGCTCATTTGAGGCCGGTGCAACCGGACGAGCCGCACAGGTATTGTATCCCCTGAGTAAGACGTATCGAGAATTGCATAATTCTCTTACATCCTTTCTGCATTGTGATGTAGACTATTGGATGTTAGCTTATAACTGTCGCATGTATGCTTCATTACAGCTTTCTTTGCATGATCATAAGTTATGCTCGGCTTCTTGCATTTTCAGTTGCATCTCGCCCCCGCCTACGGGCGCATACCTTATCTGTGGCTTGTATGCCTGTGCCTGAACTACACTGGTTTGATTCGTAAGGGATACGTAGGCAGCTTGCGAGTTCAACCGTTTGCGCTTTGTATGTTTGTCCAAGTCTTCGGCCTTGTCAAAAATGGGTCGTCTCTGGGCTTTGACATTCACTCCCGTCATTGTTATGACTTTCGAGTTCTGTCAAAGAGGGGCAACTGTAGACACCCCATTTTTGACCGTCCTCAAGACTTGGACGTCACCGTTGGAACGCTCGGTGATTATCCATGTTTGTGTTCGTTTGGAGTTCCCGGAGTTCTCGGCTCGCGCGCCTTGCCTCAGGACTTCCGAACTCGACCGTTTGGTGTTTGGTTTTGCACCAAACACTTGTGTTTTGCCTTGGGAAGGCAGGGAATGCTTTGTGAGGCATTCCCACACACCACCGGCAGTGGCTAGAGGCCACCGGCTGTTTGGTGTTGCCACCGGCTGTTTGGTGTTGCCACCGGCACTATTTTGTGCCGGTCGGCACTCTTTTTGGCAAAATGACCATTTTGCCCTGCCGACTGTTGTGCAGCTGCTTTATCAGATATTTTTAGACAGCTGTATCACTTTTTGCTCCCCTCCATACACGTGTATGGAGGGATGAGCCTTTAGGTTTGCTTAACTTGTAAGTTTTCATGCCTATACAAGAGAAGGCTCTTCTCTTGGCTTGAGGGTTAGAAGATTTGGAGAGTTAGACATTTTAGGAGAGGGAGAAGCTCTGGTTTTAGGTTAGATTTTGTGTATCTATCCTATCTCTCTCTTTCTCTCTTGTTTTGTACACTAGGTGTTTGTGACTTACTATTGCTCACCAACACCTAGTGTTTCACCTTCCTCTTGGAATTGAAGTGCTAAGGGCTTGTTCTTAGTGTTCTTGACTGGTTTGGAGCTCAAGGAACCAACAACTCCAACCTTTGTGAAGAAAAGCTTCAAGGTTTGTCCTCTGCTGCTGTGAGTTGCAGGATCTGCAGAACATTTTGTGCCGACCGGCACTTTTTAGTGCCGACCGGCAGTGTTTTCCCAGCCGATGGAACAATTCAGTGCCGGTGGCCTCCCCCTTCAGCCGGTGGTGCTCTGCCCCAGCCGGTGGTGATCCCCAGTGCCCTGAGAGGCACTCCTGGGACTTTGGCAATTTTCTGAGGAGGAGAGTAGAGGAAACAGAGGCAATCCATGCATGACAGTGCGATTCCGAGCCAGTCCCGAGCGCGTGTTGCATCCGGCCCTCATCCCGAGGCGTTTACTGTTTAAATTAGATTAATTATTTTGTTTAATTAATTTAGTTGATTTGTAATATTTTAATTAGCTTGTGTAGTTAATTTGTATATTCTTTCGGTCCCTCCGAGTGAGGGCATAATTGTAATAAGTGTGTGTGAGTGGGTGTATGTCTTCCAACCCCCATTTCTTTCTACCCTTTTATTTACCTGCTTACGTTGGTAGATTAGGGCATACTTATTTTAGCATACCTTATGCAATGCACGCGTGCATCCATGCATTTGTCTAAACATGCACCGGGCTCGGTACATCATACAAACCGCATTGCAATTGTCGATTCCAAATTGAATACGTGCTATTCGCACATTTTACGTACCATGCTTAGGGTTAGCCGAGCCTACTCTAGATTGCATCTATGCCTGTGTTGCATTAGCCACTTAACATGAACTAGGTCATGCATGTTTGCTAACCGGGTTATTGTTTTGGCGCGGAGTACGATGTAAGTTTTTATGCTTTAGCATAGCGCATGCGTGTGAATGCTAACATGACAGTGTGATTGCCATGCGGCTAAGTGCTTATGTGATAAACTGTTTGAATGCCTGTGGGTGGAGGTTGGATTACTTGAGTTGGGAATACTCATTGAAATCCGTGTTTTAGCCTACTCGCGAGTAGCAATTTCAAACTGTTTTCCAAACAAGACGGATATGCAATGTTTATTCCCAAATTAGGCAATCTAGTCTATGCTTTTGTGTTGTGCGCATCACATAGTAATTCTAGGCTAATAACCGGATTAAGAACGCATGATGTTTTCAAAATCGGATATCACGGTTAGTAGAGGCCGGTCTTCGGACCGGGCGAAAGGGGGTGCTCATAGCTGACCTTCCCCGATCGTACCCAAGCTCCCGAGCCGAGACATTTGGTGATGACGGACACGTGGCCTTCGGCACCGAGTCAGGGTTTCCTAAATTTCCCATTTTAAAATATTTAGGTGGCGACTCTGTAATCTGGCAAAGCAGTCCATGTTTGGCACTACTTTTCAAAAATCTGTTTTTCTTCAAAACGATTTGCCAGAGTTGGACTCTTTGGTTCAGATTTAGAACCGCGACAAACAAAAATCGAGTCCGAACTGTAGCGAGGTCCCCCGCGGGCGTTGTTACAGTTTCTGGCGACTCTGCTGGGGAGTTTAGAGAGCTTGACTCGAACTCATGATATCCTGTTTTGACTACACTTATGTGTTTCTTTGCATTGCATGTGCATTGGTGCGCCTAGGACACCGTGTTGGCCATCTGCTATTCCTGAGCGGTTTGCCGGAGGCTTGTCTTGTCAAGGCATGTCCATAAGGCTGACCGGTTGCGGGCTCTGCCAGTATGGGAACACAAACCCCGGTTTTACCGGGGCACCCTTTTTTGACCATTCGACCTAGTGCATATTCGGATCCATAGTGACCATTCCAAACTAGGACAGGTTGCTTACCCGATATAGGTTGTTTGAAACCGCTGCGTGCGTAGTAAAACCCTAGCTCCTGACAAAATAGGACAGGGAAACCCTACCCCAACATAGGGGTGTATTGGCTCTCATTTACTTGCTATGTGCTTTTAGAGTGTATCTCTGCAGGGAACGCATATATCAGTTTACAAGTTTGGGTATTCGGCCCGAGGGCATCAGTATCAGTGTTGTTGAGAATCAGTTGTGTCTGCGGATATCAGTTCAGTTTGAATAGTGATTCTGGGAGTAGAGCACAGTTATTCGGCTACATCCGTGCTTGATCTGTCTGGGGCTGAAATGCTGCTTGTTTTCTGTTTCAGTTTAGAGATTCAGAGAGCCAATCCAGAACAGTTAGTGTCTTCCCCTTTACTGCGGCAGGACTTAGCATGACGCAGAATTCAGAAGAAATCGTGGTCATGACGGCCGCGTTGGATCAAGAAATCACCTTACATGATGAAACCACCGTTGACATGCCGCATCCGCCCAGATCGCCGGCCGCGCACCCGGTTTGGGCTCCCCAGCTATATCAGGCTCGCGAGCCCACTACATTTGAACTAATGGGGATGATAGGTGATCTTCAAAGATCCGTGACGGATCTCGCCTATGGAATGACAGTTTCGCCGCCAGCCGCACCATACGTCGGAGGCTTTGTACCCCAGGAGCCCCCGCTACTGGGACGAATTGTGATTGAACTCAACCAACCGGAGATGACCTCCAGTTATGGTAACGACGCATCAAACCAAGTTCTGAATCAGGCCGAGGCCAGAGATAAAGGCAAGATGAAGGCAGATGCCGACCCTATCGAACAACTGCTGTGGGCAGTAGAGGCTTTGAAAGCCAGGGGGATGAACAAGCAACAGATATCTACAGTTGCGACGAAAGCTGTGGAGGATGCTTTCCCCGCTCCGCCTGAGGGCAGTTCTAGTCAATCAGAGAACCGGGATAGGCCCCGTCACGCCAAAACAGTTCTTCCTGCTCCCAGCCTTGTACCCGGAAAAGATCAGAAATCCAAGGCCGCACCCGCCGATCCGTTCGCTAGTGCATCTAGCAAGAGTGCTCAGGCCCCGAAGTACCTGCCTCGAGGACGCCGAGCCTTCCATCCTCTCTACATGCCTTTGTCTAGGGCACTTTTGATTTTGGCCAAAAAGGGGCATCTTACACCTCTTGAGCCCCGACCCCTACCGAAGAATCTCCCTGCCACACATGACGCTACTGCATACTGCGCGTACCACCAGCAGACTGGTCACGCTACCGACACTTGCTTCCGCCTCCGTCATGAGGTGCAGGATTTGATTGACAACGAGGTTATCCTCCCGCCTACCTCAGCCAAATCAGTCACTACAGAGTTCTTGGATTTTGAGGACACAGATACTGCGAGTATGTAATCAGAAGGTGAATCGCCTGCGGGCAGTGTCTGGTACATTTGTCTGGATATAGCGTTCGGCACGCATTTTGGGCACCTGCTAAATGTTAATTTTTGTAAATTCTGACTTGGGTGTCGAGTCAGTCTTCTGTTTTGTCTTGAGCCTGTCTCATTGTTTTGAGACATTCCTTTTGCTTAAGGGTCTGTCTAATTGTAATGAGTCAGTCCCTCTTATATAGTATACCATGGTGATTTCGGGGTTGTTGCCTCAAACACCGTTTTATCTTATAAACAGTTGTTTTTGCTTTTTGAGTCTGTTTCTGTCAGGGAGCCAGTTATGCTAACAAATCCGAATGAAACAGCCGTGGCTATCAGGTGCTGTATTTGTTGTTATTAGCCGTACCAGAGGGTGTGAATGGAACGACAGTACATACCGCCTGCTCTCTTATGCCTTGAACATCGTTGTGATGACCTAAGCTTTTCATAAAACCCTTTTTAACACTGCGGTGATGAAAACGAAGAGGAAGTAATTCCTCGGGTTTTGCAAAACTTTGATCATTTTGAGAAAAAGAGAGGCATGCTAAGCTTTTCATGAATGATTTATGCTTGTCGGCGTGAGTACTGGAAGGATCCTGGCCTGATCCAGACTGGTTCCACACTATCTTCAGCACGAGCGATTTGTCGCTTTCTTAAAAACTTTCAAAAACAAAATGTTTTGTGCAGTCTCGCGAAGACTTGTGTGGAATCGCTCTTGAGATGGTGTAGCCTAGGATCGCTCTCGGCCTCAAGATTCGATTTATCTGTTGTGAACCGGATTCCATTCAGAACATTAAACAAGGCCATGAAACGCTTGTGCAGCTCGTTTTAAGGCAGCCCTCGAGCAAGAGGCCTCAAAGTCAGATCAGGGAGATCAGATCCCCACCAGGCAAAGCTCGAGAAGCAACCATGATGGACTTTTCCTGCAAAACAACCTAACAGTCGCTCTCCCGGATACAGAGGGCTTCCATTTCAAAAAACCATTTGGCATGGGCTTGCTACACTTTTACCCTTTGAGAGGCTCGCTGGGCCGAAAACCCAGAAGGGCGGCCCAGGCAAAAGTTAGAGCAAAGAAAAAAAAAAAAGAAAAAAACAAAAAGAAAAAAAAAAAAGAAAAAAGAAAAAGAAGCTCGCAAGAAAACCCGCATCGGGCGCCTTGGCAAAAGAGAAAAGAAAAAGAAAAAAATGAAAAATGAAAAAGAATTGAAAAGAAGAAAAGAAAAAGAAGCTCGCAAGGTCGAAAACCCGCATTGGGCGCCTTGGCAAAAGTTCTAAACAGTGAAGGTTAAAATACCCGAGTGTACCTTAACCGGAACTACGTAAGGCTTGATTCCCATGTTTGGGATACGTAGGCAACTTCATCCTGAAGTCCAGCCCCCAACGCTTCCATAGCGTCTTAGTCCATGTCATGGTTTTGATTACTTTTGCCTCCTTCGAATCCAGTGTCTCGATTACAGCAACCTGGAGCTACGTGATCAACTTCTTCTTGAAGTCCAACCACCAACACCTTCAGGTGACTGTGTCCATATATTGTTTGTGGCCGTCTTCGTCCTCTCCGCGCCTGAGAGCCCGTCGTGATCAATCATCAATGAGCATGCCGCGGCATCATCCAAACAAGGGGCAACTTTCCGTTGCCATCATTGCCATAAGTTGCCCTGAGTTTCCGTCCAAACTAGGGGCAACTTTCCGTTGCCTTCTCCCCCTTTAAGCCAGGGGCAATTTTCCATTGCCTCCGATCCGAGGTTGCATATCTCGAGGGTAAGTTCCGCGCTCGTTGAGCGTTGACTGTTTGCAAAAATAGTTTTTGAAAATTTTTACTGAGGTTGACTTTTTTCTCGAAAACTATTTCATTTTTCAAAATTGGACCATGTTTGGACCCAAAAGGAAAACTTTCAGTGCTTGCAACCTGACTTGCATGATTTTCAAATCAAAAATTGCCCAAGCACGCTAATCTGGCGTTCATTTTGATCAAAACTGTTTTAGAAAAAAAAAACAAAGAATGGTCAGAGTAATGAACTAGGGGCACAGTTGAGCCAGGTATCCTGTCTTCCCCCCCACCGTCAGCACGCATTTGCCAGAAAGGCGCTCTATCTACCAGAAGGAATAGCCGCGAGCTAGCTGTATCGGGCATGAATCCGCCGCTTCCTATTCATCTATCAACCACTCAGGGGAGGGATGGAAAATGAGAGAATAAAGAATAGAGAGGTGTAAGCCGAGAGAAAAGTGAGAAGAAGGTCTTGTGAGAAAAACCGAGCTCGAGGGCCGAGTGATGCGAGAATCACAAATCAGAGAGGGTGGGAAACCTGCCCGGAAGGAATTGGCTCCTCAAGATCTTTTGTTTTCAAACATGTCCGTGTGTCGTGTCTTTTGATTTGTCGGTCTCAACTTAGTTTTGAGTCTTTTCGAGTGTGTCTCGTTGTGTTTAGGTCGTGTGCCTTTTACTTTCTGTACTTGAGTTCTCCGCGGTGTCCAGTTGTAGGCTCGATACCCAGGTTAAAACCTCTCTTTACCTCAAAATCGTCTGTGCTCAGAATGCCGTGCCATTCTCTACATCCATGCGAGGTAAGAGAAGAAATGGAAAATTTGGGACATCCGAGTGTGTTTCAATTTCAGTCAGTTCCGCCTGCCGTGATCCGGCTTGTCAGATTGGGCTGTTTGTTCAAAGTTTGCCGTGTGCGGAATGGACCGAATGTTGGGTTATGGGCTGTATGCAGATTAATCCCCAGCGGAATGTGGGCTGTGTTCAGTTTGAGCAGTGGTTTGTATGATTTGTTTGCTGTTAGTTGGTTGGTTATCCGATTATTACAGTGCAAGTGCCCAATTTCCAGGCAGTAAAACAATTTCAGTTACATCGAGATGTAATATGATGCAATGCAGTGCAAAGTATGAGATATGTAAACATAACACTTTTCAGATAAAAAGTTTGTTTTATATAATCTCTTTCAGAGTACAAACTTTTGAAGAAAGCAAAAAAATCTGCCTGCGGCAGTACATAGTACTCTATCTACCAAAAAGAGAAAAGTACAAAAAGAAATAAAGAAAAGAAGCAGCAAAATCATCATCATCAGCAGCAGGCCTCATGCCTGAGGATCAGTCCTCGCCCTCTTCCTGGGCAAAAGCACAGGAGCATCGTCGGAGCTGTCACTGTCGGAGCCCGAGCCCGAGCTGTCCCCGGCCTCCTCCGCAAATGACTCCGTCCCCGCCTCCGACTCACCATCTCCTGGAACTGGAGCTCGTGAGCTGCTCCCCACGTGACCACGTCCCCTCTAGTGCGAGGGAATATCCTGCCATCCCGAGTAGAGAGGGGAGGCCCAGCTGGAGCAGCGCCACCCACTGGAGGGATCGGGAAAGGAGGCTGAAAATACAAAGAACAAACACATCAGAAAACTGTGAACAGTTTATCAGTGCAGAATGCAGTGTATGAGTACAGTGTGTGAATGCCGTGAGCAGTTTATCAGTACAGAATGCAGTATATGAGTACAGTGTGTGAATGCCGTGAACAGTGAATCAGTGCAAGATGCAGTATATGAGTACAGTGTATGAAAGCCGTGAGCAGTTTATCAGATTTTTGTGCAGTGTAGCAGATTGTGCGAAACAGAGTATGATTTGAGACTGTGGTCAGAAGAACATACTGGCAGGCTGTAGACGGCCAAGGCGTCGAGAGTCCGCTGCAGCATCCCCATCAGGGAGGCATTCAGCTCCACAGACTGACGGGTATACTCGGAGGAAGCCTGCAAAAGTAATTAAATACATCAGTATTCTGTGGGATATTTGAATGAACTGAAATGAAATAACAATGCAAGATGCAGAAATAAAGCAATACATACCGGAGGCAAGTCGGGAATGCCGGCCAACTCGTGACCAGCCGGAGGAGGAGCAAAAGGGATCTGGTAGGTCTCCCCACTCTGCCCCCTATATGTCAGCATGGTAGGCAGAGCGGGCCAGCCCGTCCCTCGTCCCCTCTGCACCCCCCTCCTGCCGCGAGCTCGAGCCCTCTGTGAAGACCCCACTCCTGCTCCTGCCTCTGCCCGGGCCGCTGGCGCCGCAGGTCTCGCTGGATCAGCTCGGGAGCCCCCGCTCAAAGGTCGCATCAAGAAGGTCCGGACGTACTCTGAGTAGTCGCCCTCGCCCCTGTCGGCATCTACGTCTACGGCCCAGCCAAGGGTGTAGTCCTCCATCTGCTGGAAGCTGTACCCCTCAGTCTCCCTCATGCACTCGGGAGGAAGGATCGGAACTATCTGCTCCGGTAACCCTAGGGTCTGGCGTACGAAACGCTCACCCAGGTACCAGGCCCGACAGACCGGGCCCTCCAGGAGAATCCGGTAGCTCGAGGTCTCGATGGCGCCGGCATACCGATCTCGTATCACCGCTGGTAGTGGAGCCCACGGCTGCCAGGTGACCTGAAATGAAATACAGTTGATTATCTACTCATATAGAAATGTACGCTTGAAAGCGAAGCTTAAACGGACTGTAAGTAAAACATACCTCGGTGGGGGTGATGGTGTCGAAGAAACGGCGGAAGAAGCTAAAAGTGTCCCGGGGCCTCCCGGCGCATCGCCCGTCGTAACGGCGAGAGAAGGGGACGACCAGAGGGGTCTCCGCCTCTGGCACTGGCTCTAGTCTGGGGAAGTAGGCATACACCCACAGCTGCAAAACAGACGTCAGTATGACTATCAGATCAAGCAGGATGCAAAATAAAGCAGAAATAACGGAGCCGTGTGTTGTGTATTGTGTTGTGCAGAGTGTACAGCGTGAACAGTGTGCAGTCAGTGTAAAGCGGAGTATGTGTGTGCCGTGTGTACAGTATACAGACTACAGTGTGTCCAGTGTACAAAATACAGAAAGCATAGAACAGAAATGTAAAGTAGAGAAGAAGACATACCTCCCAGGCTCGCCAGTAGCCTCCTAGCAGCTGTCCACTGCCACGAGAGACTGAGCTCATATAACCGTAAAGGGTGGCCAAAGCCGCGCCCCCCCAGTCATACTGCACAATCCTCTCGACGTCCACCAAAGCGCTGAGCAGGCAGAGGGGCACTGTGTTCGCCCGGTCGGCAAACAGGGTGGTCCCCAGCAAGAACATGAGGAAGCCGCGTGCATATCTCTCAGCGGCCTCCTGGGTCATCGGAGCTGCGTCCACCAGCGCGGGCTGCACTCGGAACTGCACCTCGAACCAGGAGTAGCGGACGAACCCTGGACGAGCAAGTGGCGGCGCCTCGCCGAGCAAGTGAATCTGAGCGGCAATCCACTCATCCATGTCTGTATCGAAGGGGATCGGATCACCCCCCACCCCGATGCCGGTGAGCATCGAGAAGTCGTAAGGGGTCATCGTCATGTCCCCAGTCGCTGATAAGTGAAATGAATCGGTGGTGTCCCACCACCTCTCTGCCAGGGCGGCAAGAAGAGGTCTGCAAGCAGAGAGCCTGGAGAGTCCCCTGCAAAAGGTGCCAAAGCCGGCCCGATCTACAATGCGGCTAACGGCATCAGGCAACGTGGCGTACCAATCGCGAGCGGCGACATTCCCATACCCGCGGATGGCATGGGAATCTCCCTGTTTCAAGCAAATAGTTGCAAAGCCATATGAAGTTATGCAGTCGGTACAAATCTGGTATGCGTGCAGATTTTTAAAATTCAAACAGAAACCGAGTACCGGTGTGCTTACAGTAAACTACAAGCGCGTGATGCGTCAGTGTGTTTTGGATGCTCCAGTGTAAACTTGGTGCATGTGTGCACATTTTTCAGATTCAAGCAGATATCGGGTTATAGTGTGCCAATAGGTGGACTACAGCCTGTGATGTGTCAGTATGTTTGTGAGGGTCAGCATACAGATATGGTGCATGTGTGCACATTTTTCAGATTCAAGCAGATATCGGGTTACAGCGTACCAAATAGGTGGACTACAGCCTGTGATGTGTCAGTATGTTTGTGAGGGTCAGCATACAGATATGGTGCATGTGTGCACATTTTTCAGATTCAAGCAGATATCGGGTTACAGCGTACCAAATAGGTGGACTACAGCCTGTGATGTGTCAGTATGTTTGTGAGGGTCAGCATACAGATATGGTACATGCGTGTACATTTTTCAGATTCAAGCAGATATCGGGTTATAGTGTGCCAATAGGTGAGCTACAACGTGTGATGTGTCCGCGTGTTGGTGTAGTTTTGTGCAAATCTAGCATGCGTGCGAGTTTTCAGATTCAAATAAGCACCGGGTGTCGGCTAATTGACAGTGCAATGTGTGCCGTGTGTTTGGGTGATTCAGACTAGTGCAGTGTGTGTACATGTGCGTCGGTCCTAAACAGATGTCAGTTATGAGTTTGTCTACAATCAACTACAGTACAGTACGTCAGAACTAAGCAGTTAATGGGTTCAGTTAGCCACGGCAGTTGATAGGAAATCTTACATTGCAAAAAATAAATAAAAGACAAGAGTGTTACCTCGGCGGCGCCAAAAGACAAGTGGGAGGCCGGCTCGCGCAGCAGAAGCTCCGGGTCCAAAGCCCTGTCAAAGCCACGGAAGTGGCGGAGTCCGTCGGGCGGTAGCACATGGATGGCCGGCTGGTAAGTCGCCGGGTCGAATGGGCGCTCGCTCAGTGGCAGGAGCTCGACCCCGGGATCCATCTCGTGGTCCGGGGGAGTCCCGACATGTGGAACATCATCGGCCATAGCGGTGGAGATGAGAAAATAGCCGAAAAAAAGGAAAAACGGGCCGGAATGCGAAAAGTCAACCGGCAAAGTCAACCCCGAGAGGGTCGGAAATGGCCGGAAGGGTCGAAATGTGAAAATACACGGAAACGAAGACAAAATCAAGGGGAACAAGTCCCGAAAAGGCGGAACTAGCAAAAAGTGCACCGAAACGAAGCTTTGTTCGGTTGAAAATGTCCGAAACGCGAAGAATATCACGAATCCAACGAAAAAATGGGTGTAAAACGCGAAGAAATCGATGAGAAATCAAGAAAACAAACTCTAGAGAGAGAGAGTAGGGATTTTCGGCGGTTTAGAAGTGTGGAAAATAGGGTTTAAAACCCTATTTTATAAAGCCCGGAGTGAAATGGCAGTTCTGCCCCCGATCAGGCATTTTCTGCCGGTCGGCACTTTTTGTGCCGATGGATGAGTTCAGGCAGCCGGTGACCACCCCACCCAGCCGGTGGTGTTCCCAAGGCCTTGTTTAGGCTAGATGAGGGGTTTTGGGTCTTCATAGCTCAAGAAAGTGCAAGGAAGTGCATCCCCTATGCTCAACCGGCCTCCGTTTCGACCTCGGACCGTGTCTTCCGTGCATGGCGCTCAAATTCAAGCAAGATTGTATCCTTTCGTATCCTTTTTATCTTTCATGAGATTCAAAATTGCCCTATGTGCGCTGCGTGCATCCATCACTTTGTCTAGTACGGCACGTCGCGCCGTTTTAAACGTCCTCTGCGACTTGTACTGTTTTTTTATTTTGTGCGACATGCGTGTCACACCCGCATCATTTTGTACTTCATGTTGCATTCATGTCGCACTTAGCATTCATTTCATTTTCAATTCACGCGAGGTGTGCCACCTCACGCGTTTCATTTCATTTTCAATTCACGCGAGGTGTGCTACCTCCCGTGTTTCCTTTGCATTTTCACTCGCACGAGGTGTACCACCTCGCGTGTTTCATGTCATTTGCATTGTATTTCAAATCCTATGAGGTGTGCCACCTCATTTGTATCATTTACATTGTTCGCGCTATTTTGCGCACCCCGCCTGATTGCACTATACGTGCATTTCCAACGACGGTCCGGCGGGACCCTAAACACGCCCGGTCTAGGAGACCTTAAATCCTTGGAAGGTGCGAAACCTTCGTATGATGAGGTACGCGTGCCCCATCTTGCATTTCATTACATCTCGAGGCATGTAGGCCTCGTTTTGCACTTCATTTTCCATCCAATGAGGTATGCGTGCCTCATGTTTCATTTCATCCTCACTTGCATTGTTTGCATCCCGTGTGGCACGTGTGTCACATTATGCAAATTGCCCCAACGAGGGTCCGACGGGACCGAAAACACGCACGGTCTGGCGAGACCTTAAACCCGCTCATTTGCATTGTTATGCATCTCAAAAGCCGTGCGTTGGCGCGCATTTCAAACATCATGCATCATGTGCATTTCAAATGCATACACTGTGCATCCCGGTCTAGGAGACCTTAAATCCTCTGAAGGTGCAATTCCTTTGGTGTTTGTCGTGCCCGAACGACTTTCGGTGGTCCGGTATAGCCACCCGTCTGTGTTTGCGGTGAGTTCCTAGAAGACCAACTGGGACGGTGAAAACTAGAGTTTGAATGGCTTATGCCTAGAACGCAAAGGTTCGGGATCTCCGAGACTAAAGTCTGGTTTAAATACCCAGGGGTTGTACCCTCGGCTTGAAATCTGTATGGAAACCCCATAGGTTGAGGCGGCGTGTTTACGCCTCGATTCTGGATACTGAACCAACCTAGTATATCGCCCTGTTGGTAAGATAGGGAAAGCTGCAATCATAGTCATGCATCATAGTGCATATGTCATGCATCATTTGTAATTATTGCATATGTCATGCATTTCAAAAAACCAAAACCAAAAAAACACATACATTATCATGCATCATTTGTAATTATTGCATATGTCATGCATTTCAAAAAACCAAAAACAAACAAAACACATGCATTATCATGCATCATTTGTAGATGCCGCATATGTCATGCATTTCAAAAAACAACAAAAAGAACATGCATTTGTCATGCATCATTGTAGTATAGCGCATATGTCGTGCATTTTCTGTAAATATCCATTCCATTGCATATTGCATTTTAGTTGCATGCATCCACTGCATCATCTTCCATCCATGGCTTGCGCCTTTCCAGGTTGAGCTTGGTCTGGTATGTGCTCATACTTTTCACGTCTATACACTCATAGTTCTGTGTGCGCTCGCGCCTTGAGGGCTTCGACACCTTTTCTATGTTAGACATGGCTTGTACGTGTACATGCCCTTCCTAGGCGAGATTCGGTTTGGCCCGCGTGCCATATCCATTGTATCCATTTCCATTACATTGTAGTGTAATTGTTGCATCCGGCATTAGGATCATTATTCCCTCCTCAGCGGGTCGTTTCCCCACTTATGTCAATCCACCCAATACTTGTTCTTATGTCTGTCTACATTACTCATAGTTATGTGTGCGCTCGCGCCTTGAGGGCTTCGACACCTTTTCTATGGTAGACGGACTGGTTACCTCCATCAATCTATTTGACATTCGTGTGGTTTCGAACCGCTCATGATTGAATCATGATTCAATTGCCTCGCATGTAGTTTGCATCGCATTAGTTTCAATCGCATTGCATCATCATTTGCATTATTCATACATAGTTTTGTATATATTGCATATTATTTAGCATTACATCATTGCATTGTCATGCATGTTGCTAACAATATTGTACCTGTTAAGTTTGCTTTCTTTGCAGGCACGATATTGTATGTACGGCTCATTTGAGGCCGGTGCAACCGGACGAGCCGCACAGGTATTGTATCCCCTGAGTAAGACGTATCGAGAATTGCATAATTCTCTTACATCCTTTCTGCATTGTGATGTAGACTGTTGCATGTTAGCTTATAACTGTCGCATGTATGCTTCATTACAGCTTTCTTTGCATGATCATAAGTTATGCTCGGCTTCTTGCATTTTCAGTTGCATCTCGCCCCCGCCTACGGGCGCATACCTTATCTGCGGCTTGTATGCCTGTGCCTGAACTACGCTGGTTTGATTCGTAAGGGATACGTAGGCAGCTTGCGAGTTCAACCGTTTGCGCTTTGTATGTTTGTCCAAGTCTTCGGCCTTGTCAAAAATGGGTCGTCTCTGGGCTTTGACATTCACTCCCGTCATTGTTATGACTTTCGAGTTCTGTCAAAGAGGGGCAACTGTAGACACCCCATTTTTGACCGTCCTCAAGACTTGGACGTCACCGTTGGAACGCTCGGTGATTATCCATGTTTGTGTTCGTTTGGAGTTCCCGGAGTTCTCGGCTCGCGCGCCTTGCCTCAGGACTTCCGAACTCGACCGTTTGGTGTTTGGTTTTGCACCAAACACTTGTGTTTTGCCTTGGGAAGGCAGGGAATGCTTTGTGAGGCATTCCCACACACCACCGACAGTGGCTAGAGGCCACCGGCTGTTTGGTGTTGCCACCGGCACTATTTTGTGCCGGTCGGCACTCTTTTTGGCAAAATGACCATTTTGCCCTGCCGACTGTTGTGCAGCTACTTTATCAGATATTTTTAGACAACTGTATCACTTTTTGCTCCCCTCCATACACGTGTATGGAGGGATGAGCCTTTAGGTTTGCTTAACTTGTAAGTTTTCATGCCTATACAAGAGAAGGCTCTTCTCTTGGCTTGAGGGTTAGAAGATTTGGAGAGTTAGACATTTTAGGAGAGGGAGAAGCTCTGGTTTTAGGTTAGATTTTGTGTATCTATCCTATCTCTCTCTTTCTCTCTTGTTTTGTACACTAGGTGTTTGTGACTTACTATTGCTCACCAACACCTAGTGTTTCACCTTCCTCTTGGAATTGAAGTGCTAAGGGCTTGTTCTTAGTGTTCTTGACTGGTTTGGAGCTCAAGGAACCAACAACTCCAACCTTTGTGAAGAAAAGCTTCAAGGTTTGTCCTCTGCTGCTGTGAGTTGCAGGATCTGCAGAACATTTTGTGCCGACCGGCACTTTTTAGTGCCGACCGGCAGTGTTTTCCCAGCCGATGGAACAATTCAGTGCCGGTGGCCTCCCCCTTCAGCCGGTGGTGCTCTGCCCCAGCCGGTGGTGATCCCCAGTGCCCTGAGAGGCACTCCTGGGACTTTGGCAATTTTCTGAGGAGGAGAGTAGAGGAAACAGAGGCAATCCATGCATGACAGTGCGATTCCGAGCCAGTCCCGAGCGCGTGTTGCATCCGGCCCTCATCCCGAGGCGTTTACTGTTTAAATTAGATTAATTATTTTGTTTAATTAATTTAGTTGATTTGTAATATTTTAATTAGCTTGTGTAGTTAATTTGTATATTCTTTCGGTCCCTCCGAGTGAGGGCATAATTGTAATAAGTGTGTGTGAGTGGGTGTATGTCTTCCAACCCCCATTTCTTTCTACCCTTTTATTTACCTGCTTACGTTGGTAGATTAGGGCATACTTATTTTAGCATACCTTATGCAATGCACGCGTGCATCCATGCATTTGTCTAAACATGCACCGGGCTCGGTACATCATACAAACCGCATTGCAATTGTCGATTCCAAATTGAATACGTGCTATTCGCACATTTTACGTACCATGCTTAGGGTTAGCCGAGCCTACTCTAGATTGCATCTATGCCTGTGTTGCATTAGCCACTTAACATGAACTAGGTCATGCATGTTTGCTAACCGGGTTATTGTTTTGGCGCGGAGTACGATGTAAGTTTTTATGCTTTAGCATAGCGCATGCGTGTGAATGCTAACATGACAGTGTGATTGCCATGCGGCTAAGTGCTTATGTGATAAACTGTTTGAATGCCTGTGGGTGGAGGTTGGATTACTTGAGTTGGGAATACTCATTGAAATCCGTGTTTTAGCCTACTCGCGAGTAGCAATTTCAAACTGTTTTCCAAACAAGACGGATATGCAATGTTTATTCCCAAATTAGGCAATCTAGTCTATGCTTTTGTGTTGTGCGCATCACATAGTAATTCTAGGCTAATAACCGGATTAAGAACGCATGATGTTTTCAAAATCGGATATCACGGTTAGTAGAGGCCGGTCTTCGGACCGGGCGAAAGGGGGTGCTCATAGCTGACCTTCCCCGATCGTACCTAAGCTCCCGAGCCGAGACATTTGGTGATGACGGACACGTGGCCTTCGGCACCGAGTCAGGGTTTCCTAAATTTCCCATTTTAAAATATTTAGGTGGCGACTCTGTAATCTGGCAAAGCAGTCCATGTTTGGCACTACTTTTCAAAAATCTGTTTTTCTTCAAAACGATTTGCCAGAGTTGGACTCTTTGGTTCAGATTTAGAACCGCGACAAACAAAAATCGAGTCCGAACTGTAGCGAGGTCCCCCGCGGGCGTTGTTACAAAGACAAAGATGATCAGAACCATTACATGGATACAATCGATTTGGAAGTGTTTATGGATGGACTTCAGAATGAAGGTGCCTACATATCCCAAACATGGGAATGAAGCCTAACGTAGTTCCAGGTTAAGGTACACTCGGGTATTAACCTCTCCTTTTGCGCTCTAACTTTTGCCAAGGCCGCCCTTCCAGGTTTTCAACCTTGCGAGCTTTGTTTTTCTTTTTTTTTTCATTTCTTTTTTCGTCTTTTCTTCATTCTTTGCATTTTTTTGCTTTTTTTTTTTTTTTTGTTCTTTTTCTTCTTTTTCTTGCTCTAACTTTTGCCTGGGTCGCCCATCCGGGTTTTTGGCCCAACAAGCCTCTCAAGGGTAAAAGCTGTAACATGTCATTGTTGAATGGTTTGAGATCTCGAAGCCATCTGAATCTAGGAGAATGGCTGTTGTTCACTGATTATGTAGGAGTCCATCCAATGGGGGCTGAATTGCCCCCAGTGTTGTGGATAAGAGCTCAATTGCCCATCAGCAATACTTCGTTCTTTCCTCCCTTCTGGGATTTGGCATTCTTGCCGATCTTCGTTGGTTTGAGAAATGACTCATCTTTGACTCTTCGAGCACATTTGACATTTTTGCCCCTAGTTTAAGGGCTGCTTCTCATCTAGCTTTGCAAGCTTCCTTTTGATCATATTTGATCTTCTTGATATGACATTCTTGCCCCTAGTTCATGGGCTGCTTCAAATCTAGCCATACAAGCCTCACATTGTGGTTGATTGTTGAACCTTCTGCATCCAAGTTCAAGGTTTGAAAGCAAAGGGGTTGAGTCTTGAGGCTGAGAGCGATCCTATGCTGCACAATCTCAAGAGCAATTCCACACAAGCCTTCGCAGGACGGCGCAAAACATTTTTCGAAATCTTTTAAGAAAGTGACTAATCGTTTGCGCTGAAGACAATGTAGAACCAATCTAGATCAAGCCAAGATCCTTCTCAATACTCACATTAACAAACATGATCTCATTCATTAAGGGCTTAGCACGCCTCTCTTTCTCTCAATTGATCAAATTTTTGCAAATCCCGAGGAATCCTCCCTCTTTGTTTTCATCACAGTGTTCAAAAAGTTTTGAAAAACTTAGGTCAATGTAATGATTTCAAGGCACAGAAAAGCAGGTGAAAAGCACTGCCGTTTCACTCAGATGTTCTGGCACAACTGGCTCAAGGCAGAAACAAACACAAAAGCGTGAAAATCACTGTTGTTTTATTCAGATCTTCTAGCACAACTGGCTCAACGGCAGAAACAGACGCAAAAGAAAGAGTGTAAAAGACAAACACAAAACAAGATAGTGATATCCGAGGTAACACCCCCGAAATCACTCGACTTCGACAGAACATGACTAACTCGATACAACAAGACAGACCCAACTGACTTAGTATGAAAAGACTGACTCAAAACAACGAGACAGACTCTAAACAACATAACAAAACTGACTCGATACCCAAGTCAGAAAGTAAAATGAACAGCATTTGCAAATGCTCAAAACAGTGCATGCCATATGCCACATTTGGAGTAAACTGAGCGCCGCTCGCAGGTGGTTCATCCTTCGATCACATCACATTATCTCCCAAATTCACTGATCCAGTGACGATAGACTTTGCTGAGCTTGGTGCAATGATGACCTCATTGTCAATCAAATCCTATACTTCGTGGCAAAGACGAAAGCAATTGTCGGTGCCAGGATCGGTTTGTTGATGGTACGCACAGTACTAGGCAGCATCATGCTTAGCTGGAAGGGATTCGGGAGAGGCCGAGGCTCAAGGGGTTTGAGATGGCCTTTTTCAACAAGGATTTGAAGAGCCTTGGATAAAGGCATATAGAGGGTATGAAAGACCCTGCGACCGACCTCGGGATAGATACTTCGAGATTTGTGGATTTTTGCTGGGCGCACTAGCAAAGGGATCGGCAGGTGTTGGCTTGGTTTTCTGATCTCTTTGGAGTGAAGGATTAGTGCAAACATGATCGTTTCTGGTACGACGGCCCTTCTCCCGGTTTTCCCCTTGATTTGAACTGCTCTCATTCTGAGTGATGAAAGTGCCATCCACAGTTTTTGCAATAACTGCGAGCACTTGCTGTTTGTTCAGTCCTTCCGCTTTTAAAGCCTCAACAACCCACAGAAGGTGTTCATAGGGATCATTGTCTGCCCCTACCTTGTTCTTTCCACTTGCCTCAGCTTGGTTGAAGGTTTGGGTTGCTATATCAGAGCGGAGCCCTGTTGTTGTCAACATGTCATTGCACATACTTGGGATGGCTTCAGGTTGGCCAATTTCAATTACAATTCGCCCCAGGAGTAGGGAGTCTTCTGCTGTGAAATTTTTGGCATGTGATGTGGTTGATGGCGGAGCCGATAGTCCAAAGGCCAGATCAGCCACAGTTCTCTAAAGATCACCGATCATTCCCATCAGCTCAAAAGTAGTGGGCTCACGGGTTTGAAATGATTGGCGTTCCAAGACTGGATGTGTGGTAGGCGCTCCAGACGAGCGTTGCATTTCAGCGTTGGTCTCACCTTACATAGCAATTCCCTGTTTTAATGCCGCTACCATGACCACAATTTCTTCTGAACACTATGTCATCATGAGTCTGCTGAATTGAACAAAGGTGATGTGACTGGTGACTAACGGATCAGATGAACCAGTGAGCCATGACTGACCTTTTCTCTACCTTACCTCAACGAAGGAACACACTGGCTGCTTTGCACTGAATCTCTGACCTGACAAAGTCTATCAACACAACTCCAATGCACCCGGGGGATATCGGAGCCTTCTGAAGCTATGGTTCCACGACTACCTTGCAAAAGAGAAAACAGGCAGCATCTCAGCCCAATTTCAATAGAACAGATTTGAGCATAGCTGAATGACTGCACTCTATACTGAATTCTGCCCCAAATTCTGCCTGTAAACTGATACCCTCAGGTAAAACTGATCCCCCCAAAATACTGATGCCCTCAGGCCTGATACCCAGACTTGCAAACCGATACATACAATCTGTAGAGACACACTCTGACAGCACGTATCAAGCAAGTGAGAGCCAAAACACCCCTATGTTGGGATAGGGTTTCCCTGTCCTATTTTGTCAGTAACTCGGGTTTCAATACGCACACAGCGGTTTCAAACAGCCTACAATCGGGTAAGCAACATGTCCTAGTTTGGAATGGTCACTACAGTTTCCGATATGCACTAGGTCGAATGGTCAAAAAGGGTGCCTCGGTGAAAACTGAGGTTTGTGTTCCCGTCGTGGCAGAGCCCGCAACCAGTCAGCCTTATGACACGCTTCTCAAAGCAAGCCTCCGGCAAACCGTTCAGGAATAGCATACGGCAAACACGGTGTCCTAGGCGCACCAATGCAAATGCAATGCAAAGAGACACATAAGTATAAACAAAACAAGATATCATGAGTTCGAGTCAAGTCCCTTAATTCCCCAGCAGAGCCGCCAAAAACTGTAGACCGCCCTTTGAGAACTCCCCGGCTCCGCGCCTGCGAGGGTGTGAATTCGTTTTGTTCTCTAGCTACTACAAGTTCGGACTCATGTCACGGTTCTTAATCTGATCTCACAAAGTGCAATGTAAGATTGATAAATCACTAACGAGTCCAAATTCGGCAAATCGTTTTGGAAAACTGATTTTAATAAAGAAGTGCCAAACATGGACTGCTTTGCCAGATACAGAGTCGCCACCTAAATATTTTCTTTTGGGGGAATTTAGGAAACCCTGACTCGTGCCTAAGGCCAGGTGTCCGTCATCACCAAAGTTACCTCGGCTTAGGAACTTGGGTACGAGAGGGGAAGGTCATGCAATGAGCACCCCCGCTCGCCCGATCAAAGATCGGCCTTTACTGACATGATATGTTGTTTTTGAAAACACATGTGTTCTTATTCTGGTTGTTAACCTAGAATTAATATGTGATGCACACAGCATACAAGTATAGACTAGATCACCTAAGTTGAAACAAAACATTGCATGATCGTTTGTGAGAATAGTTTGAAGTTTGTTACTCGCAAGTAGGCTAAATCGGGGATTTCAATGAATTGTTCCAATTCAAGCAATCCAACCTTCACCCACAGGCATTCAGGCAGTTAATCAAATAAGCAATTAGCCTCATGGTAAGCATGCTAACATGGCAACATTAACACACATGCAGTATGCTAAAGCATAAACACTCACAGTGTACTCCGAGCCAAAACAGAGAACTAGTTAGAAATCATGCATGATCCTAGTTCATGTTAAGATGGCTAATGCAACACATGCAAAAATGCAACTCAAATAGGCTTGGCTATTCTAAGATGGCATATGAAATGCAACTTGATTCATGTATTCAACTTGGAATTCAGATACAATGCAGTTAGTATGATGCGCCGAGCCTGGTGCATGCAATACAGATGAATGGATGCACGCATGCAAAGCATAAGTATGCTAATTGAAACATGTCCTAAAACTAACCATCGTAAGCGGTTAAGTAAAAGGGAGAAAGAAATAGGGGTTGGAAGACATGCATCACACACACGCACGCTTATTACAACAATTGGCCCTCTCGACGGAGGGTCCGAATAAGAAGCTAACTAGCTAATCTAAGCTAATTAAACTAATTATTACATCACAAAACTAATTAACTAACAAGCTAATTAATTAAGCTATTACAACACAAATTGAATAGTTAAACGCATTAACTAATTAGGTACAGAACCAAAGCATAAACTAGCTAAGCAAATTAGCTAAGTAAAGCAGTAAAGTAATGTCCTCACAGGGAGAAGAATGCACGCATGGTTGATCGCCTCGTTCGGAAATCCGTCACGATGCCCCAACTTGCCTATGTTTGCAATTATTCTCAGAACCTTGCACCAAGCTCCACAAAGCTTCAACTCCACCATGGGAACCTGTAGGAACATGGCCGACCACCTAGGGATGCTTCCAGCCACTGGCCGACCACTTTCTATTGCTGCAAACCAAAAAAAGTGGTCGGCCAGCTAGTTTATCTGGTCGGCCGACCAATTTTGCTGCACTTCTCCACTTTGCTGCAACAGAGAGCAAGAAAGGGCATGGCAATGTATTTGCAATATATGTATGCACAACCACCGTCCCTATCATTTCATAAGCTCAAGGGAGTGTGGTTCTCGACCCTCGGGCCACCAATCACGCATCTCGATGCATGATGGCCGAGAAGCCAAATTGCACAATTCAATGTAAAATGAATGCACACATAAACACATAAAGTCTAAAACTCTATCATGTAGATCAAGAGCGTCGGTGATCGAGAATTGAGGCACGTTGCATCACTTCAAGTATGAAACGTCCCTCGTTTCTCGTGTTTGGACTAACACCTAATCCAAACAAATGCAATGCGACTCAAGCATGCAAACATGCAATGCAACTACATGGCATACACAATGCAATGTAAGATGGCATGCACAAGGTGAAGAACATGGCATACACAATGCAATGGACAACATGGCATACTCAATGCAATGTAACATGATCAACTTAACAAAGCTAATGACATGCAAAGAAGGCTAATGCATGCATACACAAAGCAAGGCAACATAAGCATGCAACAACATGACAATGTAAGCATGCAAATAACATGAAAGCAAACATGCTCAATGGACTTAAACCAAAATGGACAGACCTCAATCATGCCCAAATCAGCGGCCATAACACCAAAACAAAGGCATGAAATGCAAAACAAAGCATGCGCACGCATTGGCCCATCAACTAGTCCTAAGAGCACAACTCTCAAGAGTGCTCAAGCAGTGATAAGCATGGGAGTGTAACAACACTATAAGCTCTGAAATATGGTAAGAAATGATGCCAAGTCATTCGAGCAACACAAGTATGGCATGCTAGGGTCCTTAAAGCATAAGGCTAGTAAAGAGGATTACAAAGGGGGCATGCAATACATGGAACAAATGCATGAACCAATCATGGACAGAGCTCAATTAGGTCTAAACAAAGACCAAAACATGCTAAGATGAGGGCTCAAGGACCTAAGCAAGATGGCATACATGCTAGGCCACAAACTAGGCAACAATGCATAACACTCAAATGCACTTAAAGAGTGAATGAAGTGGGAACATGGCAGTCCTATATGCTCTGAAATTCATGGTAAATGATGCCAAATCATGTACACGACACAAATGAAGCATGCTATGAAGCTCAAAGCTTGAAACTAGCATAGGCATTTGTACTATAGCTATGCAAAACATGAAGCATATGGCAAAGGCAACCCAAAACAATCCTAGAACATGTCAAAATGATACTAAAACATATATGGAAGGAAGCCAAAATATGCTAGCATGAAGAGCATAAGGCATGATGAATGTAAGGCAAATAAGGTGGATTACACTACACCTACCAAAACCAAGCATGGGATGGCTTCGCCAACAAAAATCAGAGTTATATCATGGTAAAATAACCCCAAAAACACATTGAAATGATAGCTCGCAAGCTTAGGCATGAAGGCATACACAATGATTCATGTTAAGGCATAAAGGGGCAAACCCTCCAACGCATTGAATGAGTGACAAATGTGAATGCATGAACATGAAACATGAACTGCAATCACATAACAAATGATTCCAAATCATTCAAATAGGCCAAGCAATGCACGCTAGTGGACTTGATGCACAAAGCTAACAAGCTAGAATGCATTATAGCTATACAAAGCATGGCATGCATGACCAAAACAACACAAATCAGAGCTAGAGCATGCTAAAACATGGACAAAAGCTTCTTAGAGTTAAGCCAAAAGCATGCTAGAAAGATAGTCTAAAGCATGGTACACATTAGGCTAGTTCATGGAATTGCACTACAAGTGCATGGAGCATGCATAGGGCCATCAAACCAAACCAAAACAGACCTAAGGCATGGAAAAACAACACTAAAAACATGCTGAAATGGACTCAAAATAAGCTAGAATGACATGCTACTTCATGAAGCACACAAGACTAGTTTGTGAGGATTACACTACAAGTGTATTAAGCATGCATGAGGTGATCAAGACAACCAAAAACAGTGGCATGCCATCTCAAAATAACCCCAAATACATGCTAAGAACAAGCCAACACAAGCTTAATAAACATGCTCAAACATGAGGCATTCAAAGCAAGTATTCAAAATACAAGGAGGGGGGATGACCCTCTCCTATTTGGGACCCCAAAATCACCTTTCCACCACTGAAAATCCTCTGGATTTCAGTGGTAGAAAGGTCATGCAAAGGCTAGAACAAGAGCCAAAAGGGATGGCTCAAAACAAGGCCTAACAAGGCCTAAGAGGGGGTAGACCACCCCCAACAAAAAAGTGACCTTAAACAAACATTTTAAGGACTGAAAAACAAAACTTTTTGCAATAGGAAGTTAAGTTTAAATCAGCATGCAAACAGGTGTAAAAGCTTAAGCAAAACAAAGGGTTAAAGGGTTAGTTGACTCACCCTTGTAGAACCTTTTCAAGGCTGCAACTCCAGCAGCTTTCTTGGATCAAAACCAGTCCAAAAGCACCAAAAACAACCTCAAGAAGCCTCAGCAACAAAAGGATGGTGTTTGAGTGTGTGTTTGTGTGTTAAAGTGTGGTAAAACTACACTTTTAAGGCACAAAATGAAGAACAAGAGCAAGATAGATACAAGTATGTATGTATAACTCTCAAGCCTCACGAACTGAACCTAGAGGAGGAGGAGGGAGGTCATCTCTTATAGAGAACAAGAAACAAGCTTGTTGGACAAGCTTTAGGCTTAAAGCCATCCCTCCATACACGTGTATGGAGGATGGCTTCTGTGCCTTTCAGCTGGCACAGCTGGCTCAAAAATATCTCCAAAAAGGTGATAAAAAGAAGCTGACCACCTGAAGTGGTCGACCAGCTACTTGAAGTGGTCGGCCGACCACCACAAGTGGTCTCCCAAGAAGACAACTGGTCGGCCATGGTGGGAGATGGTCAACAGCATGAAAGAAAGCTAAAGGTGTGGTGGCCAACCAGAAAAGGTGGCCCAAAGACCAAGAAAACCAGTTGGCCGACTAGAAAACTAGCTGGCGGGGAGGAAAGTGCTCTCCAAGGGGAAGAACTGGTCTCCCACCCTTGTACCACCTTCCAAACAAGGAAAACAAGGTTTGTCCCAAAAACAAACCAAAAAGGATGCAAGACGAAAGTTCGGGACGCAAGGCGCGCGGCCGGAAGCCTCGAAAAGTAGTCTACAGGCATCAAAAGTGGTCTACGACCACAAAAGTGGTCTCTCGGACCACAGTGTCCCCTCTAGGCAGAGGCAACAAGGTGTGGTTCAAAAACCATGCCAAACGGAGAACACTAAGCGGTCCCGAGTCAAGGCACGCAGCCGAAGGCTCTGAAAATCGAAAACTAGTCTCCAAGCGAGAAAAGTGCTCTACGACCACAAAGAGGTGGTCTACAAGACCTCTCCCTCCCTCCAGGGAAGAGAAACAAGGCTTGGTCCGCAAACCGAGCCAAAGCACAAAGAGTTTAGAGGCCCGGAGGCAAGGCTCTCAGCCAAAACTCCGAAACCTCGAAACGAGCACGACATGCACTATCACCGAGCGCTCAATCGATGACGTCTGAATCTGAAGGTCGGTAAAAAATGAGGTGTCTACAGAAGGCAGCAACTTGTACTTTTTGAGCTTCAGTACATGGAAAAACCTCAAAAAATTTCTCCACACCCAGCACCCATGCCTCTGCTTTCATTGGATCAATCCCTCCTTTGAATAAGGGTGGCTTCATCTTCTTAAATTCTCTCATCAACGTAATGGTTCGGTCTTCAGCTTGACAATCTTGCACCACTGGAAGAGGTACTGGTGGCGATGGTGGTTGTTGCTGTTGTTGTTGCTGTCGCAGGGTTTCTGCCATTTCCATAATCATCCTTTCCATTTTGTCTAGTCGCGCAGAGGTAGAATCCTCCGAGTCATCCACCCTTGTTCTCACCATGATCTACATAACAATTCATTATAACACGTACACACAAAAGATACATAAATAAGCATGAATAATAACTACTTCAGAACACTTGCCGATAATCTTTACATGTACAAATCCTGTTGTTATTTGGCACTTGATATACATCAAATGTACCATTTATGAAACCTAAGTCTTACTAGACGCTCTAAAGCTCAATGGATTCGTGAGTGAGATAGCAACTCGTGCTCTGATACCAACTGTCACAACCCAACTTGCCCCTAAAAGTTTGGGCATAACCATCTTAAAGATTAAACTTCGGAGTTAAATATCCATAGCCATATTTCCAGTGGGGCCAGACGGAAGTAAATATGATATCAAAATAAACAACCATTGAGCCATGCCTATATGCCAGGATCATGTCACATTATATATCCTATATATATAATATTGAGTCCATACATGAGCGTTTGTACATAAAGGGTAGCAACCCATAGGCCATACATTAGAACCAACTAAGACAAGTCACCCAAAGCTATCAAAACATGCCATTATATATACATATATAGGACCTCCCAAAACAAAAACAAAAGGGTCCCGATTATAAAATAAAAGTCCATCTAGGTAATTCAATGAATCGGGTCCAACAAAAAGGGCTCCTGAAGCCGACCTAGGGTTGTTCTCCACGTTGATCACCTACACACATACATAAACACGAAGTAAGCAAGCTCAGTGGATAATAGCAATGTAATAATGGTAAGTGAATAAGCATAAAAGTTAGAAACTATGCATAGTTCGGTACAATGAATGTGCATACTTCAAAACGGCCTCGGGCCCATATTTAATACTGAACGGCCTCAGGCCCACATGTAACACCAAACGGCCTTAGGCCCAACACATTTCGGAACGGCCTTGAGCCCAACATATTGACAGTTGTCTGAAACAATATAGGGTGGATGGAACATCGACATGCTTCCATCCCCCTTGGCTTAAGCGCCATTAGTTACGTTAAATCCATATCATCATAACATAGATGGAACATCGGCATGTCTCCATCTATTTTAGCCTTAGAGCCATGTATCATAAGCCCCAAACGATTCTTTCGAAACGGCCTCGGGCCCACCTTTGTTAAGAGATTTTCACTGGCCTTAACTCATGATAGTGACATTGTTCAATTATCTCAATGAATTTCGAACACATCACTAAATTCATAACATATGTTCTTCACATGTAAAAGTATGAGCATAAGGTAAGCAAATCATAATATTACACTACTATTACTCACAATGGTGCGGTAGCACGCTAGTCTCTTCCGATATGCGACCTACACATAGCACACACATTTATAAGCATTCCCTTTCTTCCTTAGTCTCTTCTTGTTTATTTACTATTCAATTCGATAAGCTCCGTTTAGTTATGCACATTACAGATGAGTCAAATGGACATTTTAACACATTTAGAGGGTCGAGAAGAGTAAAAGAAGTCACAAAATTTTTCTCCTCAAGCCGCATTTACGGAAGTCCCTAGCTGCACGTGCGGGAAGGTGTGTCGCACGTGCGGCCCGCACATGCTTTTATTTCAGAATGTCATCTTTAGGTTCCCCTGTTTTCCGCACGTGCGATTGTGAGCCCCGCACGTGCAGCAGTGTCCCGCATGTGTGGCCATGGGCCCCGCACATGCGGTCAGAGCCTCTGTTTTGAGCAGTCCAAAAGTTTACAAAAATTCAACCTTTCAAGCCACCTCAAAGCTCAATTATAAGCAATATTCCTTCACATTCATAGCATATGAACATGCTAAATATGAATTCCATAATTAGTTAGGTCATAACCCATGTATAAGTAATACAAACACATAGAGGAAGAGACAATATGCAAAATTTGAAGATTAGAAGGGGAATCTTTTCGAACTAATTAAAGCAATCTCCACCTTAAAGTTTAACCCTCTAGTTAAGGAAACATAATAAAACTTGACAATTTCTATGGGTATTTTCTCATTAAAAGTCTCTAAGTGAAAACCCTAATTTATATGGGTGAAAAACTTCACGTAAATACTTAAGAACAATCCATCAAGGGTAGTTTTAGAGTGATTAGGTTGCCTATACTTACTTGGAGTTTCAAATCCTTGAAATCTCCCTCAAATCCACCTAGCTCCTAGTTGATTTGCCCCTTTCCCTGTTCCTCTTTCCCTTTCTTTCTTTCCTTTAATTCATTACGAATCAAATTTTTATAAAAATTCATAGTATGGCTTAAAAATCATGGTGATCAAAACTGTAAAGTCAATTTCGGATTACTACAGCTCTAAGGCTTTCAATTTCCAATCCAAAGGTCTCGATTTTAATAGGTTTTTCTCACAACCGACAGATTTAATTCGAAAATGGAAATAATGCACATAATTAAACACAATTTCATGCATAATTTCATGTCAAGCATATCATTACACATATAATTAAAAATTTAAAGCATATGGGAGGGTTGGGTCATTACATTCATCATCAAAAGATGATAGTTACAAAAATTGAAAACCTCCCTTGCATTATATATATATATAATGCTATTTAAATAATGTAACTAGATGGGTTGCATGGATACGGGTGTTGGGTCACAATCTAATGCAAACCCAATCTAAAATATATGCACAAGACAAGCCTAGCCCAACATAGCACAATCTGGCACATGTCCAAGACTAAGTCCAACACATGCACATACACAAGCCTATGCCAGTCCAGACCAAGACTAAAACTAAGTCCAAGTCTAAGCCTAGCCCCAAGCCCAAATTCTATCGATGCCTACTTTATGAGACAATTCTCATTTACAACTCAATGGTTTCAGCTCATTATTTTTCTATTGCAATATTCTCACTATAAAGAATACAAAACCACTTAGACCCACCTCAATCGGATGTAGGGTCCCACTTTAACTTTGAATTAAAGTTGCCAAAAAGTTATTATTTTCCAACAGGTTTTGTGCCAGATGTGAGAGAGATTAGGAGTGGGATAGTGAGAAGAGCAGTGGGTGGAAATTTGTCTAGGTGAAGCAAATCTGAACCATTGAATCTTCCACTATATTTCTTAGCCATTGATAGCAAATGACACGTAGGACAAATTTGCCATAGTAGACAAAATTAAAAAACCCTCTTACTTTATTATGGGATGCCCCCAAAATCCGAGACCGTCAAATAAGTACATTAAAACAACACAAGCAGGATAAATGTGATAACCCTGTTCCGTATTATGCTAATTGGTCCCTATTATGAATGTGATTATGTGTTTGATATGATTTTGTGTGCCACTTATGTGAAAATATGTGGTTTTGAATTTCTATCTGTTCACTATAGGGATATCTGTTTGATTCTCTACTTTGGAATTTAAATTGAAGGCCTTATCGGCCACAGAAACCGAAATTGATTACGCCATTGTGATTGGCGAAATTTTTAGAGCCTATGGGGAAATTTAATTAGAAATTGATTCGAACCAGATTAATTAGATTAATTTAATGGGTTCGTGCTAAACTATTTTAATATTAATGAAATTTGATCAAATGAGCCTATTAATAAGCCAACTTGCACTCACCCTCATTTGTTTGAGTTCCAAAATCTGAGCTTATACTCTAGTGAGAGAGAGAGACCGGCTATAGAGAGAGAGGAAGGGGGAGAATTGTGCAATTTTGGGCTCAAGGCTTGGAGATTTGAAGTTTAACTCCAAAGAACTTGAGTGTTTGAAGCTCCTAGGTGAGTGACCAACCCCTAATTCATGAGTTTAATGTTGTAAATTGTGAATTCAAGTTTGATTAATGGTCAAGAACATGAATTAGTTTGATTATAAGGAAATTGAGTTGTATTTGTTGAATTTAAAGTCAATAGATGCATGCATGTAGGAAATTACTATGAACTTCCATATTTTAGCACAATGTGTATGATCCATGTTGAATTTTTGGTTTAAGTCCATATATTTGATCACCTCTTCACCAATTAAGTTGAGGATATTGTGTATATTCCACATGCAAGTGCAAATCATGGAAGCATGAACCTTGAATGTCTGAATTTAGTGTATTGGTGATGAGTTTGAGTCAATTTGGGACATGCATGTGTTTGATTCTTGAAATTGAGCTTCATTGGGTTGTAATTTGGGGTTTATACCATGTTAGTACAAGTGTATTTGAAGTTTGAGCTGTTGCATGCAAGAAATGTTGGATGGAATGTCGAATTGGAGCTCAAGAACATGTTCTGGAAAACCCAGAAAATTTGATGTCCGCTCGAGCGGGGAAACCGCCGCTCGAGCGTGAATTTCGTGCTCCTAGTATTTTTGCAGACTTGGATGTCCGCTCGAGCAGGAAAGTTCACGCTCGAGCGGGGAGCTATGTAGACAGACGTTCAGCTCGAGCGCCAAACTTCACGCTCGAGTGTAATTTTGATGCATCCAGCACTTTTGCAGACCTCATGGGTCCGCTCGAGCGGGGAAGTCCACGCTCGAGCGGGGACCCCATTTTTTAAAATTTTGTTTATGCGTTCTGTGTTTCGTTTTCCGCCCTCTTTCACTTGTAAGCACTCTTAGGCATGCATTGAGCATTGTAAATGAGTTAAAGAGATAAGAATGAAGCCTAAAGAGGAATATGTGAATTAAGGAACGGATTGAATCGTTTGTGACCCGTATGTGCTATGTGATGTGTACGGTCAAGCTCCAGGGCAAACCAACCAACCGATCACTGTGAGTAATATCTTAACAAAGATATTTGAAATATGTTGTTGTCCAAATTACTTACTTCTATGTAAGTTTTATAAGTTCGTTGATTCAATTGGTGGACAATATTGCTATGCTGAATGAATGGGCCAGAGGCCGTTTTGACATGGAAGAATGGGCCAGAGGCCATTTTGACATGAAAGAATGGGCCAGAGGCCGTTTTGACATGAATGAATGGGCCAGAGGCCGTTTTGACATGGAAGAATGGGCCAGAGGCCGTTTTGACATGAATGAATGGGCCAGAGGCCGTTTTGACATGAATAAATGGGCCAGAGGCCGTTTTGACATGAATGAATGGGCCAGAGGCCGTTTTCACATAAATGAATGAGCCAGAGGCCGTTTTGACACGAATGATAATCTGACACGAATGATAGTCTGATACGAATGATAGCCTGTCATGATTGAAAGAATGGTTGGGCCCAACGCCCGTTTGAAATGAACGAAAGGACAAATGGGCCAAAGGCCAGTTTGACATGAATGGATTGGGCCCAAGGCCATCCGATGTGTTTGGAATCCCAGTCACTTGACATATGTGCATATACTAGATAGAAATACAAATTGGGCCTAAGGCCGTCTGATGTATATATTGTTCCAATATATCTTCTTTAATTGATATTATTCACTGGGCTTTCGCTTACGCTCATTCATGTGTTTGTAGGTGAGCCAAGAGAGGTCCAAACCCAGCCTCAGTGAAGTCTGTGTGGAACAACCAAGGTTTTGAAGAGTCAGCCCTTGCGTCTCACGCACGAGACATGTCTTCGCCCTTTTGCTATCTTATGTTATTTTGTCATGGCGGCGAGGACTTTGGATTACGTTTATATATAGTTTTGATTGGCTGACCTAGACTCGAATGATCCTGTCTATACAGAACTTTATGTTACTGTATTTTCTGATGTGAGTTATTAATATCTTTATGTATGGTTTGTTATGATGTGCCATGTAAGCACAGCTCTATGGACAAAGTTTAAATTCTGCTTCCATTTGGCCCCTTTACTCTGATGTGTTATGTCCGATTTGGTTTGAGGCCGTAGGTAATCTCATGATTACTGGCCGGTTATGTCCTTAACCCACGGGGGCGGGCTTGGGTCATGACAATAGACAACCAAAACATCTTAATATACATATATAATCAGAGTTAATATCACAGATAATTCATTTGTGTTCCATTATAGGATTACAAAACATTGCCAAACCAAAAGTCAAAAGAAAGAAAAAAAAAAAAAAAAAAACTAGTCTAAGTCTTCAAGTAAACCACGACTCCAACACTTCATCTTGTTTGCCTTCGAAATAACCTTCACCATTGTAAACTGCTTCATCACCTGGCATGACACGCCATAAGCTTGTAATGCCCAGTAGAAATGCACACACCCTTCTACCTTCTATTGACCAATCAACCATACACAGAACAAATTAGGTAACATAGGATACAATACTACAATAAGGTTCTCTGAATCAGTAGTTAGACTAGACATCTAGAATCTCCCAAAGAGATCCTTCCTCCTAATCACAAGGATTAGACACCAGACTATTTAGAAATCTCCCCTTTGTTGCTTTGTAGACCTTACCACCTATGCCTACACCGGTTATACACTAGGTAGGGATACTGGTGGACCTCAAAAGGGACGGCCAAACAAGTGGGCTCGCTTACAGCTTGAAACCACCGCATAGAGTTTGAATGCATTCGTGCCATCCTAGGGGTTCGTTTAGATCGTTTGTGCATGACTTAATTCATTTGGTATTAATTCCATCACAATTCATCTCATTCATATATATATTACATAAATCATTCCGAAACACTAATGTGAATGTCACCCATTACCAACCCCTTTTCATTTCTCGTTTATTAGATATTTTGATAAGTGAGTTAGTCATATTCGGCAATATAAAAGAGCATGAGGCAAACATAAGAGGAAATATAGCTCACAATAATAATACATAAACATGGTAAGTTAAGCAAACAACATTAAGCATATGCTTTGAACTACTTATGAATAAATAACACAAGAGGGCACAATTTCCATCATTTTTCAGAACTGCAAAGGTAAAAGTATGCATTGGTAAAACTACCTCCGAGTCATCTTAGTGGCTGAAATTGCACACAAACAATAAATAACATGTTTATTTTCAATTCCAATTTGTAGAATCTGCGCAACACAACCAGAAATTTATCTACAAGCTATTTTCCAAAACCTGTCTAGATTTGTCCCCTTTTAGGAAAACTAGCTTTCCTCTCAATCTACCTGATGATTTTTTCCCAAATAAATTATTTTGGAAAGAGGACTCAGAATTCTAAATTTTGACACAATAAAGAACATGAGATGATTTTTCTAGAATTTTATAAAATTGCAAGAAGTGGACTGTTTTCAGAAACTTAAGACCAGATTTTTTTTTTATACAAAACATCCATGCCGTAAAAACGCATAGTGAGGGGCTAATAAAATTATCATATTCTCTAAACACACCTAATATCCGATCTTTAGAATCAGATTTGGGAAATAAATAAATTTGATATTTCTTTTAAAATAGAGAAGCTGCAACAGTGCAGAAAATGCAAGATAAAGTCACCAATTCATACCCACACTTGCATATACACCAAAAACCCTATTTACCATCAATATAAACACAAGAGAGCATACTAGATAATATGATGAGATGGGTGAAAGAATTGGAGAAGACAAGAGGGAGGTGAGGTTCTTACATTAACTCAAGAAAGCAAACTTTTCTTCCTTTTCTTTTTCCTTCCTCATCTCCACTTCTTTGTAGTTCACAATCTCCTCCTCCCACCCTCTCCTTGGGAGCTGAAAATGTGTGTAGGGAATGGGGGAAATGTTCTCAATTTATAGGCAAGGATTTTAGGTGGAAAAGGCAATTTTGCCCTTGATCAATTATTGTTCCTTAATGGTTAAGAAAATTATCTTAATGACTAAGGAAAATTGAAAACTAATCACTTTGTTTGGTTTCAGTTTTTCGAATTCACTTTTCAGAAAATTCTTCTTTTTCATTTTCCATATTTTTTGTTTTCACTGAATTTTTAAAACTATTTTATGCAATTTTTTTTAAAAGAAAAAATTTAGACACACATAACATAAATACACTTTAAAAGTATAATATTTGTGGAAAAAAAAATCTTTAATAAGTTCACTAAATACCAAAAATACAAAAAAAATAATAATAAAAGAAATTAAAATTTAGTACAAATTTCGTATTTTGTGCATTTATTAATTTTTAAAACATTTTTTCTCAAATATTTTACTATTTACATACATCTAAGTAAGGTGAATCTAAAAAAGTTAAAAAATTGCTTAAAATTTTAAAAATATTCACTGAAAACAAAAAAAAAATGAAAAATAAAAAAACGCAATTTTCCAAAAACTGAATTCAAAAAAATGAAACCAAACACACTGAATAATTATCTTCATAGTATTCTCAATTCTTCTAGGTGGGTTCACAACCAAGTTTTCCCCAAAATAATATTTATAAATACCTATGTAAATACTCAGTTTCAAATAAATAATAAATAAAAGAAAAAGAACAAAAGGTATGAATTAGAGAATAGGGGCTAAAATAAATAAAAACCAAGTGTTAGGGGTATTTTCAAATATAAAGTGGTGTTCTAGGATTTAATTATAATACAAAATAAAATATGAGAAATATGCTTTATTGGACTATTTTGCAGAATTTTACAACACTAGGGGCTAAAATGCAATTAACCTAAGGCTTAGGCTTTCAAGTGTAATTAATAAAAGTTAGGGTCTCTACATATTATATAGATATTTTATTATATACATATATATATATATATTCCTAGTGAATGTTTCATTGTAAATTCTTTATTCTTGCCTCTCACTCACAGGTATTACTGCTCTTACTTGCAGGCACAGTACCTAGTGTAAGTAAGAGATACAATTTTCACTTGCATTATATGAATTTATAATTGCTTTTCCCATTTGCCATTTATATATGAAATTCTCCTTATATGTTATAAAGTATCTCAATAATTGTTTTTTAGAAACACATAAACTGATCACACAACATGACATTGAATGCATATGGATGGACAATAATTTCATAAGTGAATCCCACTAACAAATTTTATAAAATTTTATTTATTTCATGTATTCTGATAAGTCTAGAAATAAAAAAACTCAAAACATGACACAAAATGATATGAATGGACAAGATTAATGAAGAGTGAGTGAGTCACTAACAAACTTTTACATAAGAAAGTACAAGAAATTTAAAAAAATTAATCACATGTTGTAGCTCGATTTTTTCGCGCCCCTTTTTGGAAGGATGTGAAGCCCTACAGTTCGGACTCCCGCGGTTCTGAATCTAATCTCATAAGTGCAATGTGAAATTGATAAACACTAAAGAGTCTGAATCGGGCAAATCTTTTGGAAAATCGATTTTGAATCAAATTGCCAAAAATGGACTACTTTTCCAGATACAGAGTAGCTACCTAAATATTTTTATTTTTGAGAAATTTAGGAAACCCATGACACATGTCGGGAGCCTCAAATAGTGGCAAATATTTTTGGGAATTTCATATACAGAAAAACATGCATTTGGTTGAGATATATCCATCCATACACGTGTAGGGAGATGTAACCAATTGTGGCAACAACTGGCACAACTGTCACAAAATATCTGCAAAAAAGACACTGGTGGCCGGTAGGCCACCCAGATGGCTGGCAGAACTCAATTGGTGGCTGGCAGCCTCAAATAGTGACCGGCTGGCCACCAGGGGCTGCAGGCTTGCCGGTTTGGTCCAAAACAAGGCACAAAATGGACGGGGTTTGAAGGCTCAAAGACAGGGCATTCCGCCGAGGACTTCGTGCACTAAACGAGCACAAAAATGAGCATATGCAGTCATAATGATCAAGTGCACAATGATGACGTCCAAGTCTTGAGGACGGTCAAAAATGGGGTGTCTACACATGTATCCAAGTGTAACAATCATCAATGAAGTTGTTATCATCATGGACAAACATAAAACAATCAAATCAGATTTCTCTCCTCTTCTGGCCTGTTGAATGACAATGCGTTCTTTCTAGTGATTAACTCTACAAGGACTACTCCGAAGCTATAAACATCACTTTTCTCAATTAACTGGCTTGTGAGCATGTATTTAGGGTCTAAGTATCCAAGAGCTCCTTGCACCACTGTGGCTTACTGATTTTGGTCTAGTGGAACCAACCTTGATGCTCCAAAATCCGACACTTTTGCAGTGTAATTATCATCTAAGAGTATATTTGTAGACTTAACATCTCTATGGATGATAGGAATCAACGCTGCAGAGTGCAAATATGACAGCACTACAACAGTTTCTGCAGCTATTCACAAACGATTTTCCCATGATATATTAGATGCCTTGCTTTGGTTATGTATATGCTCAAAGAGAGTGCCATTGGTGATGAATTCATAAACAAGTAAAGGGACTTGAGTTTCCAAATAACAACCTAAGAGTTTGACCACATTCCTGTAATTGATATGTGAAAGCACGACCACCTCGTTGATGAATTGCTCCATTTGACTTTCATCCACCATTTAGGATTTCTTGATAGCCACTATCTTGTTTTCTGGTAGAATTCCCTTGTAAACTATTCCAAAACCTCTTTCACCAGCAGTTTTACTCTCATTATAGTTGTTGGTAGCTTGCTTGAGCTCTTTTGAAGTGAAGATTTTAATCAATTCTTGTGTCGGTTTGTCTTGTCTAGAAAATTGTTGTCATAACATCAATCCACCATTCTGCCTAAAGAATTGTTCTCTAAGCTTGATGAGCTTTCTTTTCCTAAAAATCCAATACAACCAAGAGCTACTCATCAAAACAATTGTTCCACCACCGGCGAAACATGCATATCAAATTAGTCATTTTTTTAACAAAGACTACAAATATTTTGGTTTAAAAGAATCAAAATGAAGGATTGCAAGAATTTTATACTAGAAGAATGCAACACTTAGTCATTGAATGATCCCAATTATATGACAAATCAGAGTACCTATATGATTGGGTAAAAATTGAATACAAAGGTGATACCACGTGTTATCAGTGACACGTGGTATCACCAACCAATACAAAAAATATATATGGGAGGGCTGAACCATTTTTTAAGGATGCCACATATACCTAGCTGGAAAAATAACAATTAATGATTGGATGGTCATATCATGTCATTGGTATCCTGGTTATGTTCAATTTTTCTCTATATGATCTCAGTTTTGACTTACTAAACTGACTTGTAAACCAATGTAGAATCACGTATTGAATGAATGAATAACGTATACACAAGAAATTACATGCACACAACAAATAGACAACACCCAAAGACTACAGGGGAAGCAAGTATGGGATGCTACTATGTTAAGAAATATGCATTATGCATTTATGATTTCAATTGACAATGACATTATTAGTTTAAACAAGAAAGCCACATCACACATGATCCAAATATTTCACACACGCGCGCGCACACACACACACACACACACACACACACACACACATACACACATGTATATATATACACACTTACCAACCAACGTAGTTCAGGGGCGAACAATGCAACAAGATATGATATGATGCAACAATTGAGAATACAAACGAGCATACTGCGCGAACATTATGTCGTTTGGTAACACTTACGTTTTCAATTTTCTGTTTATATTTACAAAAAATTAAAAAACTCAAATAAAAACTTGTTTGGTAAAATTTTTGATTTATAAATCAGTGGTCTCAGTTTATAAATTTGGCCAAAAATGAAAACACAAAAAATGTGTTTCCATTTTGAGTTTTCATTTTTTTTTTTACCACTTAACACTAGCCACCACCCTCCACCATTTTCCACCACCGTCTTCCGCCACCACCACCCACCCCCACCACCACCTACCACCACACCCACCACCTGCCACGACCAGTCACCACCAGCCACCTGCCACCCACTCACCACCAGCCACCTGCCACCCACTCACCACCACCACCCACCCCTCGCCGCACCACCATCACTCATTACCCATCCGCACCCACCTGCCACCACCACCCACTCGCAACCACCTACCACCCGCCACCGTCACCTACCACCCACCACCACCACCACCCACTCGCTACCACCATCCGCCACCGTCACCCGCCACCGTCACCTCCACCACCATCACCACCCACCCGCCACCACCCGCCATCCGCTACCCACCTGCCACCACTACCCGCCACCACCACCACCACCCACTCGCTAACCACCCACCACCCGCCACCGTCACCCATCCACCCACCACCACCACCGCCATCTACCCCACCACCGCCGCGCCACCTACCCGCCACCACCACTACACACCACCACCCACTCGCTACCACCCACCACCGTCACCCCCACCCACCACCACCACCTGCCACCACACCCACCCGCCACACCACCACCACCCACCCGCCACCCACCTGCCACCACCACCCAGCACCACCACCACCACCACCACCACCCACTTGCTACCACCCACCACCCGCCACCGTCACCCACCCACCCACCTACCACCACCAACCACCACCAACCGCCATCCGCCACCCACCTACCACCACCACCCACCACCACCACCAGCCACCCACCACCCGCCACCACCCACGCCACCAGCTACCCACCACCCACCGTTACCACTTTCAACCACCGTCTTCCACCGCCACTTGCCACCACTTGCCATTTCTCACTCTTTTTTATATTTTAAAATTTTTTAAAATATTTTGTCAATTACCAAACGCGTTTATAGTTTATGTTTTTCTAAAAATAAACAAAAAATAAACAAAAACCAGTTTATAAAATTTTATAAATATAAATTGAAAACGTAAACGTTACCAAACACACCTGAAAATGGGATTCAAGGCAATGCAGCAATGAAATCAATAAACGAAAAAAAAAAAAAAAAAGTCTTAACTATGCTGCCGCATACAAGAAAGAACCAAAACTATACTTCCACATAGAAAGGTTAACAAGAGACAAGCCAAACTACACTTTCGCGTAGACAGGTGAAAAACGATCCTAACTACACTTCCACGCAGAGAGGATAACAGGAACAAACCAAACCACACTTCCGTGTAGCATGGTGATCCCAACTACACTTCTGCGTAGAGAGGATAAAAAGAAACAACCCTATCTACACTTCCACGTAGAGAGGAAAAAGAACGAACCAAGCTACATTTTTGCGTAGCGAGGAACAAAAACACCTAGTTACACTTCCGCATAGTGAGGTGATCATAACCACACTTCCACGTAAAGAGGATAACAACACAAAACAAGCCACACTACTGAGTAGCAAGGTGATCCTAACTACATTATCGTGTAGAGAAGATAACAAAAACAAAGCAAACTATACGTCCACGTAAAAAGGTGATCCTAACTACACTACCACATGGAGAGGATAACAAACAAACCAAGCCACACTACTGTGTAGCAAGGTTATCCTAACTACACTACTGTGTAGAGAGGATAACAAAACAAATCAAACTACACTTCTGTGTAGAAAGGTGATCCTAACTACACTACCGTGTAGAGAGGATCAAGACCAACCAAGCCACACTTCCGTGTAGCAAGGTACAAGAACAAACCAAGCTACACTTCCGCGTAGCGAGGTTGGGGGGAGGAAAGCCCAAATCACATTCATGCGACAAGGGCAGAGACGAGAATGGAAAACACAACGCACATGAATGCGACACAATGCGATATAGTTGATACGAGTATAATGCCGATGCATGCTACATGCAGCATAATAGATGACAGAAATAAGATGTACTGTAAGTTCCATGCAAGATAATAGACACGTGAATCGAAATGATAGACAAAAGGCAGTGTTTGAAGATACCTCAGAACAATCTCTGACTTACCACTCGGGGGCTCTTCAAAATGCTCAAAAAGGATATGATTCGCTCTGAGATCGGGACACATTCATGCATCAGAGACACAGCGGGAATTGGAACAATGCAATTTGAACACAATTTCGGGATCCTCGGAATCCGAACTGACTTCAAATACCTCAATTTTTCTTCCCAAGATGAAACAGGATCTTTTATGCATTGTTTGGACAAGAGAGCAACAAAAACCAGCCCAGGACCACTAAAGGAGCCGGTCGGCCACAAAAGGGGACTGCCGACCACCAGTGCTAGGTCGGGGGCAGTTTGGGGTTTTTGCCTCGGGTTTTCATTAAAACAACACCTAAGCTTCATTTTCACACACCACACCACCCAAAAATCCTCTCTCTCTAGGTGTTCCCTCTCTCTAAATTCACGCTTTATACACGTTTTCCAACACCCCACATAAACTTTATTCGAAAAACACTTTTGGTCCTCTACACTTTGAACCGATCAGATTTTGTTTTGGTTGATTTTTTTAGATTTTCATTGCTTTGGGCTTATTTCCCTCAAGTTTTTCTTGGGTTTCACAAATTTCCTGGGTTTTGACTTTTTCTCCCATTTTTTATCTCATAGGGTTGACTTTTTTGGGTTTTTCATTCTTTTCCCTCATTTTCTCCCTTTTCACTAGCTTTTCACCCGCTTTCCAGATGGCAGCTAATAGCAGTCGCCAAGGTCGACGGGGCGGCTAAGGACATTGCCGCTGACTTCGAGGCAAATGAGGTCTTCGCTCTATGGCCCGAGCCTAAGCTACTACCGCTGACTTCGAGGCAAATGAGGTCTTCGCTCTGAGATCGGGACACATTCATGCATCAGAGACACAGCGGGAATTGGAACAATGCAATTTGAACACAATTTCAGGATCCTCGGAATCCGAACTGACTTCAAATACCTCAATTTTTCTTCCCAAGATGAAAACAGGATCTTTTATGCATTGTTTGGACAAGAGAGCAACAAAAACCAGCCCAGGACCACTAAAGGAGCCGGTCGGCCACAAAAGGGGACTGCCGACCACCAGTGCTAGGTCGGGGGCAGTTTGGGGTTTTTGCCTCGGGTTTTCATTAAAACAACACCTAAGCTTCATTTTCACACACCACACCACCCAAAAATCCTCTCTCTCTAGGTGTTCCCTCTCTCTAAATTCACGCTTTATACACGTTTTCCAACACCCCACATAAACTTTATTCGAAAAACACTTTTGGTCCTCTACACTTTGAACCGATCAGATTTTGTTTTGGTTGATTTTTTTAGATTTTCATTGCTTTGGGCTTATTTCCCTCAAGTTTTTCTTGGTTTCACAAATTTCCTGGGTTTTGACTTTTTCTCCCATTTTTTATCTCATAGGGTTGACTTTTTTGGGTTTTTCATTCTTTTCCCTCATTTTCTCCCTTTTCACTAGCTTTTCACCCGCTTTCCAGATGGTAGCTAATAGCAGTCGCCAAGGTCGACGGGGCGGCTAAGGACATTGCCGCTGACTTCGAGGCAAATGAGGTCTTCGCTCTATGGCCCGAGCCTAAGCTACTACCACTGAGATTGAGGCCATTCGACCCAGCCACTTACCACCAACAAATGCATGCGATGGCCTCCGGCGGCATGCTACGGTTCGAGGATTTTACGATGGGCATACCTAAGGACATTCTGCTGAGGGAGTGGGCCTCCCACCTTTCTCACGGCACTGCTGAGGTACAAACTCTACTTTCATGCACTTCGCTTGTTTTTCCATTTCATTACTACCTTTCATCTGACTCCTTTTTTTCTTGTCATAGGATGACTCTCACTCCTAGAGAGGATATGGGACGGTTATGGCCAGGGACTAGTATCATGAGCTCCCTGCTCAAGTTCATGAACTTGTCGCTGAGGTGGGCTTCGTCCTCTTCTGCATCGGGCTCTCACGGCACTTGGCTAGCCAAGCCTTGCTCGGCGCTTTGGTGGAGAGGTGGTGGGACACCACCAATTCCTTCCACTTCTCTTCCACTAGGAGATGATGATGACCACCTATGATTTTTTTATGATCACTGGCTTGAGGATAGGGGTGATCCGATTCCTTTTGATATGGATATGGGCCGATGTGAGGCACTATAGATGTATCTGCTCGGGGCGCGCCCTTTGCTAGACAGACCGGCTATGGTCAGATACAGCTAGTTCTACAAGCGCTTCCATGGGAGCCAGCCGGAGACATAGAAGGAGGTGGAGCAGTACACGTGGGGCTTCTTGATCTATCTTCTCGGTACCACCTTGTTTGTGAATAGGTGGAATACAGTAGGGCTGTATCTGCTAAACGCCCTCGTGGCATTGCCCCATGTGCGATTCTACGACTAGGGTGGCGTTAGCCTTGCCACCCTCTATGGATATATGAGCTGCAATTCCCGCATGAAGGGAAACAAAGTAGGCACCTGGGAGGTACACGCTGTACTTTTAGTTTCTTTTTTCTTCTTATGCTTTCTGCTTGCATTTTCTACTTTTATATTTGCCCATGCATTGTGCTTTCTGCTTTGTTTCCTATTTCCCGGCCCTTGCCCTAGTGCCAGTGAATGAGGTAGCACCGGCTGTGCCCTACTCGCGGCAGTATGATGGTAGGGGTCGCTGCAGGCGCCGCGACGACATGACCTTCGCTTACTACTGCCGATATTTCGACACAATGGTAACCCGTGAGGTAATCCAAAAACCATCGTCATTTCTTGTTTTATTTCCACTGCTACTGCTCTGATCCATACTCTGATGACTAACAGAACCTAACAACTCGTAAATTATCCCTTTGCAAATCACATAGCAGCCTTGGCGATGATGCCAGCTGGGGTACAGGACTAGTACACTGGATCTTGGGCTACTTCCCAGTATCAGATCCTACTAAAGGGCCCATTTTGCCAGGCATGGTTTTTGGGTGAGCGGTTCGTACGTCAGACCTTGGGCCTACCTGCTCCGGTTGTTCCTGCTCTATCCCCAGCATCCATGAGGACAGCCGATAGGGCTATTGTTCAATAAATGGTGGGACTGGACGCTGACTTCTTCAGAGGAGAGGGAGATTATGCGACCTTCGTCCGGTCTCATCTCATGCCATCCTTGACTGGAGTTCATGCAGGCGACGCTACAAGTGCCCCTTGGCTAGAGGAGCTGCTCATGAGGTCGGGGCTGATGTTATAGGGGGCCTTCTTACTGTGCATGCAGCTTGTTAGCCAGCGATTCCTATCGTGATACTGTGCCGGCGACCGAGTGGGATAGCCTATCAGATCCCGATAGAGCCATCGGAGGCAGTGCATGGGTATGTTAGAGCTCCGGCCGCACCACAGGTATGGGTTGCACTTTACAGCTTGCATCTTGCATTTCCCTTTTTTGGATACTGATTGTTCAAATTCACTTGCAAGCGCCTACGGAGTACATGGGGGGTCTCCTTCAGCTAGTTGCCTCTTTGGTTCACATGGTGCAAAGGAGAGAGACGTTGCTTACTCTTTACGATCTCTAGTTATTCTCCATTCTTCTCATGCATTTCATTGCTTACCTGTATTATTGTGTACCACACTACACTGACATGTCATACTCACACTGATATACGATACTCACACTGTATACTGACATGCATTCTGCAATTGGCTCACACTGCATTGACACACTGCACTTATGCTGAACCTGCCTTCTGCATCATACTCATACTACATACTACATTCTACAACACACTCATACTGTATCTGAAACTCGGATGCTTATTTTTCATGTCCCACTCGCACTGATGGCACCAACGGCACAGGCAGCACGAACGACACCTCTCCCAGTGGCAAGGAGGAGAGGCAGACAGGCCCGAACTCGCAGCCAGGATGAGCGTCGAGGTCAAAGAAGAGGTAGGAGTGCTCAAGGTCGGAGCAGCAAGTCCCAGACAAAGGAGACTTCCTCCTTCTCGGAGCCAATGTTGAGCGGAGACATCACCAAGACCAGCAGTACTGAGGAGACATCGAGCAGATGCTTTGGGTCGTCTGAGAGTGAGGACAGTGAGCGAAGAGGACATTGAGACCGGCTCTAAGTCAGGTGCTGGTGATGGCAATACTGGCTTTGGCTCGAAGTCCCACTCTTCTGATAATAGCAGAGCCGATGGCGACAATGCCCCTGAGTCCCCTCGAAAGAAAAAGACGAAGAGGGCCTCTCGAGCTTGATGTGACCAGTGTAGATTTTTTGTACTCTTCTACTTATTTTTTTGTTTGTTTTGGTAGCTTAGCACTTGTATAGCTTCAGTTAGGTCTTCACTTTTGTTTTTGAAAAACTTGTATTTTCTTTTGTAAAAACTATGATCGGGGTAAAACTCTGCGGTTTTATAAAAATGGCTTTGTTTTGCATCATGAGCACTATACTTGCATAAAAACAAAAGTAGAACTTCATTTGAAACCAAAAACACTTGTATTAGAATGATGTTCGTAACCGGTTATTGAGTCGACAAATGACTAAAACACAAAATACAACTCGGTAAATAGAAAACAAAGAAAAAAACAACCTAAATACTGCTATTTACACTTGCTAAAAACAAAAGATTCAAAACAAGACCTCAAAGCAAAAAGACTTGATCCAAACCAGACTGCCCAACTACCAGGCCAGAAAAAGTGGACGGTCGGCCACTAAAGGGGACGGCTGGCCAGGTGTGGTGGTTGGACAACTGGCTGACAGTTGACATCCACTCACACAGCCTTATCCTCTACAAAAGGTCTTCCTTCACTATTTCTTTGACAAAACCACATTTTTGCTGTTGTTTCTTCTAAAAATGGAGATATTCCTTACCAAGAAGCTCAAAGATTAGATAGCCACCTTGGAGGCATGAAAGAGGTAAGTTTTTGAGGTTTCAGCATAAATACGTTTTTTTTCGTTGAGTCGTACTTCACTTTGTTTTCCATTCCTTTATGCCGCAATCCGATGTTGAAACCTGATTACACATGTATTTCGCTTTGGAGCACAGGAAATGTGTCCGACTCTTGAAGAATTTCAAACGTTGATGGAATCCTGGCGCGATGAGGACATCATGCCTCAGCCCCATTTTGGCCATGCTCAGGCTTTTGGACAGATGTGTGGGCTCACTTTGCTCGAAGCCCGATCTTTGGCTCATTACGAGGAGCTAGATATACCCGGTTTGATTCATCGATTTTCTGACATCGAAGACAGAAGTGACCTTCTCTGGCGAGGTTATCGACAATATGCCCTCTGTTTATGTATGCTCGTGCACTTCATTCTTGCCTCTAGTTGCGGCGGAGCCAGCACTACGTTAATCGAAGTAGCCCAATGTCTGAAAGAGGGTAAGAGTTGTATTGGTATAGCACTAGTCGAGACCTTGATGGGTTTAGACGCTATTCATCAGCGAGTGACCACTCGGTTCGTAAGGAGTTCGTTGCCTTTTCAGGTATGGTTCCCCACCCTTTCTTATTATAATTCTCACATCACTCGACACTCATTCTCTATTTTCATCTCAACACCCTTTCTTTACTTTTCTCTCAATGCATATCTCTCTATTCTTTTATCTCTCTTATTTTTCATCTCTTCCCAGGTGTGGTTGATGGACAAACTGAAAGTGGTGGACCCTTGTCCCGTATATTCAGCCAAAGCCTACTTCTTTCGCCAGCAGCTAGTGGACTTCCCTTCAGAGGGGTTGTGGTGTGATTAGATGTCCAGCAAATCTGCGGCTGACATCGCTTGGCATTGCCCCTAACTCGATTTGACTGAGATGAGTTACAGCATGTCCCGACAATCGGCTGTAGAGTTAATTGGCCTCACACAGTACGTGTTCTATTTCCTCCTTCGGTTCAGACACCAATTTGGACATGATCAGACTCGTCCAGATGAAGGGGTGGAATACATGGCTTTATTTCAGGTTCATGCCTCGCACTTGCCCCGATATCTCGCTGCTTGGAGGATGATGGAGCTTCTAACCCCTGCTATTGACTTCAGTGACACTCTTTCTAGCGAGTGCTTTGTTTGGCTCGAGGAGGAGACAGAGGTCAGGCCATCTTTGGCTGTAGAGACGTCCACAAGCACGCGCAGGGGACGCAGGGACACCTGGCTTATCTATGCCCCTGGTTTATTGCTTTGACCTTTTTTCAAGTTTTTATGATGTAAAAAAGCAACTTTGATTTAATCAAAAGTTGAAGAATGTATTTGCATTAAAATCAATGGAATTAAAGTTGTGAGCACTAAAATTTTTTCATTTTGGTCCAAATAGGTCTAAGTTGTAAAAGGTGAAATTTTGAGAAAATGAGCTCATTAAAACTTTTCAAAACAATTCTCAGGAATAGTCACCACCTGACACATGCAGAATCAACCTTTAAGGTATACACCCCCGAATCTAAAGATCATAACTGCATGTTACTGCAGTCACCATCACTGCTCTTCATTCCAACCGGCCCTTCTGCTGGATCAAGGTAACATAACCAAGCTAGAAGATAATGGACAAAGATGGCCTGATCAAATAAAATGGATAGGACAGTTGGAGATGGTTACCGCCAAACTTTAGGATAAAGTTGCCTACGTATCCAAAAGATGGGAATCAAGCCTTACGTAGTTCGGTTCTGGTTCACTCGAGTATTAACTCTCTTCTTTTACGCTCTAACTTTTGCCAAAGCTGCCCTTCCAGATTTTTGACCTCACGAGCTCCATTTTCCTTTGTTTCTAATTTTCCATGCTCTAACTTTTGCCTTGGTCACCCTTTCAAGTTTTCGGCCTAGCAAGCCTTTTGGGGTTAGTATTTCTTTAACTTGTCCATATTAATCGGCTGTGAGAACTCCAAGCCATCTAGGTCCACATGGATAATCGCCCTTCCTAACCAGATAGATTTTATGATATAAGGGCTAGTCTAATTGGGTCTGAACTTGCCCCTAGGGTCATGGATGGGTGCTCGGTTGTCTTTCAGCACCATATCTCATTCCTTAAGATTTCTAGACTAAACCTGCTTGTTAAAAGCCCTAGCAATTCTGCGCTAGTAACCTTGAACATGATACAACGCCTTCAACCTTCTCTCGTCAAACAACATCAATTCCTCGAATATGCTCTGTTGCCAGTCTACCTCCACTATTTGACACTCGGCCATAACTCACAGCAATGGTACTTCAATCTCAATAGGTAGAACAACTTTCATCCCATAAACGAGAGAATAGGGGGTTGCCCCTGTGGATGTTCGAATTGATGTTCTGTAGCCCCAGAATGCAAATCGCAATTTATCCCAACAGTCTCTATAAGTTTCCACTATCTTCCGTAGGATGTTCTTGACATTCTTATTAGCGGCCTCAACAGCTCCATTGGTCTGTGGTTGATATGTCGATGACTTGTGAAAAGCCACGTTATATTTCTTAAGTAGACCCACCACCTCTTTCTTGAAGTGCGAGCCATTATATGAGATGATCTTGTTTGGAACTCCGTACCGGTAGATAATGTTGCTGCTGATAAACTTGGCCACATGCGATGCCTTCAACACTGCATAAGGTTGAGCTCTCACCCACTTAGTAAAATAGTCAATCGCCACCAAGATGAACTCATGCCCATTTGAACCCGTTGGCATGACCGCACCGATAACATCGATTCCCCAGACCGAGAATGGCCATGGTGAAGTCATGTTGTAGAGCTTAGACGACAGAATATTCATGCGATTGGCATGGATTTGACATTTATGGCATCACCAAACAAAACCAATACAATCCTTCTCCATAGTTGACCAATAATAGCCTTGCCTAAGAATCTTCTGGGTCAGCATCTCACCATTCATGTGTGCCCTACACTTCCCTCCATAGACGGCTTGCATGAGACGCTTCGATTCCTCTTTTTCAACACATAGCTTATGTATTCCCAAATGGCCTCTCTTGTATAGCTTACCCCTACAAATAATGAACTGGATAGCCAGACGCCGTATTCCACGTTTATCTTTAACACTTGCCCCTGGTGGATACGTCTATTTTTTCCAGAAAATTCCAAATGTCGTAATACCAGTGGTTTTTGTCTTGAGCCTCATCTATTATGGAAATGGTCTCATAAGACGGCGTGTATTTCTATTCGATGATAATCGGACGTATCTTGACTCCAAGCGGGATGTCTACCATGGAAGATAAAGTTGCCAACGCGTCAGCAAACCGATTGTTCTCTCCAAGAAGATATGTGAACGCCAGTTTTTCAAACCTCGGAATCAGGATATCCAGGGTCTGGTGATAAACCTTCATTTTCTCCTCTTTGACTTTCCTCTCGCCGTTTGCTTGAGAAACAACCAAGTTCGAGTCTCCGATGACATCCAACCTTATTGCCCCTAGTTCCAGGGCAGATTCCAAACCAGCAATACATGCCTCATATTCTGCCTCGTTGTTGGACACTTTGAACCGAAGTTTGAAGGCGAAGGGTATGTGGGAATCATCGGGTGCTATGAGCAACACGCCTATCCCATAACCATATTGATTAAACGCTCCATTAAAGTACATTGTCCATGTTTCCTCTTCTACCTATAGAATGTTTTCATCTGGGAACAAGTACTCCACTGCTTCATCCCCTTTTACTAGGTGGTCTACCAGGAATTCCGCCACCTCCCTCCCTTTAACTAATTTGCGAGTTACATACTTTAGATCAAATTCAAAAAGAAGAAGCAACCAACGGGCTAGCCTACCTGTAAATGCTGGTTTCTCAAAGAGATATTTGATGGGATCTAATCTTGAATCCAGGATTATAGAGTGAGCTAAAAAGTAGTGCCTCAACTTCCTGGTAACCCATACCAAGGCTAAGCAAACTTTCTCGAGAGGAGTGTAGCGGGTCTCATAGTCCAACATCTTTTTGCTCAAGTAGTAGATGGCCTTTTCCACCTTATCTTCAGATTCTTGAGCGAACATGCACTCCATGGTTGATTCTGTTATCGACAAGTAAAATATCAAAGCCTTCCCCAGCTCTGGCGGCGACACTTCAAGTGGATTCTGCAAGTATTGCTTGATCTATTCAAAAGCAAACTGATATCGATCATCCCATCAGAACTTCTTCACTTTCTTCAGGAGACCAAACAGTGGTTCACAAGTCAACGTTAATTTTGAAATAAACTGTCTTATGAATTGCACTTTACCCAGAAAGCCGCGCATCTCCTTTTCAGTCATTGGTGGTGGCATTTCTAAGATGACCTTGATTTTGGAAGGATCTACTTCAATTCCCCTTTGTGTGATCAGAAATCCCAGCATTTTTCTTGCCATCACGCTAAAGGTGCATTCCTATGGGTTTAGCCTCAATCTATATTCCTTGATCCATTAAAAGAATTTTTCTAGTGCGATGTAGTGGCCTTCTCGCCCTTTGGACTTGACAATCATGTCGTCCACATACACCTCAATGTCTTTGTGGATCATGTCGTGTAGAATGGTGGTTGCAACCCTCTGGTATGTAGCCCTAGCATTTTTCAATCCAAAAAGCATGACTCGGTAGCAGTAAGTACCCTACGGTGTGGTGAATGCAGTCTTTTCTCTATCCTCTAGCAACATCAGAATCAGATTATATCCAAAAAACCCATCCATGAACAAAAGTGATGCATGGCCAATGGTGAAGTCTACTAACTCATCAATGTGTGGTAGTGGAAAATCGTCAATCGGACTAGCTCTGTTTAAGTCTTGGAAGTTGACACAAACCCTGATTTTGCCATCCTTCTTCGGAATTGGGAAAATATTGGCCAACCAAGTCAGATACTCGGATACTAACAAGAATCCTGCATCAATCTTCTTGGTGACCTCTTCCTTGATTTTCAGTGCCCAATCCGGACGAATTCTACGCTTTTGCTTGACTGGTCAGGCCTCAGGGTCAAGAGGGATCCGATGGTGTACAATCTCAAGGTTGATTTCAGGCATGTCTTCGTAGGACCACATGAAAACATCTTTGAAATCTTTTAATAAAGTGATTAGATGTCCGCGTTCCTCTAAAGACAACGTGGACCTAATCTAGACCAAGCATGAATCCTTCTCAGTACCCATATTAATGGCAATGATTTCATCAAAATAAGGTTTAGCATGCCTCTTCTTCTCTCGATTAATCAAGTTTTTCAAAGCCAGAGGAATTTTTTCCTATTTGTTTTCATTAAAATTCTTAAAATCTTGGTCAATGCAATAAATTAGTGGCATAGAAAAGTACACGGAATCTGCAGTGTTCTCATTCATAAGTTCTGGCTCTTTGGTTACAACAAACTCAAAAGAGAAAGAAAAAGAGGACCTCGACAAGACCTTGGCATCTGGGTTACCACCCCTAGGAATGCTAGACTCAAACTCCTCACTCACCCGATCAAAGATCGGTCTGTACTAAGCATGATATTTTGTTTTTGAAAACACATGTGTTCTTATTCCGGTTATTAACCTAGAATTACTATGTGATTCGCACAACATACAAGTATAGACTAGATCGCCTAAGTTAGAACAAAACATTGCATGTTCGTTTGTTTGAAAATGGTTTGCTACTCGCAAGTAGGCTAAAAATGCAAATTTCAATGAATTGTTCCAATTCAAGCAATCCAACCTTCACCCATAGGCATTCAGGCAGTTAATCAACTAAGCAGTTAGCCTCATGGCAAGCATGCTAACATGGCAACATTAACACACATGCAGTATGCTAAAGTGTAAACACTCACAGTGTACTCCGAGCCAAAACAGAGAACTAGTTAGAAATCATGCATGATCCTAATTCATGTTAAGATGGCTAATGCAACACATGCGAGAATCAACTAAAATAGGCTCGGCTATTCTAGAATGGCATATGAAATGCAACTTGGTACATGTATTCAACTTGGAATTGAAATACAATGCAGTTAGTATGATGCGCCGAGCCCGGTGCATGCAAGATAGATGAATGAATGCACGCATGCAAGCATAAGGTATGCTAATCGAAATATGCCCTAAGGTATGCTAAGCGGTTAAGTAAAAGGGAGAAAGAAATGGGGGTTGGAAGACATGCATTACACACACGCACGCTTATTACAACAATTGGCCCTCTCGACGGAGGGTCCGAATAAAGAGCTAACTAGCTAATCTAAGCTAATTAAACTAATTATTACATTATAAAACTAATTAACTAACAAGCTAATTAATTAAGCTATTACAACACAAATTGAATAGTTAAGCGCATTAACTAATTAAGTACAAAACCAAAGCATAAACTAGCTAAGCAAATTAGCTAAGTAAAGCGGTAAAGCAATGTCCTCAGAGGGAGAAGAATGCACGCATGCTCTGTCGTCTCGTCCAGAAATCCGTTGCGATGCCCCAACTTGCCTCTGTGTGCAATTGTTCTCAGAACCTTGCACCAACCTCTAGAAAGCTTCTAACTCACCTTGGGGACCTGTGGGAGGGCAGCCGACCAGTTGTTGATGAGGGAGGCCACCTGCCGACAACTTTTCTTTGTTGAAAACCAGAAAAAGTGGTCGGCCAGCTAGTTTTTTTGGCTGGCCGACCAGTTGTTGCTGCCAGACTCTAGTTTGCTGCAACAGACAACAAGAAAGGGCATGGCAATGTATTTGCAATATATGTGTGCACAACCACCCTCCCTATCATTTCATGAGCTCAAGGGAGTGTGGTTCTCGACCCTCGGGCCACCAATCGCGCATCTCGATGCATGATGGCCGAGAAGCCAAATTGCACAATTCAATGTAAAATGAATGCACACATAAACACATAAAGCCTAGAACTCTATCATGTATGATCAAGAGTGTCGGCGACCGAGAATTGAGGCACGTTTCATCACTTCAAGTATGAAACGTCCCTCGTTCCTTGTGTTTGGACTAATACCCCATCCAAACACAATGCAAGCAACAACATGCGAATATGCAATGCAACTCAAGTATGCAAACATGCAATGCAACTTAAGCATGCAAACATGCAATGCAAGGCATGCAAAACACAATGCAATTACATGGCATACTTAATGCGAAGAACTTGGCATACACAATGCGATGAACAACATGGCATACACAATGCGATGAACAACATGGCATACTCAATGCAATGTAACATAAGCATGCGAGCAACATGGAAACAAACATGCTCAATGGACTTAAACCAAAAGCGGACAGATATCAATCATGCCCAAATCAGCGGCCATAACACCAAAACAAAGGCACAAAATGGCAAGGCAAACATGCATAAGCATTGGCCTATCAAGTAGGCCTAAGAACACAACTCTCAAGCATGATGAAGAAGCGATAAACATGGAAGTGTGACAACACTAAAGGCTCTAAAATCAAGTGTGAAATGATACCAAATCATTCAAAGAACACAACTAAAGCATGCAAGAGAGCCTAAGGCACAAAGCCATTAAAGGGACTACACAAAGGGCATACGATACATGGCACAAATGATTGAACCAATCATGGACGGAGCTCAAGTAGGTCTAAACAAAGACCAAAACATGCTAAGATGAAGGCTCAAAGGCCTAGCCAAGATGACATACATGCTAGGCCAATAAACAAGGCAACAATGCACAACACTCAAAGGCATTCAAAGCATGAAAGAAATAGGAACATGGAAAGTCTATATGCTCTGAAATGTCATGTTAAAAGATGCCAAATCATGTACACAACACAAATGAAGCATGCCATGGTGCCCAAAGCTTGAAACTAGCATAGGCATTTATACTATAGCTATACCAAACATGAAGCATATGGCAAAGGAAACCCAAAACAATCCTAGAACATATCAAAATGATGCTAAAACATGTATAGAAGGAAGCCAAAATAAGCTAGCATGAACGGCATAAAGCATGGAATATGCAAGGCCAAAAGGGAGGATTACACTACACCTACCAAGACCAAGCATGGGATGGCTTCGCCAACAAAAATTAGAGTTATATCATGGAAAAATAACCCCCAAAACATACTGAAATGATAGCTCGCAAGCTTAGGCATGAAGGCATACGCAATGACCCATGTTAAAGGCATAAAGGACCAACCCTCCAACGCATTGAATAAGTGAAAGATGTGAGTGTATGACCATGAAACATGCACTGAAATCTCATAAAAAAATGATGCCAAATCATTCAAATAGGCCAAGTAATGCATGCTAGTGGACTTGATACACAAAGCTAACAAGCTAGATTGAACCATGGCTATACAAAGCAAGTCATGCATGGCCAAAAAAACACAAATCAGAGCTAGAGCATGCTAAAACATGGACAAAAACTTCTTAGAGTTAAGCAAAAACATGCTAGAATGATGGTCTAAACACATGATGCATGTTAGGCTAGTTCATGGAATTGCACTACAAGTGCATGGAGCATGCAAGGGCCAACCAAACCAAATCTTAACAGAGGTATGACATGGAAAAAAAACACCAAGAACATGCTGAGATGGACTCAAAACAAGCTAGAATGACATGCTACTTCATAAAGCATACAAGACTAGTTTATGAGATTTACACTACAAGTGTATAAAGCATGCAAGGAATGACAAAACCAAGTCAAAATAGTGGTATGCCATGCTGAAATAACCCCAAATACATGCTAAGATATGGTCAATATAAGCTTAACAAACATGCTCACACATGAGGCTTTCAAAGCAAGTATGCAAGACACAAGGAGATGGGATGACCCTCTCCTATTTGGGACTACAAAACACCACTTCCACCACTAAAATTTCTCTGAGTTTCAGTGGTGAGAAGGCCAAAACAAGGTGGTCCCAAAAGCTTAAAAAGAAGGCACAAAAGCAAGGCCAAACAAGGCCTAAGAGGGGGTAGAGTACCCCCAACACAAAAGTGACCCTAAACAAACATATTAAGCATACAAAATTAGAACTTTTTACAGTAGGAAGTTAAGCCAAGAACAGCATGCAAATAGGTCCAAAAGCTTAAGCAAAAATAAGGGTTTAAGGAGTTAAAGGCTCACCCTTGAAGAACACTTTTGAAGCTACAACTCCAGCAAATTTTCCTGACCAAAACCAGTCCAAAAACTCTAAAGCCAGCTCCTAAGCACCTCAGCAACAAAAGGATGGTGTTTCACTATGTGTTTGTGTGCAAAAGTGTGAAGAATAGTCACTTTAAGGCACAAAACAAGAGAGAAATTGAGGGTTCTAGAGATAGATGATATGTATAGCTCAAGGATGGAATTATGAACCTAAGGCATGAGGGAGGAGGTTCTCCTTTATAGAGAACAAAGCTCAAGCTTGTTGGACAAGCTTAGGGTCAAGGCCATCCCTCCATACACGTGTATGGAGGATGGTTCACTGGAGGGATGGCCTTGAACCCATGGTGTTAGAAAGGTGTTAGAAAAAATATCTTCAAAAAGGTGTTAGAAAGCTGTCGACCAGTGAAGTGGTCGGCCAGCTACTTTTACTGGTCGGCCAGGACAAAAAGTGGTCTCCCGGAAAGAAAAGTGGTCTCCCATGGTGGGAAGGTGGTCTACAACATGAAAGCAAGCTGATGGCATGGTGGGAGACCACTATTGGTGGTCCAAAGACCAAAAAAACCAGTTGGCCAACCTGGCAGGTAGGAAAAGTGGTCTCCCATTGTGGAAAGGTGGTCTACAACATGAAAGCAAGCTAATGGCATGGTGGGAGACCACTATTTCCAGCTACAAACCACTTGTAGACCACCAAAAGTGGTCTACAGGGAAGAAAACTGGTTGGCGGGGAAGAAAAGTGGTTTACCGGGAGAGAAACTGGTCTCCCACCCTTATTCCACTCTCCAAGCAAGGAAAACAAGGTTTGTGCCAAAAACAAACCAAAAAGGATGAAAGACGAAAGTCCGGGGGTCAAGACGCACAGTCGGAAGCCTCGAAAACTAGTCTACGGGCACCAAAAGTGGTTTATGACCACAAAAGTGGTCTCCCAGACCACAGTGGCCCTCTAGGCCAAGACAACAAGGCATGGTTCGAAAAATCAAGCCAAACGGAGAACGTTAAGCGGTCCCGAGACAAGGCGCGCAGCCGAAGGGTCCAAAAATCGGAAACTAGTCTCCAAGCGGGAAAAGTAGTTTACGACCACGAAAAGTGGTCTACGACCACAAGAGGGGGTTTACAAGACCCCTCCCTCCCTCTAGGGAAGGAAAACAAGGCTTGGTCCACAAACCGAGCCTGAAGCAGAAAGAGTTCAGAGGCCCGGAGGCGAGGCTCTCAGCCAAAACTCCGGAAACTCGAAACGAGCACAACATGCGCTATCACCGAGCGCTCAATTGATGACGTCTGAGTCTTAAGGTCAGTCAAAAAATGGGGTGTCTACAGCAGCTTGACGACCAAGAATTCCACATCCACTGTTCGGGAGCCCGCTCGAACGGGTAGTGTGATTTTCCCCAATGGGTACTCTAGATTGGCGTTGAAGCCGAATAGTGCATAAGGGGCCGGAGAGAGATCCGATTCGGAGAAGCTGAGCTTGGTAAATGTTTTGTAGTATATAACCTCCGATGTGCTCCCCGGATCAATGAGTACACGCTCAACTGTGAATCGGTTTACGTGTAACTCAATTACCAAGGGATCAATGTGGGGCAGTGTTACTCCGGCCAAATCTAAATCATCAAAAGTAATGCCTGCGACTTCATGGGGTCGTTTAGCCGGAGTGAGTTGATTTTGAGGTCGGGATTCGACTGAATCGTATGCACCGCCGATGACATTGGCAGGCTGTATATCATGTGGATCACGCCGAGCGGAGGTGAATCCTGTCTTAAGGCTATTGCTTTGGTTGGGTTGCCTTTTCGGACGTATTGTTGTAGCCGGCCATCTTGTACCAATTCCTCCAGGTGATCCTTCAGTGCATAACAACTCTTAGTATCATGGCCATGGTCCTTGTGATACTCACACCGTCTATCCCGTCTTCTCGTGTCGGGAGGGCCCATCATTTTCGACGGCCATTTGAAGAACGGAAGGTGTTTGATTTTGGACATAACCGCACTGATCGGCTCTGTCAACTCTGTATATTTCTTGTCGGCGCGCCTCGTGCACCTGCTGTCAACTTGCAGTTGTTCTTTTTCTCGGTGGGAGCATTGGTCGCTTGATCGGCAGGAATCCCGTCTCTTGTCCCATTTGGCCCGATGCCGTGGTTCAGGGCTCTGAGGTGGTACAAAATTTATTGGCTGAGCAATTTCAGGAGCTGTCTTGTTGGCCGTGTTTCCGGCTTTAACCGGCAAAACGTCATCTTCCACTTTGCAGTATTCTTCAACTTTCTTCATCAACGACCAGACCGTCTTGGGGGGTCTTCTAGTCAAAGAACTACGGAGAGCACTGTCAGGATGCAAACCCATTTTGAAGGCGGTGATGGCCATGGAGTCGTTGCAAGCGTCATCAACAAGATTAAAGCACTCCCAATAGCGCGCCGAATACGCTCTTAGTGTTTCTCCTGGCTGGATCTGCATTGCCCAGAGAGAGTCGGCTTGTTTCGGCTGGACCTCGTTGGTGATGAATCTGGCCCTAAAGGATTTCTGTAATTGATGGAAGCTTTTGATCGAAGCCGGCTCCAGTTTATAATACCACCTGACAGCCAATGGTCCCAAACTGCTAGGAAATATTTGGCACATAAGGGCCTCGTCGTCTGCATGCAATGTCATGGCTTGCTTGTGACGGATGTGATCGGTGGGGTCTGATTTCCATCATAGAGAGTGAACGACGGAGCTTTGAACTTTTTGGGCAGAACTGCCCTGGCGATCCGTCGTACAAAGGGATCATGCTGGTCTTCTTCATCTGAGCTGTTTTTTTGCGCTTATGCCTTATACGTGGACTCTCTTCAGAGGAACTGGAAGTTTCAGATCGTCCCTTCTTCTTGTGCTCCGGGGATAATGAGTCGGAGTTGCTATCAGTGTCTTGTTGTCGGGCTCGAGATCGTCGACCACCTGCCCTCACAGGTCGTTCCGGATCTTGGCGTACAGCTTGTTTGGACTTCACCACTTCCAAGGCCAAATCCTGACAGAGACGTTCGTTCTCAGCGATCATGTTCTCCAACCTCTGTTCGTTTTGCTTTGCTTGTTCCATGATCGCTTGCATTGCCTCATGCTCTAAAGTCGAGGGTGAGGCGAAGTTCAAAGCGCGTCTTGCGGGGATAGTCCCCGGTCCAAGCATGTTTGTTGGAGTGAGGTCGTCTCTCTGCGTGGTTTCATCAGTGACTATCGGAGGGTCTTCCGTTACGCCCCGCCATGGATGTGTTTGAGTATTCCCACAGACGGGCCATTGTGGAGAAGTGGTTTGGAAATACTCTTCTGATCCTGGGACGCTCGTGATCCTCTGCTAGTCACCTAAAAAGGAATAAAACACTCGGTCGGGGGGTGCCAGAATTAGCACTTCAACGGCAAGTCAGTCTCTACACTCAGGATTACTTGTATTCTAAGTTAAGCATAATAGTTCTCACATACCTTCCCTCTAACTGATGACCCTGTATTTATATTACTCTCTTTCTTGGGCCTCGGGACTGGCCCATCTTCAATTTTCGCATAACTATTTATTCGGCTTCGTTTGCAGCAAACCACTTCTTGCTCGGCCCCTTATTCAATCGGCTATTTCGCCGAATGGAGCAAGATTTAAATTGAGGGACGGGGTTAAATAAATATATATATATAATATATATGCTTTGACCAAAGTCCAACTATTCGGCCTCTTCATGACTTCCAATATTCGGCCCCCACAATGAAGATGTGATTTTCTTTCAAAAAGGCATAGCATGGCATGTGCATTTCATCTCTTGAGACTTGTATAAAATGTATATACTTTGTTAAGGATTTCCTACTGGGCTTTATGCTCACCCTATGGGATTTTTGTGCAAGAAAAGATGTGGTGATGCCGCCTAACTAGAGGCGAGGAAATGTGTGTTGAGAGTACAAGACTCTCATTTTGCTGTGACTCTGTGTGTAAGCCAAGGGCTATATGTGTGTGGGTTTGAATAATCGTTTTGTGTAACCAGGCTCAAGCCTTGGAAACTTGTAAACCCCTTGGGGGTATTTATTTTTTTATTTACTTGGTGTTGGATTAATATATTGTTGCATGAAGAACTATTGTATCATGTAATGTAAGTTTGGAGATTTATATTCAGTTTTCCTTGAAAGAGCCATGATTGTTGTATTATCATTTGGGCTAGAAATTTGGGGCGTTATAACTTGGTATCAGAGCTACCGGGTTTGAATACTTGGAGCTCGTGGGAAGTGGTTGTTTAGCCACAATGTGTTCATTTAGCATGCTTAGGAAGTGTTATGTATTTTGTGACTATGTGATAACATACTTATGTGACTAAATGGGTATGGGACTGGACTTTTGGGATGTTGTTTGTGCCTATTAAATTCCTTGAGGTCTCATTAGAAGGGTACTTGATCAATACTCGTTCTACTAAGAATTCTTGGTTTTTCGTGGGACAGATTTCATCGTAAAAGAATAGTCCGTATGTGTTTACATGACTAAGTGCTTATGTGGAGTGAAATTGAATTGTGTATATGGTAGAGAAATATATGGAATTGTTATAGTGAACGTGTGAGTCAAGTTACAAGCACATATGAGTTAATATGCTAAATTATTTCTCTTGTGTCCTTTATTAGGATGTCAGAAAGGGGTCAAGTCCGTGGTAGTAGAGGCGGCAGGTGTAGTAGGGCTTACCGAGGTGTGCATGAGGTACCGGTCCATAGGGTTCTGGTGCAAGAACAAGGGTTCAGTCAAGCTAATATGGCCGAGCAGGTGGGACAAGCGGGTCAAACCCAATGGGGGCCCTAGCTCGAGAAATGGCAGGGGCTTTAAGAGAGTCTATGAACTTGTTGAGGGTGGAGAATCAAGCCCGAGAGAACACCGCGGAGTCAAGGGCGAGTTTTCTTACTAGAGAGTTCTTGTGGCCAAACCGGATGAGTTCCATGGTGGCCCCGAGCCCAAGAAAGTGGATGAGTGGCTCGAACAAACTGTGAAGACATTTGAGATACTTCACATCGAAGATAGTGAACTAAGAGTGACTCTAGCGAGTTACTAACTTAAGGGAGATGCGGGGTCAATGGTGGAAATATGCCAAGGGTAGAGTGGAGCCGACATGGGAAGCCTTTGCGGTTGCTTTCCAAGATAAGTACATACCTCCCACTGCTAGGGAGAGATTGAGGCAAGAGTTTAAAGACCTCAAACAACTCGATATGCCCGTGGCCGAGTTTGAGGCGGTCTTCTCTAGTTTGTCCAGATTTGCACCAGAGTTGTTGGCAACAGAAGAGCGTCGTTGCATTGAATTTGAAAAGAAATTGAAAACAAAAATTATGTTCAAGCTTGTCGGAAATATGATTTGGGAATATAACCGTCTTGTGAAGACGGCAACACACGTACAAATTTCCATGCAAACTGAGGAGGAGAGGCTTCGGAGTTCGAGGTCTAGGGGCCAAGAGTCTCATGAAGACTATAGGCAGAACAAGAAGAGCAGGAACACCTATCCATCCCAATCCCAACCACAGCAGTCTAGATCCACTTTTCCTTTGCCTAGTGCGGGTCCCGAAAAAAGTGCATCGAGTAGCTTCTTGTGTTTCAAGTGTGGCCAACCGGGTCACAAAGCCTTTTTATGCCCACAGAAGGGAGAAGGGCAGTTAATGTTACCACCACCTAACCGATCTCAAAGTCAGTCTCAGTCTCAGAATAAAGGTCAAGGGTTTAATTGTTATCAGTGTGGTGAGTCGGGGCATATGAAGAGAACTTGCCCACAGTTGGGAGGCGCATTAGGGTCGAGGCAGACTCAAAGCCACCAGCAGGCTCAATCAGTCCAAGCTTCGCGAGTTAATTAGGGTGCCACTTCGGCTCAGTCAGTACAACAGGCTTATGCTTCGAGAGGGGAGCAAGTAAATCAGGGGCCACAGGGGCGCGTGTATGTTGTTACTGTGCCAGAGCAGTTGCTAGAATCTTCAGTTGTGGGAGGTATTTTTGTTGTGTGTAATTCTTTGGCTAATGTATTTATAGACACGAGTGTGTCTCATTCATTTATATCTACTGCATTTGCTTCTGCATTGGAGTTAGAGGTAGCACGGTTAGTGCCTCAACTTAGAGTAGAGTCACCTATTGGGGGTACAGTTGATTTAGACCGGGGTTGTCGTGATTGTGAAATAGAAGTTGTCGAGCATCGACTTCCATTTGCTTTTGTGTTGCTAGATATGTCGAATTTTGATGCCATTTTAGGCATAAACTGGTTGTGTTCTTATCAAGCTGTGATTGATTGTTACCATCAGAGAGTTACGGTGTGCACTTTGGGTGGTGATCATTTCTATTTTCTGGGGAACCAAGTTGAGAGAGCCTTGTCGCTAGTTGTTGACCCTCATAGTAGGAGCAAGCTTAGTGGCCTTCTTGAAACTCTCTTGGATAGTGAGAGTGACGGGGCTCGTATTAAGTTACCAAGGGTAGTTTGTGAAAACCCGAATGTCTTTCCAGAAGATCTTACTAGTTTACCACCTCACCAGATGATCGAGTTCTCCATTGAATTAGTGCCTGGCATGGCACTGATTTCCATGTCACCGTATAGATTTGCACCCGCCGAATTGCATGAGTTGAGGATTCAACCCCAAGAACTTTTAGACAAGGGCTTCATTCACCCTAGTATATCGCCTTGGGGAGTGCTGGCTCTCTTTACGAATAAGAAGGATGGGTCATTGCGGTTGTGTATTGATTACCGCAAGTTGAATAGAGTTACAGCTAAGAACAAGTATCCTCTACCCAAAATAGATGATTTGTTTGACCAACTTAGAGGGTCTCGTTGCTTCTCAAAAATATATTTGAGGTCGGGGTACCATCAGTTGAGAGTTTGGGAGGAGGACATTCAGAAAACAGCCTTTTGTACGCGTTATGGCCACTATGAATTCCTTGTAATGCCTTTTGGGTTAACCAATGCGCCTGCTTCCTTTATGGATTTGATGAACAGAGTTTTTCAGGAATACTTAGACTGTTTTGATTTATTCAACCTCCGAGGAGGAACACGAGACTCACTTGTGAGTAGTGCTGGGTTTACTTAGTGAGCACCAATTATATGCCAAATTTGAGAAATGCGAGTTTTGGTTAACTGAGGGGAAGTTTTTGGGGCATGTAGTGTCTAGAGAGGAAGTAACTGTGGACTCCTCAAAGATAAATGCCGTACAGGATTGGGAATAACCCAAGAACGTTTTCGAGATCCAGAGTTTCTTGGGATTAGCGATGTATTATCGACGCTTTGTGAGGGACTTCACTAGACTAGTTGCACCTTTGACTAGGTTGACTAGAAAGGGTATCAAATTTGTGTGGAGTGAGGCTTGTGAAAAGTCATTCCAAGACCTTAAGACTAGATTGACTACCGCACTGGTTTTGATAATTCTGGAAAGGGGTTTGAATTACACTGTCCATTGTGATGCATCCGGGGATGGACTTGGTTGTGTCTTAATGCAAGAGGGAAAAGTTGTGGCCTATAGATCATGACAATTGAAAACTCATGAGAAGAATTACCGCACACATGATTTAGAATTAGCGGCGGTGATTTTTGCCTTAAAAATTTGGAGGCATTACTTATATGGCGAGAAGTTTGAGGTTTTCTCCGATCATAAGAGTCTAAAGTATTTGTTTTCTCAAAAAGACTTGAATTTATGACAACAGAGGTAGATGGAATTTATGGAGGATTATGACTTTGAGTTACATTATCATTCGGGGAAAGCCAATGTGGTGGCCAATGCTTTGAGTCAAAAATTTGTGAGTAGTTTAGCAAGTGTGGCCATTCGGGAATGGGATATGCTAGGTGTTATTAGCAAGTTTGATTTGCACTTGGGTGAGTCCGGAGAGAGTGCTACCTTATTTACTTTAAATGCTCAACCTACCTTGGTTAGTAAGGTCATAGAGGCACAACGAGGAGACCATCATGTGGAATCAATCCGTGTTAAGATTTCCAATGGGAAGGAAGAGAAAGGTTTGAACGTTCACTCGGATCTGAGTGTACGTTACCTAGACCGTTTGTTTGTACCAGAATCTTGTAGAGAAGAAGTACTTCGGGAGTTCCATCACTCACGCCTTGCGGTACACCCGGGAGGCACTAAAATGTATCATGATCTTAGTCGTCAGTTTTGGTGGAGGGCTATGAAGCGGGATGTCACTTTATTTGTGTCGAAGTGCCTTACTTGTTAACAAGTGAAGGCTGAACACCAAAGACCAGCGAGTTTGTTACCACCCTTACCAATAGCTGAGTGGAAATGGGAGTATGTTACCATGGATTTTGTAGTTGGGCTTCCTAGAACACAACGAGGCAATGACGTCGTTTGGGTGATTGTTGATAGGTTGACTAAGTCTACCCATTTCATTCCGATGTCCACCAGCGACTCAGTTGAACGCTTGGTAGAGTTGTACATTAGAGAGATAGTTCGACTTCAGGGAGTCCTTGTGATTATTGTGTCGGATAGGGATCCTCATTTTACTGCCCGGTTTGGCAAAGCCTTCAAGAGGCGTTGGGAACTAAGTTGACTCTTAGCATCGCTTATCATCCTCAAACCGATGGATAGTTGGAACGTACTATTCAGATTTTGGAGGACATGCTTAGAGCTTGTGTCCTTGATTTTAAGGGGCCTTGGGAAAGACACTTACCATTGATTGAGTTTGCTTACAACAATAGTTACCAAGCTAGTATTGGAATGGCACCATTTGAGGCCTTGTGTGGCCGACTTTGTAGATCACCGGTTTGTTGGGCCAAAGTGGGTGATACACAGTTACTAGGTCTGAAAATTGTAAGAGAGACAACTGAGAAAGTTGTTCCCATTCGAAAGAGGTTAGCTACGGCCCAAAGCCGATAAAAGAGTTATGAAGATAAGAGGAGATGACCTTTATCTTTTGAAATTGGTGACCATGTGTTTCTAAAAATCTCACCAAGGTGGGGTTTGATGAGATTTGGTAAGAGTGGTAAATTATCTCCAAGGTTCATTGGGCCTTTTGAGATCTTAGAGCGAATTGTGGAAGTGGCATACCGATTAGCTTTACCGCCACAACTTTCGGGAGTTCATAACGTATTTCATGTATCTATGCTTAGGAAGTATAAACCCGACCCTTCTCATGTTCATGATTGAGTTGACTTGGAGGTAGATGTGGATGCCTCTTACAAAGAACGACCGATTCAAATATTGGACACCCGGGAGCAAGTGCCATGGGGCAAAACTATACCGTTGGTAAAGGTGTCGTCGAGAGACCATGGGGTTGAAGAAGCGATGTGGGAACGGGAGGCGGAAGTCCGCTCCAAATATCCGAATTTGTTTGAAAATGCTTAAGTTGCTTTTCTTTGTAATATTCCCTAGTGTTGAGGGAAACGTATTTAAAGTTATTAACCACATGTTGATATGTGTGTTGTTGTTTTAAGCATAAGGTTGTTGAGAGTTGCCATTACTTTTTAGGAAATTTCATGTTTATGCATATTTGGGACGTTGTTGTTAATGAGATAACCATAGTGGAAATGTTGGAATTTGGTTGAGAGTTAGTATTGTGATTTGAAAATGAAATAGCATGGTTTTGATTGCTACAAACCCCTTTGTTTGGGTAGTTTGATTTGAAATTCAGAGGACAAAATTCTTTAAGGGGAAAGGTTTTCACGATGCCGGTTTCGAACCTTCTTTAATGTTTTGCCACTTCGACTGGTAGGTCGGGGATCCAGGGGCAGCGCCCCTTGGCGGGTTCAAGGGCAGCGCCCTGGCAGGGTCGAGGGCAGCGCCTCTGAAGCAAAAATGCAAAATGCATTCGAAGTTGCCTATCCGCTCGAGCCGTCGTTTATGCGCTCAAGCGGAGAATGTTTGGTTCCAAAAGTTTGACATGTCTGCAAAAGTACTGGGAAGGTGTATTTGACACTCGAGCAGGGCTTTCTATGCTTGAGTGGACCATGTTATATTAGTTCATGAATCTGATATTTCAGATCATTTTTGTATATCTCTCTCTAAAAACATTTCCTCTCCTTTCTCTCTACATTTTCCTATGCCAAATTGGATCAAAACCTTGATTTCTCAAGATCCATTAAAGTTCTGCCATAGGTTCTTCATCAAAGTTGGTTAACTTCTCGAGGGCTTCATTGTGTGCGGTGAAGATCGAGTTTCCACACCGTTGATTTTGGGGGTTTCATCTCATTTCTTCTTCAAAACTTGAGGTAGGGATTTTCTTAGAGTTATATATATATATATTTGCAAGATCTAGATGATTTTCCAAATCATCTTTTGATAGCATTGAAAATTGATTGTTGATTCAAGAAGTTGAGCAATTTTGAAAGCGGGTTTGTCTCTTGTTCTTTTAAAATGATCTTATGGGTTTTGATCTTCGTTGATTGACGAAAAGATTATTTTGGAAAGTTTTCTCTCAAAAGATTTGAGTTGTATAGTTTTGGTGAGAAAACCTAGAATTTGGGATTTTTTTAAAAGAGACTGAAAATCCATGAATGATATTGTTATATTTATTTTGTGTGTCAAAATAAGTGAATGTTTGAAAATTTTCTTATTTATATTTATATAAATGACGAATTTCAGGGAATATGAGAATTGTTGTTCATTTGGAAATTATTGTTCAAAACATTGAAATAGTCTTGAAATGACTAATTGTTGAGGATACTTGAGAAGAGGGAATTGTGTTATTCCTTAGATGATGAATTGGAATAAAAACATTTATATTCATCTTGTGTTATTGGCATATCAATTCATTTGACTACATTAAACTTTGAAAGTTGATTTGAAAACTTGCATTGAGAAAAGAATGTTGAGAAACAAGTTTTCATGAAATGGTTTTGCAGTAAATACGTTGGTAAGTCTTGATTGGTGGTGTAGATGATATTGAATAAGTTGGCCTGAGAGTCTAGGGTGAAAGATCGAAAACCGCGCGGATAGATGTCGAGCCTTCCTGTTAATACCAGTAAAAATGACAAATTGGCAGTACTTGTATAGTCTACTTGCAGACACCGACCTAGGGATTACCAGAGTCGTATTTACCACCCTTGAAATGAATTGTTAAGTTTTGAAGAATTGAAATTGCATGACATCATTGAGCATGATGGTTTTCAAAGATGAAGATGTGATTTTCTTTCAAAAGGGCATAGCGTGGCATGTGCATTTCATCTCTTGAGGCTTGTATAAAATGTATATACTTTGTTAAGGATTTCCTACTGGGCTTTATGCTCACCCTACGAGATTTTTGTGCAAGAAAAGATGTGGTGATGCCGCCTAACTAGAGGCGAGGAAATGTGTGTTGAGAGTATAAGACTCTCATTTTGCTGTAACTATGTGTGTAAGCCAAGGGCTGTATGTGTGTGGGTTTGAATAATTGTTTTGTGTAACCAGGCTCAAGCCTTGGAAACTTGTAAACCCCTTGGGGGTATTTATTTGTTTATTTACTTGTTGTTGGATTAATGTATTGTTGCATGAAGAACTATTGTATCATGTAATGTAAGTTTGGAGATTTATATTCGGTTTTCCTTGAAAGAGCCATGATTGTTGTATTATCATTTGGGCTAGAAATTTGGGGCGTTACAGAAATACTTTCCTGTACATTCTTAGAAAGAAACAAATTAACATCCACAGGTGTTCTAGCAAGATGATCATCATCTTTGTTGAATTTGTTAAGTATTTTCTCAATGTAATGTGATTGTGACAAAGCATAACCTTCTGATGTTTTCATAATTTTCATACCAAGTATTACATCAGCAATCCCCATGTCCTTCATGTCAAAATGTTTATTCAACATTTTCTTGGTAGTTTTAATCATGTCATTATTACTACCCATGATGAGCATATCATTCACATAAAGACATACTATAACATAACCGTTGCTAGTGTTTTTAATATGAACACATTTGTTACATTCATTAATTTTGAATCTATTTGACATCATTGCTTTGTCAAATTTCTCATGCCATTGTTTTGGCGCTTGTTTTATGATTTAACCTATTTACACACTTTCTTTTCTTTTCCTGGAACATAAAATCCTTCTGGTTGTTCCATGTAAATTTCTTCATCTAACTCACCATTTAAGAAAGCGGTTTTCACATCCATTTGATGAATTTCTAGATTGTACAGCGCTGCAATAACAATTAGCATTCTAATGGATGTTATTCTAGTAACCGGTGAGTATGTGTCAAAGTAATCAAGACCTTCTTTTTGTCCAAAACCTTTGACCACAAGTCTTGCCTTGTATTTGTCAATTGATCCATCCGCTTTCATTTTTCTTTTGAAAATCCACTTGTACCCAAGAGGTTTACAACCTGGTGGCAAATCCACCAATTCCTAAGTGTGATTTTGCAGGATGGATTCAACTTCGCTGTTTACAGCTTCTTTCCATAAAGGAGCTTCAGGACTGGACATAACTTCTTTAAAAGTTAAAGGCTCATTTTCTGACAAAAATGTTAGGAAATCTGAACTAAAAGATTTTGAGGTTCTAGCACGTTTACTACACCTAGGTTCCTCTTCCTCATTTTGAATAAAGCACAAAATATACTTGTGAATATGCTTTGAATAAAGCACGCCTAGGTTCCACTTATCTGAATTCACCCACTACTTATTCAGATAAGAATAAAAATAAATAATAAAGCAATTAATATTATAATATATATGTTGTCTAAATGATAAAAGTGTTCTTAATGAAATCTAAAGTTTTGACTTCAAATCTTACTCATGCATTTGAATAATATTTTTTTATTTTAGGTTAGGAAAATTTGTCACGTGGCAGAGGGAGAAACAACCACACTATTAGACACCAAGTCATATGCTCACATATATAATACTATAGATATACATATACGTAAGTAGTAGTGCCATATATGTCGAAAGTAAAATAAATAAATTACAACACCTAATTCACATAATTAATGAATTTGGAAAAATTTACTTGTGACCTACCTCCCCAATCGGATCTGCATCCTTTTATACTCATGTGACTTAAAATATTATTTATAATTGTTAATAGAGTAATGCTATATAAATTAATAAATTTTACAAATTTATCTAACTGACTCATATGATACATAGCATATTATTTCAAGGGTGTGGCTTGTGTCCAATCCATAATCGGATTGGACCGTACTGTTGGGCCATATGGGCCCATCACAGAGTCCGTATCGATAATTCAAAACCATTCAATGTATAAGGCTTGTCGAGTACTTCATCCCTGCAAAAAAATACGTTATTCAGATATCGATAGCCACTTGATCAGATCACATTTCTGTCAACGTTCAATATGATTTAAAAAAAAAAAAATTTGTTAACGAAAATGTGATATAATCAAGTAACAATCAATATCCGATCAACATGATTTTTTGTAGGGATGAAGTACTCGACAAGCCCTACACATTCAATGATTTGGATCATTGATGTAGGCTCCATGGTAGGCTCACGAAGGCCAAACAGTACAATCTATTTCAAAACCGGACTGGGGACAAGCCTTACCCTTATTTCAGAGAATTATGCTTTAGATTTTGAAGTTTTATTATTGCATGTTACATTATTAGTAATAAATAAAAAAATTGTAAAATTTGTTAGTTTATATGTCTTTTTATATATATATATATATATTAATATCGCGAATCAAATAATTTTCTCTTTGCTTAGTTTTGAATCAATATATTGGCAAGATGTTTACAGTCTTTGTCAGTTAAAAATGACTTATTTGAAATACAGGTGTTACCATTAGTGCTTTGGCTATTTTGGTGAGTGTAGACACCCCATTTTTGACCGACCTTAAGACTTAGACGTCATCATTTGTACACTCGGTGATTACGCATGTTTGTGCTCGTTTTGAGTTTCCGGGGCTTTCGGTTGAGCGCCTTGTCTCGAGGTCTCTTAACTCTCTTCTTCTTGGTTTGTTTTTGGACCCTTGCCTTGGTGTCTTTGCCTGGAGGGAGAGGAAGGCCTGAAGGCCACTTTTTGTAGCTGTAGGCTACTTTTCTCTTTTGTAGACCACTTGTTGTGGCCCGTAGGCTAGTTCGGGAGCTTTCGGCTAAGTGCCTTGTCTTGTGGCCTCTTGGATCTCTTCCTTTTGCTTTTTTTTTGTGCCATACCTTGTTAACCCTTGCCTAGAGGGAGAGGAGGGGCTGTCGGCCACTTTTGGTGGCTGTAGGCCACTTTTGCCTCCTGTAGGCCACTTTAGGTGGCCGGTAGGCCAGTGGAAGTGGCCAACGGCCATTCTCTTACTTTTGCAGATATTTTTATTGCCAGCTGTGCCAGCTGTTGGGCACATAAGGCATCCTCCATACACGTGTATGGAGGGATTGTAACAAGCTTCTAGCTTGTCAAACAAGCTTAAGGCTTGTATTTCTATATAAGGGGAGCTTCCTCCCTCTTGAGGGGGGCTCAGATTTTGGAAGAGCAAAAAATCTCCCTTTCTCTCTAGAATTCTCCCTCTCTCTCTATATTTGTGCCTTAAAGTGTTGTTTCTTCATACTTTTGCACACAAACACCTACTAAAACACTTTCATCTTGTTGCTGAGGTACTTGGAAGCCTTATTTGAGTGGTTTTGGCTTGGTTTTGCCTCAGAAGTTGCTGTTTTTGAAGTTGTGCTTCAAGGGTGAGTAATAGCCTCTTTAAAGCTTTATTTTCATTGCTTATTTGGCCCTATTTGCATGATGTTTTAGGCCTAACTTGCAACTACAAAAACCTTTGTTTTAGAGTGTTTAAAATGGCTGTCTAAGGCCTTGTTTGAGTTAGGGGTGGTATACCCCCTTTTGTGGCTTATGCTTTGCTTTGCTATCTTTGAGCTTTATCACCTTTGGACCACTTTCCAGAGGAATCACCTTTGTTTGGAAAGTCACCACTGAATTCCAGAGGAATTTCAAGGTTTTGAGGATGGGGGTGGTCCCCCCATTTTCTGCTTTGTTTGCATGTGTTGTTGGCTTAACACTTTGGCATATTTTTCTACCTTCTTGAGGCTCTATCTTAGCATGTTTTAAGCCTTATTTTAACATGATATAACTCTATTTTGGGTTGGTTTGGTTGCCTCTTGCATGCTAGCCTAGCTCACTTGATGCTTTGTGCCTCTAATTTTAGCTTGTTTTAGCTCTACTCCAGTAGGTTCTTAGCCTTGTTTTGACTTGCTCAAACTCTATTTGGAATGATCTTGGCCCTTTGAGGCTTGCCTTGTATGGCCATAGTGTAGTGGCTTTGCTAGTCTTGCACTTTGAGACCTCTAGCATGTCATATTTGAGCTTTTTACATGGCATGGCATCATTTGGCATGTTATTTCAGACCATATACCTCTGCTATATTCTTGCATTTATTGCCCTTTTTTTTGTGTTTGAGAGTTGAGCCTTATGCTTCACTTGTAAGCCAACTTGCATGCATGTTTGTCTAAGCTTTTGGGCTATCATTTCAGCATGTTTTGGCCACTGTTTTGGCACATTTAACCTCTGTCCGGGGGTGGTTTGGTCAGTTAGGCTTAGTATTGTATGTCTATAGTGTTATGCTCTTTGCTAGCTCCAATGCCTTTGACTTCAAGCATGTCTTGCATGCATTGTTTGCATGATTTAATGTTGTTTAGCATGTCATTTCAGTGCTGAAATGTGTACCATTGCATGCCATCTTTCATTTGTTGTATCACTTTGAAAGAGGTCTTAAGCCCTTTGTTGGTTTGAGCACGAAATTGAGGCGTTCATGCCCAATGGCATGATGCTTCTTTCATGCTCAAGAAGCTTGTGGCTTGGTTCGTCTTTCAAATTAGAGGACTTCTCATTTTCTGGACTTAACCGGTTAAAGGGCTTATCGGTAATCTAAAACGAGTAAACAAAATGAATCAAAATAAAACATGTTAAGATAACATGTTTGTAATGCATTGCATGTGTTTGGATCGGACGTTAATCCAAACACGAGAAACGAGGGAAGTTTCATACTTGAAGTGATGAAACGTGCCTCATTTCTTAGTCGACGTCCCCCTTGATTGTGCATGATAGGGTGGAGGCCTCTTGAGTCTTGTGTGTTACTTGTGCATTCATTAACTTGTACAAACTCGGCTTCTCGGCCATCGTGCATTGAGATGCTCAGTCGGTGGCTCGAGAGTCAAGTACTACACTACTTTGAGTTTGAGAAATGATAAGGAGGGTGGTTGTACACACATACCCTGCAAATGCCTTGCCTTGCACCTTTTGTACTCTGTTTGCAGCAAAACTGGAGTATGCAGAAGCAACTGGCCGACCGGCCAGAGGAACTGGCCGTCCGGCCACGTTAAGTGGCCTACAGCCTCCTGAAGTGGCCAACAAGTGGCCTACAGCCTCCCCTAGTGACCGACAGTCCGCCAGCTTGAAAATGGTTCAAAGTGATTCTGGTTCTGGAGCAGAAGCAGTCTGGGAATTGGTTCAGTGTTCAAGAATCAAAGCGAATGCAAACAGAGGCAACCGGTGGCAAGACGACGGGATTTCGGGAGGAAGCCGACCGAGCATGCATGCATCTCTCGTCCTCGAGGCCTTTTAACAGCTTTACTTAGCTAGTCAATTCGTTGGGTTCTGTACTTAAATAGTTAATGCACTTAGCTATTCATTTGTGTTTGTAATTAGTTAACTAGTTAGTTAATTAGTTGTGATTTGTAATAGTTAGCTTAATTAGCGTAGCTAGTTAGCTTTCATTTCATTCGGACCCTCCGTCGAGAGGGCACAATGTTGTAATAAGTGTGCGTGTGTGTGTGAATGTCTTCCAATCCCACGTCTTTCTCCCTTTTATTTACCAGCTTTCAATGGTTAGTTTTATGGCATGTTTTAATTATCATACTTATGTTTTGCATGCGTGCATCATTCATTTGTCTTGCATACACCGGGCTCGGCGCATCATTCAAACTGCATTGTATTTCAATACACTTTCTTGAATACGTGTTTCAAAGCATGTTATCAAGTGTTGCATTCATATGCCATTCTAGGTAGCCGAGCCTATTTTAGTTGCATTTTTGCATGTGTTGCATTAGGCATCTTAACATAGCTAGGATCATGCATGATTTCTAACTAGCTTCTGTTTTGGCTTGGAGTATATTGTGAGTGTTTACGCTTTAGCATACTGCATGAGATGTGTATGTTGCCATGTTAGCATGCTTGCCATGAGGCTATTTGCTTAAATTCTTAACTGCATGAATGCCTATGGATGGAGGCTTGATTGCTTGAATTCGAACAGCTCGATGATTGTGAGTTTTAAGCCCACTTGAAGTGGCAAAATCATGTTTTTCTAAGCTCACTTGAGGGTGGCAAATCCACGCTTTAGCCTACTTGCGAGTAGCACTTCCAAACCATTTTCGAAAAACGAACATGAATTGTTTTGTTCTAATTGTCGTGATTGAGTCTATACTTGTGTGTTGTGCACATCACGTAGTAAATTAGCTAAATAACCGGAATAAGAACACATGTGTTTTCAAAAACAACATATCATGTTTAGTAGAGGCCGATTTTTGATCGGGCGAGAGGAGGTGCTCATTTCAGGACCTTCCCCTCTCGTACGTAAGTTCCCGAGCCGAGGCAACTTTGGTGATGACGGACACGTGGCCTTAGGCACGAGTCAGGGTTTCTTCAATTTCCCAAAACAAAATATTTAGGTGGCGACTCTGAAATTTGGCAAAGCAGTCCATGTTTGGCACTTTTTGATCAAAATCGATTTTCCGAAACGATTTGCCGGATTTGGACTCTTTGGTGATTTATCAGTCTTTCATTGCACTTTGTGAGATTAGATTCAGAACCGCGACAAGAGTTTCAACTGTAGTAGCTAGAACCCTATTCGTGCCCTCTCTGAAAGGGGGACGCACGGAGAGAGTTCCGGGGCAGTCTACAGTTTTTGGCGACTCTACTGGGGATTTAGTGAACTTGACTCGAACATCATGATATGTTGTTTTGTTTACACTTATGTGTTTCTTTGCATTGTATTTGCATTGGTGCGCTTAAGTCACAGTGCTTGCCATCTGCTATTCCTGAACGGTTTGTCGGAGGCTTGCTTGGAAAAACATGCCATAAGGCTGACCGGTTACAGGCTCTGTGTCATGACCCGAACCCGACCCTATAGATTAAGGTCATAACCGGCCAGTAATCATGAGATTCGTACGGCCTCAAATCAGATTAGAATATACTCCATCAGTGTTAAGGGGCCAAACGGAAACGACTTAAAAATTTTGTCCAATGAGCTATGCTTACATGGCATATCAAAACGTTTCACATGTACTTAATAATAACTCACACCACATATCAGTAGTTAACGTCTTGTATACCCAGGATCATTCAAACACATAGTCAGCTACCAAAAGCTTATACACATAAACGGTCTATCACGACCAATAGAAATAGCAAAAAGGAATACAAAAGATCATGAACAAAGCCTCTTACGTGAGGCACCTGGGCTGACTTCAGAAAACTTGGGTTCCTTTCTTAAATTCCACTAAGGCTGGGGTTGAACGTCCTTTTGCTCATCTACATACATATAAATGAGAGTGAGCCAACACCCAGTGAATAATATCAAAATAAAAAGGTTAATAAATGAGATTCGTTCATAAATGAATCATATTTATAATGTACATATTTGAACCACTATTCTCATTCACACCAGATTTACAAATCTCAACAAAGCAAAACGACCTTAGGTCCAACACATCATGTCCATATGCAAAACGACCTCAGGTCCAATTCTCATACAAAGCAATACAACCTCTGGTCCATCTATACGAAACGACCTTTGGTCCAACCAACTCTCTCTTCAAAACGACCTTTGGTCCAATTCGAACACATTAAACGGCCTCGGGCCCAAATCAAACATACCAGGCGTATCAAACGGCCTCGGGCCCATTCTCTTTATATTCATATCCATGCGTATTTCATATTTATGATCATGATACCTTTCATTCAAATGGCCTTTGGCCCATCATGGTATTTCAATATATCAAATGACATATTCAAACGGCCTTTGGCCCATCTTTGCATTCATGTCTAATGGCCTTTGGCCTAATCATTCATGTCAAACAGCCTTTAGCCCAATCATTCATATCAAACGGCCTTTGGCCCAATCGTTCATATCAAACAGCCGTTGGCCCAATCCTTCATATCAAACGGCCTTTGGCCCATTCATTCATGTCCAACGGCCCTTGGCCCAATTCAAATATAACAAACATATCAACGGCAGACAGCAAATGGCAAAAGTCAAATGACCTTAGGCCCAATTCAAATATATCAAACGTATCGAACGGCCTTATACAAATTAGGCATATAGAATAATCATTCATATTTCAAATCAACAAATCCATGGAGCTTATACAGAAGTAGCATTTGGAAAGTAACATACTTGAAAATATCTTTACTAAAATATTACTCACAGTGTTCTGCCGGTGGATTTGCCCTTGAGCTCGACCCTACACATGACATAACACATATGGGTCACAAACGATCCAATCCGTTCTTAATTCATACATTCCTCTTAGGCTCATTTCTTATCATTTTAACTCATTCACAATGCTCAATGCATGCCTAAGAGTGTTTAGAAATGAAAGAGAATAGATAAAAAAATCATAAAACGACTTTTCAAAATATCTGAAACAGGGATCCCCGCTCGAGCGTGGCTTTGGCCGCTCGAACGGACCCTTTAGGTCTGCAAAATACTGGTTGCCTCATATTCACGCACGAGCGCTAATTCAGACGCTCGAGCTGAAGGTCAAACATATGCCTTGGATGCTCGAGCGTGATTCTCCCCGCTCTGCAAAACTGCTGGGAACCAGCATTTCACGCTTGAGCGGCGCTTTCCCCGCTTGAGCGAACATGCCAAATTATGGGTTTTCCAGAACTGTTCTTGAAGTTCAATTTTGATGTTCAAAGGCTCCAAACTCATGATTTTGGTTCAAAAACATGCAAACACATTATACTACATGAGAATATAAGAGTATGAGACCAAATTGTTCAAAATCATAACCCAATTCTCAAATAAATCCTCATTTCTTTTGTATGATCAAAACCCATGCATTCAAACTTCATACAAAATTCATATCTCTATCAATTCAACATGCATGTTAGTCTTTGACCCCAATTCCATTTCAAATAGCACCAATGATGATCATAACCATGAAACTCAACAAAACTATGCTTGCATGTATGCTTCAATGCTCAATTTTTTATAATCAACATATTTCATGCTAGCTTATGCAAATTCATGGCAGTTTCCTACATGCATGTGCATTTTAGACTTCAATTTCATCATAATTAACTCAATTCAAGTCCTTGATCATCATCTAACATGAATTCACAAAATCACTACTTAAACTCGTGAATTTACTCACCTAGGAGCTTCAATCTTCACAAATTCTTGTTAATTCTTGAGTATAGCTTCCCAATCCACAATCTTTGAGTCAAAATGCACAATTCTCCCTCTTTCTCTCTCTAGAATCGACACACTCTCTCTCTAGAGAGCAAATTCAGATTTTGAGCTCAAACATATGGTGAGTTTAAGTGTATAAGGGCCTATTTATAGGCTCATCTAATTAGACTTGATTAAGGCTAATTAATTGTACCCAATTCAATCAGTTTAATCTGATTATTTTGATCCAAACCAATTTCTAATTAAATTTCACCGCAGCCTCTAAAAATTATGCCATTCACAATGGCGTAGTCAATTTCGGGTTCTGTAGTCGAGAAGGCCTTCAATTTTCAGTTCAAAGCACATATTCTAGCAGATTTTCCTACGGTGAACAGATACAAAGCCAAAATCACATATAATCATGCAATTAACACCCAAATTCACATTAAGCACATAATTACAAACATAATCATGATTAATTAACATAGTGCAGGACACGGTTATCACAATCTTCCTCCCTTTAGAAAGTTTGGTCCTCCAAACTTATCTTACCTTTAGTCGAAAACAATTTGCAGTACTTTTATTCAACGGTTCCAATTCTTTTGATAGTCATTTGCTCAGTCTCTAAATCAAACAACACTCTGTTCTCAACCAGTCAGAGACTTACCTTTTCCGCCATACAAGGCTTTGTACGGTGTCACACTGAAACTAGAGTGTAAGCTGTTGTCGTAAGCAAAGTCTGCCAATGATAGATAGATTTTTCCAACTTCCCTGAAAATCTAATGCATACATTTGGAGTATTTCTCTTGGAACCTAAAAAGTTCTTTCTGATTACACATTGATTTGTGGATGGAAAGCGGCATTGAATTACAATTCAGTTCCCATTGCCTCTTGAAGGCTTGTCAGAATTTAGACACATTTTAGGATTCCTATCTAAAACAATAGATACTGGGACCCCATGCAAACGAGCAATCTTATCGATGTAAACAGCAGCTAGTTTATAAGCATCATACGAAAATTTTACGGGGAGGAGATAAGCAGACTTAGTAATTCTATATACAATAACCCAAACGAGACTTATACCTTGGGTGTTCAAGGTAGCCCCACAATGAAATTCACAGTCACATATTCCTATTTCCATTCCGAAATAGAGAGAGGTCGAAGTAGTCCCGTCCATATTTGATGTTCAACTTCGACTTGCTGACACAGAAAATATTTAGACACAAATTCAACAATTTCCTCGTCACAGAAGTTCAATTCATTCTCCAATAATTCCACAATTCACAATCCAATTCGGTATTTAGTTTAGTGACTCATCACAGTCATCCAAGGTCAATCAAAAGTCTTCAGGAATATACAATGGATCCAGATACTGATTCCCGAGTCAACAAAGGTAGCAACGAAGCAATTAACCATACAATGTACATAGTTCACATATCCCCATAGCATTGATTGCAAAGTGCAATAATACTGAAGCAGTCAATCACATGTTAAGCACAATTCACACATCCTCAAAGTCCCAATTACAGAATATAGTGGCACTGAGCGGTCATTCACTGGGCGCACTAGATTCACACACTTTCGGATAATCGAGGTTTTCTAATCCCAATAGAGTTCACAATCAAAGCTGTTCGAGGTTAACAATTTCCATAACATAAATTCCCAACATCCGATAACACTGAAGCAACTATTCTCCCATACAAAACAAAACATATTTCGACTAGTCAAAGATAAATGTTCAATGCTGTTTATAATCAAATTGGTTTGTCGTCATCGATTCCCATAGCATCAAATAGATAAGAATTCAGTAACACAAAAACAATCATTCCTTAAACATCCAATCACCGGATTTGCACAATTCTGTTCATTTATAACATGTACGTCTCTAACAATTAAAGGTTGGTTCTTAATGGTGTTCATGGTCAGATCGGTCTGTTGATAGCCCACATAAGGTCTTCTAAATAAGTCAAGTATTCCAAACGGATTCAAGTTTTGGGTCTATCAGTCTTCTTGCCGGGAATAATCTGGTTATTTATTCATAAGCAATTCGTAATCCCCCCTTAACAAAATCAAATCAGATAGAGGGTCTTATCAAATCAATCCAGGCAAAGGTCTTGTCAAATTAAATCAAACAAAGGTCCCATCAAATTATATCGAATGAGGGTTCTATCAGGCCAAATCAAACAAAAGTTCTATCAGATCGAATCAGATAAAAGTTTTCTCAAATAGGGTACATTTGGTTCCGTGAGGCATATTTCATTGCTTAGGTACATAGTCGATAGTTTCACAACTGTCCTAAGTTCATCAATTCTCAAAGTCATATCAGAGTCACTCATCACAACTGTTCATATCAAAGTATTTCAAGTCATGTACAATATGGCATTGCCCACATAAGTTCAGGTGTAGTTGCATATGCATGCAGTTGTTCATATCAGGAGGTATGCATCATAATCAATATAGTAGTTCCCAAATAAGTCTTATACGCAAGTACATGGTGCATAGTAACACACTAAACAAAGTTCCTCGGTTGCACATAATATAGGATTTGTCATGCAAAAGTTTCAAATTAGTCACAAAAGCATAGGTTTACGAGTCGAGCCTGGTATAGTCACATAGTCTAGTCAATTTTCCACCAATCAAAATACATGATCTCACAATTTATAGAGTTCATTATTTGGGGTGCTCAACTCAGTCACACAATCACAGAGTCATAATTCCAGTGGTTTAGTCGTTGAAGGCAATGATATAACAAATCACCATGAGCATAGGTTTAGATGTATATGTGCATGTGTAGAGTTAATCGATATCCCAATACGTATTTCACAAGTTTCCCAAATGGAGCATATACATTCAATGAATACGGTCTCAATCTTGTGAGTCTAACCAATCTAGATACACATGTAGCAGATATGAAAGAATATGCCGATCCGAATCAAATAATATCCCAAGCAAAGATGTACCCATGCACTAATTCAGAATCAATCAACACATAAGCATTCGTTTATAAATAGTATAGATACCTGGGATAACGGTCACAGTATTTTGAGTGCTTTCTGGGATGGGTGTAATTACTCTATCCTGATTAGCAATTCCTACCAGTGGTACGAATCTAGCTGAGGCAGAAGATTTATTCACATTTTGTTCAGTTCAGGGACAGTTCCTTACCATATGGTCCATTCCACCACACCTATAACAAGCCCCAAAAATTCGGTAACAAACTCCTCGGTGTTTCTTACCACATTCATTACATGTCGGTGCTGTATTCCTTGTAGAGTTTCAGGTCCGCGATCATCCCGTATTTTGCTTCTTAAATAACCTCTTCTTTGAGAAAAAGCCTTGTCTCTTGCTTTTCCATTCAGAAGATCGGTTCATGTTAGCTTCAATCATTAGTGTTCGGTCTAGCACCTCAACGTATTTTGTGACTTCCAACTCATTCACTTGGTGCTCTTGCACTGGTGGTGGCAAAGGTTCTTGTCGTAGCGGCAACTAATGTTATTGTCTTAAGATCTCTGCCATTTCTTGTACTATTCTTTCCAGTCTATCAAGTCAGGCTGTGGAAGAGTCTGCCAACTCGTATGCCCTTACTTTATCCATGTTCTACACAAACTCTTATTAAGCCATGCCAAATACAGGAATGCCCAATACAGAAATAAACACAGATACACATAGGCACATTCGCACATAGGCACATCGTTATATTCTCATTTTACGTATCGTCAAGACACAATTAATCACATACATAACAGATGATTGGATACTTATCAGATATCGCGTGCTGAACACTTGCTGAGTAATTATACACTTAAACCATATTCATTTTCCACATAGACACCCATTTGCATAATCGAATGCACATAAGCAACTATTCATGATTCATATGTTCATGTATGTGCATTATAAAAAAACAAACTTGTTGTACACATTAGTGCAACAATTCATATCTCATATAATCACATGTTCTCAATGCTTACTTCATGTACTTATCAAATGGATGCATCTTAAGTTTTTTTTTTAGACACCTTATGGCTCATTTGGACAAGTGTGTGAGTTATTAACTCGTGCTCTGATACCACTCTGTCATGACCCGAACCGCCCCTATAGATTAAGGTCATAACCGGCCAGTAATCATGAGATTACGTATGGCCTCAAATCAGATTAGAATATACTCCATCAGAGTTAAGGGCCACACGGAAACGACTTAAAAATTTTGTCCAATGAGCTATGCTTACATGGCATATCAAAACATTTCACATGTACTTAATAATAACTCACACTACATATCAGTAGTTAACGTCTTGTAAACCCAGGATCATTCAAACACATAGTCAGTTACCAAAAGCTTATACACATAAACGGTCTATCACGACCGATAGAAATAGCAAAAAGGAATACAAAAGATCATGAACAAAGCCTCTTGCGTGAGGCACCTAGGCTGACTTCAGAAAACTCGGGTTCCTTTCTTAAATTCCACTAAGGCTGGGGTTGAACGTCCCTTTGCTCACCTACATACATATAAATGAGAGTGAGCCAACGCCCAGTGAATAATATCAAAATAAAGAGGTTAATGAATGAGATTCGTTCATAAATGAGTCATACTTATAATGTACATATTTGAACCACTATTCTCATTCACACCAGATTTACAAATCTCAACAAAGCAAAACGACCTTAGGTCCAACACATCATGTCCATATGCAAAACGACCTCAGGTCCAATTCTCATATAAAGCAATACGACCTCAGGCCCATCTATACGAAACGACCTTTGGTCCAACCAACTCTCTCTTCAAAACGACCTTTGGTCTAATTCGAACACATTAAACGGCCTCGGGCCCAAATCAAACATACCAGGCGTATCAAACGGCCTCGGGCCCATTCTCTTTATATTCATATCCATGCGTATTTCATATTCATGATCATGATCCCTTTCATTCAAATGGCCTTTGGCCCATCACGATATTTCAACATATCAAATGACATATTCAAACGGCCTTTGGCCCATCTTTTCATTCATGTCTAACGGCCTTTGGCCCAATCATTCATGTCAAACGGCCTTTGCCCCAATCGTTCATGTCAAATGGCCTTTGGCCCAATCATTCATGTCCAATGGCCCTTGGCCCAATTCAAATATAACAAACATATCAACGGCAGACGGCAAATGTCAAAAGTCAAATGACCTTAGGCCCAATTCAAATATATCAAAAGTATCGAACGGCCTTATACAAATTAGGCATATAGAATCCTCATTCATATTTCAAATCAACAAATCCATGGAGCTTATATAGAAGTAGCATTTGGAAAGTAACATACTTGAAAATATCTTTACTAAAATATTACTTACAGTGTTCTGCCGGCGGATTTGCCCTTGAGCTCGACCCTACACATTACATAACACATATGGGTCACAAACGATCCAATCCGTTCTTAATCCATACATTCCTCTTAGGCTTATTTCTTATCATTTTAACTCATTCACAATGCTCAATGCATGCCTAAGAGTGTTTAGAAATGAAAGAGAATAGATAAAAATCATAAAACCACTTTTCAAAATATCTGAAACAGGGATCCCCGCTCGATCGTGGCTTTGGCCGCTCGAGCGGACCCTTTAGGTCTGCAAAATACTGGTTGCCTCATATTCACGCACGAGCGCTAATTCGGACGCTCGAGCTGAAGGTCAAACATATGCTTGGACGCTCGAGCGGATGATAATGTCTGCAAAACTGCTGGGAACCAGCATTTCACCCTCGAGCGGCGCTTTCCCCGCTTGAGCAGACATGCCAAATTATGGGTTTTCCAGAACTGTTCTTGATGTTCAATTTTGATGTTCAAAGGCTCCAAACTCATGCTTTTGGTTCAAAAACATGCAAACACATTATACTACATGAGAATATAAGAGTATGAGACCAAATTGTTCAAAATCATAACCCAATTCTCAAATAAATCCTCATTTCTTTTGTATGATCAAAACCCATGCATTCAAACTTCATACAAAATTCATATCTCTATCAATTCAACATGCATGTTAGTCTTTGACCCCAATTCCATTTCAAATAGCACCAATGATGCTCATTACCATGAAACTCAACAAAACTATGCTTGCATGTATGCTTCAATGCTCAATTTTTCATAATCAACATATTTCATGCTAGCTTATGCAAATTCATGGCAATTTCCTACATGCATGTGCATTTTAGACTTCAATTTCATCATAATTAACTCAATTCAAGTCCTTGATCATCATCTAACATGAATTCACAAAATCACTACTTAAACTCGTGAATTTACTCACCTAGGAGCTTCAATCTTCACAAATTCTTGTTAATTCTTGAGTGTAGCTTCCCAATCCACAATCTTTGAGTCAAAATGCACAATTCTCCCTCTTTCTCTCTCTAGAATCGACACTCTCTCTCTCTAGAGAGCAAATTCAGATTTTGAGCTCAAACATATGGTGAGTTTAAGTGTATAAGGGCCTATTTATAGGCTCATCTAATTAGACTTGATTAAGGCTAATTAATTGTACCCAATTCAATCAGTTTAATCTGATTATTTTGATCCAAACCAATTTCTAATTAAATTTCACCATAGCCTCTAAAAATTATGCCATTCATAATGGCGTAGTCAATTTTGGGTTCTGTAGTCGAGAAGGCCTTCAATTTTCAGTTCAAAGCACAGATTCTAGTAGATTTTCCTACGGTGAACAGATACAAAGCCAAAATCACACATAATCATGCAATTAACAACCAAATTCACATTAAGCACATAATTACAAACATAATCACGGTTAATTAACATAGTGCAGGACACGGTTATCACACTCTGCCACGATGGGAGCACAAACCTCGGTTTTTAGCGAGGCACCCTTTTCGACCATTCGACCTAGTGCATATCGGAAGCCATAGAGACCATTCCAAATTAGGACAGGTTGCCTACCCGAATGTAGGTTGTTTGAAACTGCTGCGTGCGTAGTGAAACCCTAGCTCCTGACAAAATAGGACAGGGAAACCCTACCCCAACATAGGGGTGTTTTGGCTCTTACTTGCTTGATATGTGCTGTCAGAGTGTGTCTCTACAGGTTGTAGGTATCAGTTGCAAGTTTGGGTATCAGTCTGAGGACATCAGTATTTGGGGGTATCATATTTGAGGCAGTGATTTGGGGGCAGTGATCATTGTTTGAGAAAAGTTCTTTCAGCTTGTGATTGTCGACTGTGTGTTGTCTTTATTTAAAGCCAGAATGCTGTCCGTTTTTTTTATTTTTGTTTTCTTTTTGCTTTATTTATCTTTTTGCAAGGTAGTATTGCATCATTGCTTCCAAAAAGGCAGATAACCCCCGAGCACTCTGGACCAGAGTTGGGAGAGTTCATCGATCTCAGGATCTAGTTGAGGGACAACCAGTGTTGGTTTCTTTAACCTTGGTTACGAGACAAAGGTCATCCAGGCACAGATCATCAGTACAGCGGTTACCAGATCAGCGATCCTTATCCACCTCACCTGTGCGTAGTTGGGCTGAGATATCTGCTTCTACCTCAGAGAGAGGATAAACACCTGTTCAGTCTGATCAGTGTTTTACAGTCAGCATGGAGGACATGATGCGTCAACTCCAAGAGACCATGCAGGCCATGCAGCGGGATGCTGCCCACCAAGCAGACATTACCACCCGTCAGGTGGAAGTTGTGGCTCAACAAGTAGAACTAATTGCCAGACTTCAGCAGCAACAGCAACCCCAACAAGCCGAAGCGTCTGCTTTGTATCCACCCCCGCCCCCACCTATGGTTCCAACACCCGGGGAGGCGGCTCACGTCTAGGAAAACACGGACGTTCCGACAGGGCCAGTCCCACTGCCAATCCCCCCTCAGATGTCTAAAGCATCGGCTAACCCAGTGGATACACCGTTTGAATTTGAGGTAGATGCAACCGCACTGAAAGTCAGTAAGCTTCAAAAGCTGTTCAAGCGAGCCCAAGGAGTCAACTCCATCCCAGACATTGAAGATGGATATACTGATTCGGCGGTGACATTGCCAGACAAGTTCAAGATGCCTCACATCGACCGTTTTGACGGGTCAGGAGATCCCATGGTCCACCTGAGGTTGTTTTCAGATGTTTTGCGCCCGATGGGCTTGACAAGATTACAGAAGCTCTCCCTTTTTGGCCAGACCCTGTCGAGTATCGCGGCCATCTGGTACGCCAAACTGGAGGACTCAGTGAAACGAAGTTGGGAGGAGATGGTCGAGGCCTTCGTCGCACAATATTCATACAATACCCAGATTGAGGTCACAACCCGTGATCTTGAGACGACCAGGCAAGAGCCAAAAAAGGGCTTCTCTGACTTCGTAACCCGTTGGAGAGCCAAAGCTTCTATGATGACCACCAGGCCGGCTGAGAAAGATCAGATAAGAATGGTTGTGCGCAACCTTCAACCCAACCTCATGGAAAAAATGATCGTCTTCCCCCTTCCCACCTTTGCTGACTTACACGAGATTGGAGTACAAATTGAGGATGCCATAAAGCAAGGTCTGATTGACCACGAGAGAGAGCAGCCCAAGAGGGCGTTTACCCGCAGTTCCCACGCAGGTACGAGTAGTGCTGCAACCGCAAGGACTTCCAACGTGGGCATTGTCACCACCACCACACCAAAAACAGCCACACCCTTTACCGGCATATCTAGTGCCACCCCTCAACCAACAAAATACCTACCTCGGGGCTAGAGAACTTTTACCCCGCTGTATATGCCTTTGTCCAAAGCCCTGGGGGTTTTAATCAGAAAGGGGCATCTGAAGCCCCTGGAACCGCGCCCACTGCCAAATAATCTCCCACCAACCCATAACCCGGCCAAATACTGTGCCTTTCACCAATAGCATGGTCATGACACCGACCAGTGCTTCAGACTTCGTCATGAGATTTAGGATCTCATCGACAACAAGGTGATCGTGCCTCCAGAGAAGTCGAATGTCACTACCAACCCACTCCCACCACATAACCAAGCTCCACCACCCAAACACATCAACCTGATCCAAACCGCGGCCATTCCATATGGCCCAAGCATATAAATCACACCCTCCCACCTACCCAAGCCTGAGGTGTTCATCCAAACCAGCACAAACTTGTGCATGTTGAGCACCTCCCTAACCCAACCCGAGCCAGTGGTGGTGACTGTCAAACATAGAACTGGGGTTACTTTAGAGCAGAATGGGAGTGTTGATTCAGAGCCTGAAGGGTCTAGGAGCTTTGCTGAGGAAGCGTACAACCCGAGTGGTTATATCGTATCAACAGATCAGGCTAAGCTGAGGGTAGAGTTGCCAGCTGGGGCAGAGATCAGTATGGTCCAGGAGGATGGACCTAGTCAGGGGTTAGATGATTTGGTAGAGTTGGAGGAGGACAGTGCCAATCTGTGGTCCTTTAACAAGTAGGAACCGGGGGATGCGAGCATCAATTGGTTCGGCCTAAATGGATCAGCAGAGGCCACCGGGTGGCTCAGTGACGAGCTAGATGCTGTTGAGGAGCCTCAGCCAGCATAGGGGCGATCAGAAATGGGAACATCTTCAGTGGCCAGAAGGGCCGAGAATCAGGAAGAATCACCGGAGAGCACCAGTGCGAAGAATTTTGCTCGGGATTTGGGTAATTTGAGTACGGCAGATACCAAACAGGAGGCTATATTAAAGAGGTTTGAGCAAGAGAAGATTGATAATGACAATAGGGCTTGAAAAGCTAAAGCACCTAAGGGGGTTGAGTGTATTGAACACACAAGAACAGTTGTAGCGGAGCCGGACAACTGCCTGTCGGTTACCGATGGGATGTGGTGGGAAGACGATGACTTGCGTCTTGCCCACACCGATGAGGACTGGGGGCAGAATCAACCGGATAATACCTGGTATATCGAAGAGGTTGACCATATGACCAAGAGTGGGCGGTACTTCAAGCCCCAACATTTGGACCGGCCGGAGGCGTCCGAGAAGGACAAAGAAGCAGAGAGGCAGAAAGAAAAACTGTTGGAGGAGGAGGCTGTACTGAAACAGCTTAAGGAAATTCAAGCAGACATCTCCATCTGGGGACTGCTTATGGCTTCGAGGGTTCACAGACAAGCCGTTCTTACAACCATGGATAGGGCCAAGCTTTCAATCGATACAACTCCTGAGCAGTTGGTAGGGTTGGTTTTCCCTGGAGGAGCTTCCCAGACCTTGACCTTCAGCAACAAGGAACTACCGCTTGAGGGCTCCGATCATAACAAGCCGCTTTACATCTCTATGGAGTGTATGGAAAAGTGGATACCGATGGTCCTAGTTGACGCGGGATCTGCAATCAATGTATGTCCGTCAAGAACGGCGTATGCTATCGGGTTGAAGCCCGCGGATTTCATGCCTACAGCCCAGGTGATACAAGCCTCTGATAACACTCGTCGGGAGGTGATGGGGACCGTACGGATCAAGACTAAGATTGGCCCGGGGCAGCATGACATTGAGTTCCATGTCTTGGATGTTCCAGCCACCTTCAATCTACTCCTTGGGCGGTTGTGGCTACACCAAGTGAAAGCCGTCTCTTCCACCTTACACCAGATGTTAAAATACCCCCAAGGGAAAGGGGTGGCAATTATTTTTGGGAATTCTTCAATACATCCGCCGCCAGAGGTTTCTACACCAGTTCTGGAGATTGAGCACAGCACGGAGGATGTTTTTCTGTCAGGATTCACCCTAGCTGAGGCCCGAGTTGTACAGGATATGCTAGCTGTTGATGAGGGACTGTACATTAGCGCACAATCTGTCTACCTTATGATCAAGCTACAACACATGCCCGGGATGGGATTGGGAGAAAGTGGCCGGAAGGGCGTCACAGCATTGGCCGAAGTACCACACAACCCATATACCTTTGGCTTAGGTTATCTACCTACCAAAGAGGATTGGGCTAGGAAAGGAAGGGAAATGGCCGGAAGAGCCAAGGCAAAGCAAGTCGGGAAGCACTACGAGTTGGTGCACAGACCTATCCAGCGAACCCAAAATGGACGCTTTGTCCGAAAGGGGGAAAACTTCCCGTTTTGCAGCTTTTCGTAGCCCTGGCTGAATTCAGAGAAGCGACGCTTGCCCGGCTTCGAGATCTTTTTTGACCTTCAGTTATCCGGGGATGAAGTTGCCGAAGAGCAGACAGACCCACTAGCTGAGGCTGAGCAGCGCAAGGAGGAAGGTTCTGAGAGCACAAAAATTGAGATGGGGGTAGCGCTAGCTTGTCTCTTCTCAGATCCTCAAATCGTACAGGAGTTCTTGGGGGATAACTTCTCAGTTTCCATGATCGGGGATGACGCGACTGTGGGCCCATCTTCTGGCATTCAAGATGCATCCATCGCACCCTCCCTCGTCTGGCAATACGAGGAGGGCTTTTTATCAAGCAGTTCCAGATCAGGTAGTGAGCCGGAATCTGATTCCACAGAGTCTGTGGAGTCGGAATCAGATTCCAACTTTTCTAAGTCTGAGTCCGGTATTCCTGGGGGTGATAACCCGGATGCCACTGTCCTGTCCAGGTCGTCTTTTTCGTTTTCCTTTGAGTCTATTGTAACTGAAGGATTAGACGGACTGGATGTTATTAATGAGAACTGTACAGCTGTGGCTTCTGAGTACTTTTCTGTGCCTTTAGTTTGCATTAATCAGGACTTTCAAAATTTTGATGAAAACGACAAGGACGAAATTCCTCCGGTTTTGAAACATTTGCTTGATCAAGAGCAGGAGAGGTTTGTAAAACCCTTGGTTGATAAAATCACCTCAATTAATGTTAGTACTGAGAAGGACCCGCGGCTGGTCCAGATCGGGTCCACGTTGTCTTCGGAGGAACGCGAGCGCTTAGTCGCTTTATTAAAAGATTTCAAAGATGTTTTCGCATGACCCTACGAAGACATGCCTGGAATCGATCCTGAGATTGTACAGCACCAGATCCCTCTTGACCCCGAGGCCCGACCTGTTAAGCAGAAGCTTCGAAGGATCCGCCCGGACTGGGCTCTGAAAATCAAAGAAGAGGTCACCAAGCAGATCGACGCAGGGTTCCTGTTAGTATCTAAGTATCTAACTTGGTTGGCCAATATAGTTCCGGTGCCGAAGAAGGATGGCAGAATCCAGGTATGTGTGGACTTCAGAGATTTGAACAAAGCCAGTCCGAAGGACGACTTCCCTTTGTCGCATATCGACGAATTAGTGGACTTCACTGCGGGGCATGCACTGCTCTCGTTCATGGATGGGTTTTCAGGCTACAATCAGATTTTGATGGCACCCGAAGACAGGGAGAAGACAGCTTTCACCACCCCGTGGGGAACTTACTGTTATAGGGTGATGCCGTTTGGGTTGAAGAATGTTGGGGCTACATATCAACGGGCTGTGACCACGATCCTACACGACATGATCCACAAAGAGGTTGAGGTGTACGTGGACGACATGATTGTCAAGTCCAAGGAAAGAGAGGGCCACTACATCGGCTTGACGAAATTTTTCCAACGGATCAGAGAGTATAGGTTGCGGCTGAATCCTCAGAAATGTACTTTCGGTGTTATAGCAGGGAAAATGCTGGGGTTCTTGATCACACTAAGAGGTATCGAGGTCGATCCTTCCAAAATCAAGGCCATCTTAGAAATGCCACCACCGAGGACTGAAAAGGAGGTGCGAGGCTTTCTGGGTAAAGTGCAATTCATAAGACGGTTTATTGCAAAATTAACCTTGACTTGTGAACCACTGTTTAGTCTCCTGAAGAAAGGAAAGAAGTTCCAATGGAATGACCGATGCCAAGTTGCTTTCGAGCAGATGAAGCAATATTTACAGAACCCACCTGTGTTGTCGCCGCCGGAGCCTGGGAAACCATTGATTTTGTACCTATCAGTGACCGAAACGACGATGGGCTGCATGCTCGCGTAAGAATCTAAGGATAAAGTAGAGAAGGCTATCTACTACCTAAGCAAGAAAATGCTGGATTACGAGGCCCGCTACACTCCGCTGGAGAAGGCTTGTCTGGCCTTGGTATGGGCTACTAGGAAGTTGATGCACTACCTGTTAGCTCACTCCGTAATACTGGTTTCGAGATTAGATCCCATCAAATATCTCTTCGAGAAACCAGCACTTACGGGTAGGCTAGCCCGTTGGTTGCTTCTGCTTTCCGAATTTGATCTGAAATACATGACGCGCAAGTCAGTGAAAGGGAGAGCGGGAGCGGAGTTCCTAACCAATCACCCAGTAGAGGGAGATGAAGCAGTTGAGTATCTGTTCCCAGACGAGGCCATTCTGCATGTTGAAGAAGAGACCTGGACTATGTACTTTCACAGAGCGTCAAACCAATACGGGTACGGGATAGGGGTGTTGCTGATAGCACCCGACAATTCCCGCATACCCTTAGCATTCAAACTCCAGTTCAAAGTATCAAACAATGAGGCAGAGTATGAGGCATGTATTGCTGGACTAGAAGCCGCCCTAGAACTAGGGGCAAAATGGTTGGATGTCATCAGGGACTCGAACCTTGTTGTATCTCAAGCTAAAGGAGATTGGAATGTTAAAAAAGAAAGGATGAAAATCTATCACCAGCCCTTGGACGTGCTAATTCCTTGGTTTGAGAAACTAAACTTCGCTCATCTGTTAAGAGAGAACAACAGGTTTGTTGATTCATTAGCAACTCTATCTTCTATGATAGACATTCCTTTTGGAGTCTGGATGCGTCCAATAATCATTGAACAGAAATTTGTGCCGGCCTACGAGCTGATTGCTACCATAGATGAGGTACAAGATCAAAACCCTTGGTATTATGACATCTGGAACTTCTTGGAAAAGGAAGATTATCCACCAGGGGCAAATGTCAAAGACAAAAGGGCAATTCAAAGAATGGCTGCTCAGTTCATCGTCTGCGGGGGTAAACTGTACAAGCGGGGTCATCTGGGGATGCACAAGTTATGCGTTGATGCTGAAGAATCTAAGCACCTGATGGAGGCCATCCATGGAGGAGACTGCGGAGCGCAAATGAGCGAGGTGATGCTGGCCCAGAAGATCCTTAGATAGGGTTATTATTGGTCGACTATGGAGGACGATTGTATTGGCTTTGTTCGGCGATGCCACAAATGCCAGATCCATGCAAACCGCATGAACATTCCGCCATCGAAGCTATACAACATGACTTCACCGTGGCCATTTTCAGTCTGGGGAATCGATGTGATTGGGGCAGTCACTCCGAAGGGGTCCAACGGGCATGAGTACATTCTGGTAGCGATAGACTACTTCACAAGGTGGGTTGAGGCCCAATCTTACGCGGTGTTGAAGGCATCGCATGGTGCTAAGTTCATCAGGAACAACATCATCTATCGTTACGGGGTCCCGAATGAGATTATTTCGAATAATGGTTCCCACTTCAAGAAGGAGTTGATCGATTTATTGGAGAAGTACAACGTGGCTTTTCATAAGTCATGTACATATCGGCCGCAAACCAACGGAGCTATTGAGGCCACCAACAAGAACATCAAGCACATTCTGCAGAAGATGGTGGAAACCTACAGGGACTAGCCAGATAAGTTGCTATTTGCTCTTTGGGCCTACCGGACTTCAATTCGAAATTCTACCGGGGCAACTCCGTATTCCTTGGTTTATGGGATGGAGGCTGTTCTGTCTATCGAAGTTGAGGTTCCGTCATTGCGGGTAATGGCTGAGTGCCAGATAGCTGAGGCAGATTGGCAGCAGAGCAAGTTCGAAGAACTCATGCTGTTTGACGAGAGAAGGCTGAAAGCACTGTATCACGTCCACGGTTATCAACGAAGAATTGCCAGGGCTTTCAACAAGAAAGTTAAGTCCAGGAATTTGAAGGAAGGGGATCTAGTGCTCAAAGACAACCAAGCTCCCATCCACGACCCTAGGGGCAAGTTCAGAGCTAATTGGACTGGTCCCTATATCATCAAGTCAATCTGGTCGGGTGGAGCTATCGTTCTAATGGACTTAGATGGCCTTGAGTTCTCCCAACCGATCAACATGGACAAGTTAAAGAAATATTATCCCTGAGAGGCTCGCTAGGCCGAAAACCCGAAAGGGAGACCTAGGCAAAAGTTAGAGCATGAAAAATTTGAAATAATAAAAACTAAGCTCGCAAGGTTGAAAACCCAGAAAAGGTGGCCTTGGCAAAAGTTAGAGCGCAAAAAGAGAGTGTTAATACTCGAGTTTACCTTAACCCGGAACTACGTAAGGCTTGATTCCCATCTTTGGGATACGTAGGCAACTTCATTCTGAAGTCCAACCATAAACACTTCCAAATCAACTTTGTCCATGTGATCGTGTTGGTCATCTTTGTCTTTTCTGCATTCAAGAGCTCGGTTGTGATCTCCAGTACAGTGCTGATCAGACTAGGGGCAACTTTCCAGTTGTTTGGATCCGGGGTTGTACATCTCGAGGATAGATCTCAAGCGTGTCCAGTTTTGATCCATATCGAAAATGGTTTTGAAAAGTTTTAATAAAAGTTGATTTTGCTCAAATTAATCTTTTTACGACTTAGACCATTTTTGGACCAAACGGAAAATTTTCAGTACCCGCGACCTTCAATTTCATTGATTTTAGTATAAAGTTCTCCTGCTCTTGAATACAAATTGAAGTTGCTTTTTATTACATTCATAAAGAAAACTTGAAAGTACTGATCAAAGAAAATAAACTCGGGGCATAGTCAGGTGTTCCTGTGTCCCCTCCCTGAGCTTGTGGAAGCCTCTGATGCCAAAGTAGGCCCAACCTACGCCTCTTTATCAAGCCAAGCTATGCACTCATCAGAGAGGATGCAACTGAAAGTGGGAGTGGGGGCCAGAATCTCTCTCGTCCTCCATGCTGTGGCATACCGAGCTAGCTGTGCGCCTCGGACTGGAAATGTAGTAGGGTACTCTATCCCCTCTACCGGGCAAGTCTGATCATGCCCAAATTGGCGCCAGAATCGAAATTGGAAGTAAAAGACACAGTGTGTCAGGCCAATCAGCTGCATGCCCGGCTGGCAAGACATGCTGTAACTCATCACTGGAAGATTGAGCCAGGGGCAGCACCAAGCAATGTTGACAGCGGACAGACTGCACATCCATTCGCACCACCATCCCTCATCTAGGGCATCAACTAGATGTCGCCGGAAGAAATAGCTGCGAGCTGAATATGGTAGGCATGAGTCCACCACTCTCAACTTGTCCATTAACCATATCTAGGGAGGGATGAAAAATAAGAGAGAATAAAGAATAGAGAAGTGTACGAGGAGAGAAAAGTGAGCAAGGGTTTTTGAGAGAAAAATAGAGCCTGAGGGCGAGTGATGTGAGAAATATATGCAAGATAGGGAGGGAAACATTACCTGCAGCAGTAGTGGACTCCCCGCGAATCTAGTCGTCTCCCAGCGATGGAAGGCATCCAAACCCATCAGTGTCTCAACTAGGGTCATGCAAATGCAGCTCTTGCCCCCTTTCAAGCCTAGGGCAACCTCAATGAAACGAACGCTAGACCTACCGAAGCTTGGGGCAAGCAAGAAATGAGATAACATGCACAAGCAAAGCACATGTCACCGAAAACCCTGCCAGTGATGATCGCCGCGGTCATCGGCAGCAGAAAATCGATGAATCAAGCTGGGGATGTCCAATTCTCCGTCGCGAATCAAAGACCGATCGTCATGCAAAGTGAGCCCACACATCCGTCCTAAGTCTTGGATGTGGCCGAAGTGGAATTGAAACACGATTTCTTTATCACGCTCGGACTCCATCAAAGCTTGGAAATCTTCGAAAGTACGGCACATCTCTTGTCCGCCAAAGCTAAAAACATGAGTTACCGGATTCCAACACCTAGCCGCGGCATGAAGGAACGAAAAACGCAGTGGGGTGCGACTCAGCGTGAATAGTGCATTTATTCCGAAACCCCGGAAATTCAACTTTTCTGAGCCATCCAAGTTTGCAATCCAATTCGTGAGGTTTTGGACAAGAAATGCTTCCATTTGGGGCAAAAACTGAGTTAGAATGAGAGAACCACGAAGCTAGAACCTTTATAGAGGATAAGGGGTGAGTGGAGGACAAGTGGCAAAAATCTGGTTGTTCCCAGCCTCACTGGCCGACCGTCCCCTTTAAGTGGCCGACACTTCTTTTAAGTGGCCTACAGCCACTATAGGTGGCCGACAGCCACTCTTTCTCTCCAGCAAGCAGCCTCTGGTCCTCCTGAAGTGGTCAAAGTACTGGAATTTGTGTCTTGTTCTGTTTCAGATGCGTTCAGTTGTTCGGTTTTACTCGTTTCGTTGAATTTGCTTCATTTATCGAGTTGTTTAGTTTTGTTTGTCGAGTTGTTGCTCTTTGATTATCGAGTTGTTGCGATTTGTTTATCGAGTTGTTGCTCTTTGCTTATTGAGTTGTTGTATTTCGTTTATCGAATTGTTCTTTAAGTTGTTTTCTTTGTTGTGTTGGTTCACTACCTGACTTGGCAATACACGAATGTTCAATATTTATCAATCCCGTTTTTATGCAAGATAGTGCGATGCAATGCTTAGAATACTAATGCAACACTTTTTGAACAAAAAGGGTTGTTTTCATTCCATCATAGTTTCTCTTTACAAATGGTACAAGTTTTAAAGAAAATAAAGCTGCCTAAGGCTGTACAATGTGCCAATACTACTATCAAAAAGAGAAATAAAGCAAAAAGCAAAGCATCTGAATCAGTGCCATCTAGCTCAGGATTGAGAGGCTCTCTTCATCCTCTTCCTCAGCTCAGCAGACTCTGTATCGTCGCTGTCGGCACCGCTATCTGAATCAGAGCCGCCTCCGCTTCCATCCTCAGAACCTGAGCTGGTGTCGTCGTCACCACCCTCGGATGTCTCTGACTGAGGATTTGCTGGCTCCTCCTCCTCACTGGACTCGTCATCACGTCTGATAGGCACCCGACGTCTCCCTCGGCTGCATGCCGGAGTTCCTCTCTCTGCTGCTCGGGAAGGCTCAGAGGGTCCTGTCTGCAAGGGTGTGACCTGAAAAGACAGTTTGAATTTATCAACAAGCATCAAATACAAATGCAGTGTGCAGAGTGTGTACAGAAGTCAAATATAATATTTTCATGTAGTATGTCGTGTCAGATGTCATCTATGCATACAGTGAATCAGTGCAATGAAGTGTTCAGTTTCGGTATGTCACCAGAAGTATGATAAATGTGAGGAAACTGAAAAGTACCGGAATGCCGTGGGAGTACAGCATCGTCTCCCTCCGCAAGACCATACACTCAAGTGAGGCCATCGCCTCGAGCAACCCCTCGACATATCCTATGGAGGGCTGCAAATGCAAGATGAAGCCATGAATGAATGAATGTCTAAGGATTTGAGTGATAAATGAAAGTTGTACTGCATACCGATGCTAAGTTAGAAGCCCTGACATATCGATGATCTGGCAATGGGGGCTCAAGTGGAATCTGATAAGGTGTCCCATATCGCTAACCTGTCAGCTCTGTCGGAGGATCTGGCCATCCAGCGCATTGCCTAGTGGGAGGCATCCCCCTAGCCCTACCTCTCGATGCTCTGGCCCTGCTCGTCGAAGGCATGTCTGCAGCCCGGGCACTGCTCGACGAAGGAATGCCAACAGCTCTCCTCATAGGGACACGAACACCTGTCAACGGGGGCATCAGATATGTATGGAGGTATGTCGTGTACTCCCCCTCCTCAAGGAAAAGAACTGTGTCAGGACCCTGCATGAGGTCGCTAACCTACTGGGGGGAGCGACCCTCTATGGTGCGCATGTCTAATGGAGGCGATGAAGGGATTACCTGAAGGGGATCGCCCCGTGTTTGGCGCGTGAAGCGCTCTCCGAGAAACCCGGCTCTACCAACCGTCCCTCGAACAGGATCCAGTACCGGGAGGCGCCCATGCCCCAACAAACTAGAACCGAGAGAACCCTGGCATCGCTATCCAAGGCTGCCAAGTGATCTGTGGATAGTAAGTGCATGATTTGATTAGTTGCCATTAGATGTGCAAAATGAAGTGAAGCTGAAAACATAAAGAACTGAGAGTTCTGGATTACCTCGGTCGTCCGCACCGTGTCAAAGTAATCTCGGAGATATGGTAGGGTCTCCCGGGACCTCGGCAGGCATCTCCCGTCATATCGGCGTGCATAAGGGATCTCGAGAGGTGTCTGGACCTCGAGCTCAGGGGCTGGCGCCGGGAAATAGGCGGACATCCATAACTGTGGAAAAATGAGATAATGGTAGTGAGAATACAGAATACACAGATGATGCAGAAAGCAGAACATGTGTGCAATGCAGAATGCAGCAAATACAGGAAATGTAGTAAGCCAGAAAATGCAAAGCAGAAAGCATAATAGGAACTGCAAAGCTAAAAGTAAAGCATACCTCCCAGGCTCTTCAATAGCCGCCTACTCTCACTCCGCTCCTACCGGAGACCGAACTCATATAGCAATAGAGGGTGGCAAGGCCAACGCCGCCCCAATCATAATCCCGGACCCGGGACAGGTTTACCAGAGCACTCAGAAGATATAGCTCAACCGTGTTCGACCTGTCGGCGAACAGTGTGGTGCCGAGGAGGTACATCAAGAATCCACGGGCATATTGCTCTATGTCCTCAACAGTCACGGGCTTAGTCCCTCTGAAGTGGTCCGAGAACCATGTGTACCTGACTGTGCCGGATCGGAAGATGGGTGGGGGTGCTCCCAACAGGTAGATCCAGGCTGCCTCTCACTCCCCCATGTCTGGGTCGTACGGAATCGGCTGACCTCTCACATCGAGGCCTGTCAGCATAGAGAAATCATATGGGGTCATCGTCATGTCCCCAGTGGCAGAAAAGTGGAAAGAGTTGGTGGTGTCCCACCACCTCTCTACTAATGCACCCAAAGCGGTCCTGCTCGCCGTCAGATGCGAGAGCCCTGTGCAGAATAGGTCGAAGCCTGCCTCATCAACGATGTGTCAGACGCTGTCTGGGAGGTCTGAGTACCACTCTCTTGCAGAGGTCAATCCATACCCTCGAGTGAAGCGAGAGACCACCTATATTCAGAATAAGCAGGAAGACTGTGTGTGAGCCATTTTTGGAATGAACAGAATGCTGTGTATGAGTTGTGTACAGAATGAGCACGAAGATTGTATGTGAACTGTGTGCATCATGAATAGAATGCTGTGTGTGAGCCGTGTTCAGAATGAGCAGAGTGTTGTGTGTGAGCTGTTTTCAGTATGAGCAGACTATAGTGCGCGAAGTGTGTTCAGTATGAGCAAATGAAATACAGTGTTAAAGTACAAATTGTACGAGAAATGTAAAGTACATTGCAGAAAATGTAAAAGTGTGGTGCATACCCCGGGTGCGTCATGGGACAGGTGGGAATCTGGCTCCCGTAGTAGCAGGTCCACAGGTGCGCACTGTGTAAAGTCTGTAAACTAACAAACAGTGCTCGGTGGTAGTACGTGCTCCTAGGGATGGTACCTCTCCGGGTCGAAAGGCCGAATCCTCGACAGCAATGGCATGATATCCGGCTCATCCTATGCTATCGGAGAACCCCCATCGTGTGGAATATGGTCCGCTATCTGAAAGGAAGTTGAAAAGTAGGCGAAAATGAGCAAAATGAGCAAAAATTGCCAAAAGTCAACAAAAGTCAACTCTTGGGAAGAGAAAAAGTCAAAGAAAGTCAAAACCCGGGAAAGGGTGCCAAACTCAAGACAAGTTCGAGAGAAACATACCTCAAATGGTGAAAATGGAGAAAGAAGCTCCGAAAACAAATTATGTTCGGTTCAAAGTGAAGGAAATCGGAAGATTTTAGTGAATCAACTTTGCATGGGGCGTTGGAAAACGCCTGCAAAGCCTGGATCTAAGAGGAAAAAGGGTCTAGGGAGGGAGAGCAAGAGATTTCGGCACTAGAGGTGTGAATGAAATGAAGCTTGGAGTTGTTTATTTAAAGAGCTGAGGCCAAAAGACAAAACTGCCCCAAAATTTTGTAAACTGGTCGACCGGCCAGGTTTTGTGGCCGACCGGCCACTTAAGTGGCCTACAACCTTGAAAAGTGAATGACAGGTCCGGGGGATGGCCTACAGGTGTTCGTGGTTCTCCCTGTGTGTTTTTATGCTGTTTGGAGTCCTCGGCTCTCGAGAAAGTGCAAGAAAAGTTCACTTTTCGGTTCAAAATGTCCTCGCGGGAGCTTTGATTCATGTCTTCGATGCACGACTCATTGTCAATCGTCAGGAGCGAGGTGTATCCTTTTTTAAGTACATTGTAACCCCTCCGAGGGGTAAATCGGAGGTTGCATTTGAATTGGTCTCGTTAAGGCGTGTATTTCCTTATTCGACATTTTACTTCAAACATGTTATCGATGTTGCATTGGAAGTGCATTGTTGTTGTGCACGGAATATCTATGCACTTTTCACTTGCATTGCTATGCACTTTTCACATGCATTACTATGCACCTTTTCATTTGCATTGTTATGCACCATTCTACTCGCATCGTTATGCACCGTTGTTTATCTGGCATTGAATATGCACTGTTGAATATCTTGCATTGAATATGCACTGTTGGTTATCTTGCATTGCATATGCATCATTGTCATTCGTCTCGTAGGAGACATGCATGGCATTGCATTGTATCTATTGATTTTCTCTCTCATACATGCACGATATTGTATGTACGGTTCATTCAGGGGAATTCTGGGTAAAACCATTCCTCTCCTTCATCTCGCTGGTTAGAGACATCCGGGTACACCCGGTGTTTACACTAGCACCTTCTTAGAAGCATTGGGACGCAATGCGATGTTTATACAACTCTTCAGTTCCTGCACTGTTTTCCTTCCCTCTCTCGCGTGTGATACACTGAGAGGTGTTTACCTTCCCTCTCTTGCGTGTGATACGCTGAGAGGTGTCGTCTTCCTTCTCTTGCGTGTGATACGCTGAGAAGTGGTGCTTTTCCCTCTCTCGCGTGTAATACGCTGAGAGGTGTTGTCTTCTTTCCCTCTCTTGTGTGTGATACGTTGAGAGATGCTTTGTTTGAGACTCCGGGTATTCCCAGCAGTCGCTTTTAGCCTTCTACGCGTAAGACGCAGTGAGAATTGTATAATTTTCTTGCATCCTTTCTGTTGGAATGTATGAGACTGTTGTATCTTCTTCGCTTGCTTAAAATGTTGCATTTATCATGCCTAGTACTTGCATTCAAATGCTTCATTACAGCTCTCTTTGCATAATCATAAGTTATGTTCTGGATTATGCATGTCATTTGCATTTTGCCCCTGCCTGTGGGCGCCCTCTTTTTTTTTTTTTTTTTTTTGTTATCTTATCTGTTTGTCTAAGTCTTCAGCCTTGTCAAAAATGGGTCGTCTCTGGGCTTTGACATTCACTCCCGTCATTTCATGACTTCCGAGTTCTGTCAAAGAGGGGCAACTGTAGACACCCCATTTTTGACCGACCTTAAGACTCAGATGTCATCGTTTGTGCACTCGGTGATTACGCATGTTTGTGCTCGTTTTGAGTTTCCGGGGCTTTCGGCTGAGCAGCTTGTCTCGGGGTCTCTTAACTCTCTTCTTCTTGGTTTGTTTTTGGACCCTTGCCTTGGTGTCTTTGCCTGGAGGGAGAGGGAGGCCTGTAGGCCACTTTTTGTAGCTGTAGGCTACTTTTCTCTCTTGTAGACCACTTGTCGTGGCCCGTAGGCTAGTTTCAGGAGCTTTTGGCTAATTGCCTTGTCTTGTCGCCTCTTAGATCTCTTCCTTTTGGTTTCTTTTTGTGCCATACCTTGTTACCACTTGCCTAGAGGGAGAGGAGGGGCTGTCGGCCACTTTTGGTGGCTGTAGGCCACTTTTGCCTCCTGTAGGCCACTTTAGATGGCCAGTAGGCCAGTGGAAGTGGCCGGTCGGCCACTTGAGGTGACCGACGACCATTCTCTTGCTTTTGCAGATATTTTTATTGTCAGGCGTGCCAGCTGTTGGGCACAGAAGGCATCCTCCATACACGTGTATGGAGGGATTGTAACAAGCTTCTAGCTTGTCAAACAAGCTTGAGGCTTGTATTTCTATATAAGGGGAGCTTCCTCCCTCTTGAGGGGGGTTCAGATTTTGGAAGAGCAAAAAATCTCCCTATCTCTCTAGAATTCTCCCTCTCTCTCTATATTTGTGCCTTAAAGTGTTGTTTCTTCATACTTTTGCACACAAACACCTACTCAAACACTTTCATCTTGTTGTTGAGGTACTTGGAAGCCTTATTTGAGTGGTTTTGGCTTGGTTTTGCCTCAGAAGTTGCTATTTTTGAAGTTGTGCTTCAAGGGTGAGTAATAGCCTCTTTAAAGCTTTATTTTCATTGCTTATTTGGCCCCATTTGCATGATGCTTTAGGCCTAACTTGCAACTACAAAAACCTTTGTTTTAGAATGTTTAAAATGGCTGTCTAAAGCCTTGTTTGAGTTAGGGGTGGTCTACCCCCTTTTGTGGCTTATTTTGCTTTGCTTTGAGCTATCCTTTGAGGCCTTTGAGATCACATTTGTTTGGCCTTTTCACCACTGAGTTCCAGAGGAATTTCAATGGTGGAAAGTGGGTTTTAAGCCCCAAAATGGATGGGGGTGGTCCCCTCCTTTTGTGCTTTGTTTGCATGTGTTGTTGGCTTAACACTTTGGCATATTTTTCTACCTTCTTGAGGCTCTATCTTAGCATGTTTTAGGCCTTATTTTAACATGATATAACTCTGTTTTGGGTTGGTTTGGCTGCCTCTTGCATGCTTCATACACTTGTAGCGCAATCTTGCATGCTAGCCTAGCTCACTTGATGCTTTGTGCCAACAGGTTCTTAGCCTTGTTTTGACTTGCTCAAACTCTGTTTGGAATGATCTTGGCCCTTTGAGGCTTGCCTTGTATGGCCATAGTGTAGTGGCTTTGCTAGTCTTGCACTCTGAGACCTCTAGCATGTCATATTTCAGCTTTTTACATGGCATGGCATCATTTGGCATGTTATTTCAGACCATATACCTCTGCTATATTCTTGCATTTATCGCCCTTTTTTTTGTGTTTGAGGGTTGAGCCTTATGCTTCACTTGTAAGCCAACTTGCATGCATGTTTGTCTAAGCTTTTGGGCTATCATTTTAGCATGTTTTGGCCACTGTTTTGGCACATTTAACCTCTGTCCGGGGGTGGTTTGGTCAGTTAGGCTTAGTATTGTATGTCTATAGTGTTATGCTCTTTGCTAGCTCCAATGCCTTTGACTTCAAGCATGTCTTGCATGCATTGTTTGCATGATTTAATGTTGTTTAGCATGTCATTTCAGTGCTGAAATGTGTACCATTGCATGCCATCTTTCATTTGTTGTATCACTTTGAAAGAGGTCTTAAGCCCTTTGTTGGTTTGAGCACGAAATTGAGGCGTTCATGCCCAATGGCATGATGCTTCTTTCATGCTCAAGAAGCTTGTGGCTTGGTTCGTCTTTCAAATTAGAGGACTTCTCATTTTCTGGACTTAACCGGTTAAAGGGCTTATCGGTAATCTAAAACGAGTAAACAAAATGAATCAAAATAAAACATGTCAAGATAACATGTTTGTGATCCATTGCATGTGTTTGGATCGGACGTTAATCCAAACACAAGAAACAAGGGACGTTTCATACTTGAAGTGATGAAATGTGCCTCATTTCTTAGTCGTCGTCCCGCTTTATTGTGCATGATAGGGTGGAGGCCTCTTGAGTGTTGTGTGTTACTTGTGCATTCATTAACTTGTACAAACTCGGCTTCTCGGCCATCGTGCATTGCGATGCTCGCTTGGTGGCTTGAGAGTCGAGTACTGCACTCCTTTGAGTTTGAGAAATGATAAGGAGGGTGGTTGTACACACATACCCTACAAATGCCTTGCCTTGCCCCTTTTGTACTCTGTTTGCAGCAAAACTGGAGTATGTAGAAGCAACTGGCCGACCAGCCAGAGGAAGTGGCCTACAACCTCCTTAAGTGGCCGACAAGTGGCCTACAGCCTCCCCTGGTGGCCGACAGTCCACCAGCTTGAAGATGCTTCAAAGTGATTCTGGTTCTGGAGCAGAAGCAGTCTGGGGATTGGTTCAGTGTTCAGGAATCAAAGCGAATGCAAACAGAGGCAACCGGTAGCAAGAAGACGGGATTTCAGGAGGAAGCCGGCCGAGCATGCATGCATCTCTCGTCCTCGAGGCCTTTTAACTGCTTTACTTAGCTAGTCAATTCGTTGGGTTCAGTACTTAAATAGTTAATGCGCTTAGCTATTCATTTGTGTTTGTAATTAGTTAACTAGTTAGTTAATTAGTTGCGATTTGTAATAGTTAGCTTAATTAGCGTAGCTAGTTAGCTTTCATTTCATTCAGACCCTCCGTCGAGAGGGCACAATGTTGTAATAAGTGTGTGTGTGTGTGTGTGTGTGTGTGTGTGTGTGTGTGTGTCTGAATGTTTTCCAATCCCACGTCTTTCTCCCTTTTATTTACCAGCTTTCAGTGGTTAGTTTTAAGGCATGTTTCAATTAGCATACTTATGCTTTGCATGCGTACATCATTCATTTGTCTTGCATGCACCGGGCTCGGCGCATCATTCAAACTGCATTGTGTTTCAATACACTTTCTTGAATACGTGTTTCAAAGCATGTTATCAAGTGTTGCATTCATATGCCATTCTAGGTAGCCGAGCCTATTTTAGTTGCATTTTTGCATGTGTTGCATTAGGCATCTTAACATAGCTAGTATCATGCATGATTTCTAACTAGCTTCTGTTTTGGCTTGGAGTACACTATGAGTGTTTACGCTTTAGCATACTGCATGAGATGTGTATGTTGCCATGTTAGCATGCTTGCCATGAGACTATTTGCTTAAGTGCTTAATTGCATGAATGCCTATGCATGGAGGCTTGATTGCCTGAATTGGAACAGCTCGATGATTGTGAGTTTTAAGCCCACTTGAAGTGGCAAAATCATGTTTTTCTAAGCCCACTTGAGGGTGGCAAATCCGCGCTTTGGCCTACTTGTGAGTAGCACTTCCAAACCATTTTCGAAAAACGAACATTAATTGTTTTGTTCCAATTCTCGTGATTGAGTCTATACTTGTGTGTTGTGCACATCACGTAGTAAGTTAGCTAAATAACCAGAATAAGAACACATGTGTTTTCAAAAACAACATATCATGTTTAGCAGAGGCTGATCTTTGATCAGGCGAGCGGGGTGCTCATTTCAGGACCTTCTTCTCTCGTACCCAAGTTCCCGAGCCGAGGCAACTTTGGTGATGACGGACATGTGGCCTTAGGCACGAGTCAGGGTTTCCTAAATTTCCCAAAACAAAATATTTTGGTGGCGACTCTGAAATCTGGCAAAGCAGTCCATGTTTGGCGCTTTTTGATCAAAATCGATTTTCTAAAACGATTTGCCAGATTTGGACTCTTTGGTGATTTACCAGTCTTACATTGCACTTTGTGAGATTAGATTCAGAACCGCGACAGGAGTCCGAACTGTAGTAGCTAGAACCCTATTCGCGCCCTCTCCGAAAGGGGGACGCGCGGAGAGAGTTCCGGGCGGTCTACAGTGAGTAGCTCCTGGTTGTATTGGATTTTCAAGAAAAGAAAGCACATGAAGCTTAAAGAAAAGTTCTTCAAGCAGAATGGTGGATTAATGTTGAAACAACAACTCTTTAGACTAGAGAGATCAACTCGGGAAGTAGTCAAAATCTTTACTTTAGAAGAGCTCAAGCAGGCTACCAACAACTATGATGACAATAGAATTGTTGGTAGGGGAGGTTTTGGAACAGTTTATAAGGGAATTCTAGCAGATAACACGACAGTGGTCATAAAAAAATCACAAATTATGAATCAAAGTCAAATAGAGCAATTCATCAACGAGGTAGTCATGCTTTCATAGATCAATCATAGGAATGTGGTCAAACTCTTAGGTGGTTGTTTGGAAACTCAAGTCCCTCTACTCGTCTATGAATTCGTCACCAATGGCACTCTCTTTGAGCATATACATAACCAAATCAACGCATCTAATTTCTCATGGGAAAATCGTTTGCGAATAGTTGCTGAAACTGCTGGAGTATTGGCATATTTGCATTTCTGCAGCATCAATTCCAATCATTCACAGAGATTCTAAGTCTATGAATATATTCTTAGACGATAACTACACTGCAAAAGTGTCGGACTTTGGAGCATCGAGGTTGGTTCCACTAGACCAAGATCAATTAGCCACGGTGGTGCAAGGAACTCTTGGGTACTTTGACCCTGAGTACATGCTCACAAACCAATTGATAGAAAAAAGTGATGTTTACAGCTTTGGAGTAGTCCTTGTGGAGTTAATCACCGGAATGAAAGTGTTGTCATTTGACAAGCCAAAGAAGGAGAGGAGTCTAGCTAGATATTTTCTTTCGTGTATGAAAAATGATCGGTTGTTCCAAGTTATTGATGAACAAGTAGAAATTGAAGGAATTGTTGAGGAGCTCACAGAAGTAGCTAATATTGCAAAGAAGTGCTTAATAGTAAAAGGAGAGGAGAGGCCTACTATAAAGGAAGTAGCAATGGAGCTGGAGGGGTTGATCATAAAAAATATAAAGAAGCATCCATGGGTTAAAATTGATTTGAATGGTGGGTATGAGTTTGGAGGTTGTACTACTAGTAGTAGTATCATAGCAGCAACGACAACTGAATATGATAGTGTGAGGGAACACATGATGTTGCCAATGAATGGTGGGAGGTGATTTTTTTTTTTTTGTACTGTTGACCACAATGACAACAAATTGGGTGATGGTTTGTTATTACTGTCTTTTGTGTTTTATAAAATTATGTGTTTACGTTAGATTGTTTCAATTTAATTTACATTTTCATATGTATTTTTCATTAGTAAATCGATATTATTCAAATGCTTTAGGATATATGGTTAATTTCATAAATAAATGACTATTCAAATACTTTAGGATATATGCATAATTTCATAAATTGATGAAGTGTTGGCAGTAGTTATAAATTGATGAAGTGCAACTAAGATTTGATTTTCACTATGTGGTTGGGTTTGTCTCTAAGTACACTATTTGGATTGGGCCAATTTGGTCGGATCTTATTTTGATGATTCAATTCGTTGATCTTTTAAATTTTACTGTGTGGACCATCTATAAAAAAAATTAAATTGACAAGATAATTGCAGCAATATGATTTTATCACACCTCTATTCACCAAAATAGATGACAAGTATAATTTTGAAACAGATTGTCTGATTATCAATCTCATTTTTTTATGAATGGTCTGCACACCAATAAAATTAACAGATCAAATCACTAAAGTGTGGTTCGTGGTTGACCTACGACTCAAGCTAAACAAAGAACTAGAGAGAATGGTAAATTATAGGGTAAACTACCAATAGGTCCTACTTTGGAGACTTATTACCCAATAGGTCCTACTTTGGAGACTTATTACCCATTAAGTCCTATTTGATAAATTTATTAAGTGATAAAGATAAATTTAATAGTCTTTTTTTTTTATGAATAAATTTATAGTGATAAATTTATCAGTCTCTTTGTTTTTATGAATAAATTTTTAGTGATAAATTTATCACTCTCTTATTTTTATAGTGTTAAATTTATTAGTTAAGACCTGTAGGTAAATAAGTCTAGTTAATAGGACTAATTGGTAAGTACCCCTAAATTATATCACTGATCTCTATAATTTTAACAAAATTTCAATTTAATTTTCGTAGCTTTAATTTCAGCAATTTCAATATTACATTTTCATTTGTATTCTAATAAACGACATTGTTGTTTTTGAACAGAAAACTAAAGTAGTGTTTGGTTTAGTTTTGGAATTGTGATTCCAATCAAAAAATTTAAAACTATTTTGAAAACTCATAACCGAACACACAATTCCAAACTCAATTCAGAAATTACTTTCAAAACTCATAACCAAACTTTTTTCAAAATTCTATTTAAAAAAAAAAATCAATTTTTTTTTTATTTTGTTTTTTAAAATTATTTTTTATTTAATATTTTTTTGAAAAATATATCTTTTCAAAGAATTTTTTTTATTTTTTCGATAAAAATATTTTATTATTTTTTTAAAGTATTGGCCAAATAATTTGTTATGATTTAGATATATGTGCGATCCAAAATTTTTTTAAAATTAAAAAAATAAAGTAAATATTTAAAAAAATAAAAATATATTTAAAATATTAAAAAAATTAAAATATTAAAAATAAAATAAAATATTTAAAATAAAAAAATAAAAAATATTTAAAATAAAAATCATATATTTAAAATAAAAAATAATTTTTTTAAATATTTAAAAAATAATTTTTTTAATATTTAAAAAATATTAAAATATTTTAAAAAATACAGCACACAAATGTAATAAATAAATGCACATTAAAATAAATAAATAAATAAATATTTACAATAAAAAATATTTACGCTATAAAATTAAAATTAAGAAATTTTTTAAATATTTAAAAAATTTAAATCCTAAAAATTTTAAAATATAACTCAAAACTCAAAACTCAAAACTCAAAACTCAAAAACTCAAAACTCTTTTCAAAACTTATAACCAAACAAATTTTCACTTTTCAAAACTCAACTTATAACACCACCCTCAAATCATAACTCCACACTCAAATTATAATTCTAAAACTAAACCAAATGGAAACTTTCGACTGGCATGTGCATGTTAGTAATTCCTGCTCATAATATAAAATTAATAAATCTTAAAAAAAATTTATTTTGTCTCTCAAATTTGGTAAATGTCTTTTTTTTGGGGGGGGGGGGAATTGGTCTAAGATCCCTGCCCAACTTTGGGTGTAAGGAGAGGTCCACAATAATATTTTTTGATGCCTAAGGTCTCTCAATGTTATTTTAGGTTGTAAAATAACTATTTTACCCTTCTTTATAATATATGTTGTTTTGGAGTTTGGCAACTAAAGATTATATTGCTATTTTGTAGGAGATTTCGTGGGGATGAACTTGGCAACGGAGATTTTCATGGAGAACTTGATGATGCAAATTTTCTTTGAGATTTTCTAAGGATTTTGTAGGTGTTGAACGTGTAGGAGTTGCGGTGGTGTTTATTTTCTAGGGATTTCGTGGAATTGAATTAGGTATGTTTGGATGAAAATAATGGATTTTGATTTTTGATTTGATTTTTATGTAAGGCTTCCGATTTCATATTAGTTTTTCGATTGTATTTTGAATTAGGTTTTTGTCTTCAGTTTTGATCAATTTGAGAGAGAGGCCAACTAAGTGAAGATTGTTTTTGATTTTTGGAGTTGATGTTCATTCTCTGTTATTGATCAATTTTAGAGAGAGGCCAGCTCTTGTTTTTCGTCAACATGCTTACCAACGATAAGTTTTGTTATCTGCTTTTTGAGACCAACTCTGTTTTTCTGCACTTTTCTAAGTTTTGTTCTCTGTTTTTTCTGCATTTTTCAATTTTTTGTACACTTTTCTTAGCAGTCCAAAGAAAATTGTAGGTTTGTTATTATAATCCAGTAAAAATCATAGAGAAAATCAAACGAAATTTCTCTAGACTTTTTGTTGTGCTTTTTATATGTTTTTCTACAATTTTCTAAGTTTTGTTCTCTGTTTTTCTACACTTTCCATTTTATTTTATTTTTTTTGCACTTTTCATTTTTTTGCACTTTTATTTGTAGTCCAGAGAAAATTGTAAATTTGTTATTATAATTCAATGAAAATCATAGAGAAAATTGTAAGCTTGTAGCTCAATGAAAATCAATTATCTCAATTGAATGTTTTGTGAACATTAGAGATCTTCTCTGTGATTTTTGTCAGTGCTTGTGTTTAATAGTTAGCATTTTTGTCTTTTGATATTAATGTGTTTTTGTTTTTGTGATCTTGAAAGTGAATTTCTCTGAACTTTTATTTGAGTCCAGAGAAAAATTATAAGCTTCTTCTTATTATCCAGAGAAAATGATAATTATTACAAATTTCTCTGGACTTTTATGTTGTGTTTTTTGTGTTTTTATATTGAACAAGTTATTATTCGTGTTTTTTTTTTCCCCCCAGATTAGATGGATAGTGTAGTGTTGTTGTTGTGCAAATATGGAAATGATACTATTGTCATTAATGTTTCATGCGAATTGAATTTTAAGGAATTGGTTGGCATTTTGTGTAAAACCTGGGAGAATTGAAAACCTGAGACGATCTCTATTTCATACTCTATTTGTGGGCCATTCGAATTGAATAGTTCAAAATAATATTGATTTTCTGAATATGTTGAGGGTTGTTTGTGCACGTGGTGTTGATATAGTTAATATTTCAGTTGTTAGGTGTAGTACTTCTGATCAAGAGGATGAAGTGGGGTCTAATTGGGTAGATGTTGTGCATGGTGAATATGATAGGTTCATGGATATTGAAAGGAATTCACTCTCTATGTTTTGTTCTCACCAAGAAAATGTGTTATTGTCAGCTGGTTGGTGAAATAATTGTCATGACCCGAACCCGACTCTAAGGATTAGGATCATAACTGGCTAGTAATCATGAGATTACCTACGCCCTTAGTTAGGAATCAAATCATATTTAATAATAGGGGGCTGAAATTGCGAAAGTAGAACTTGCAAAGATTGTCCAATAAGCGGTGCATACATGGCTTAACCAAACATTTTTCTCATATATGTAATAACTCACACTATATAAACATCCATAGTAGGTATTACATAAGTCCAAGATCATTCAAAAATCAATATTAACAAAAACCAAGGTTATACACAATTTTGGTCACACAACACCACAAAAGAACCAAAGAAAAAGCAAAACAAAAGGCCTCTTGCATGAGGCGACCTTGGTTGACTTCCAAAAACTAGGTACTCCTGCATACGTTCACTAAGGCTGGGGCGGGACATCCCTTTGCTCACCTACATACATATAAATAAATAGTGAGCTAATGTTCATTGAATAATACCAGAGTAAAGGAGTTCATGAATGAGATTCATTAAATCATAAATTCATAAACTACGCTTGTTGATCAATATCAAAGAAAAACGACCTTAGGTCCAATATATCATATCCAAATATATCATATCCAAAGAAAAAACGACCTCGGGTCCAATTAGTATACAAAATGACCTTGGGTCCATCATATGCAAAATGACCTTGGGTCCAATTTATATACACATTTGTGCGCACTTTTAGATCCATGATCATGTTCGCATTCACCTTCGTATTCAAAGTGACCTTAGGTCCAATCGATCCTCATTCAAAACAGCTTTCGGCCCATTTAATAGCCATACAAAACAACCTCAAGCCCATTTAACAGTCTTACAAAATAGCCTTAGGCCCATTTAATAGTCAGACAAAACGACCTTAGGCCCAATCTATATCCTCATCGAATAAACCGAACGGCCTTGGGCCCATTTCATATTCATACGTTAATCACTTCACATATTCCAGTTCGAATCAAACAGATAGAATACTCATTCACAGAACTAATTCAGAAGTTTAAAAACTTACCACATAGGTAACATTCAGAAAATAATCCATACACAAAAATATCTTTACTAAGATATTACTCACAGTGTTCTAGTGCTTGATTCGTCTTTGCACTTGACCCTACATAATTCACAACACATTGGGTCATAATACAATTCAATCCATTCTTTCGTTTGCTTAATTCTCTTATGCTTCTTTTGTATACTTTAATTCATTTAGGATGCTCAATGTGCGCCTAAGAATGCTTAGAAATGAAAGAGAACGGAAATTGGAACATAAAATAGCTTTTCAAAAGTTTCTAAAATAGGACACTCTGCTCGAGCGCAACTTTGGTCACTCGAGCGGTCTGTAAAACTTTGCAAAAGTACTGGTTGCATGATTTTTACGCTCGAGTAAAACTTCTATTGCTTAAGCGATGAGCCGTATAAAACAAGGTGCGCTCGAGTGCCAGGTTTCCCGCTCGAGCTACCGTGCAATTCTCTGCTAAACTTCTGGGAGCTTGATTTTTATGCTCAAGTGACACTTCCCTTGCTCAAGCGGACAAGTCAAATTCTGGACTTTCCAAAACTGTGTTTGAAGCTTAAAACTCATTTCCAAAGGCTCAAAGCTTGCAAGTTGACACCAAAAACATGGAAAAAAAAAACATTGTATAACATGTAAATATAGGTAATTTGAGATCAATTGCCCAAAATCATGGTCTAATTCCCAAATCATTTCATGTTCTTCTTGATAAATTCAAAACTCATGCAATCAAGTCCCATAACTCCTTAGATTATGCATACATGTAAAATATAGACTCTAACTCTATTTCAAATGGTACAAATGATGTTCTAAATCATGAGGCTCAACAAAATTAGGAATGCATGAGTGATTTGGCACCAAATTCTTCATATTAAGTTTGTATTCTACATTAATTCACCAATTCTTCTTGAATACACATAATTATGGACTTAAACTCATGAGTTAGAGTTCAAGTACTCACTTGGAGCCTTTAATCCTTCCAATTCTAGCAAATTCTTGAGCCAAGCTTCTCAAATCTTCAATCTCTAGATCAATTCTACTAGAATTTGGTCCCTCTCTATCTCTAAATCAAGTGTTTTCTCTCTCTAAGGCTCTCTTGACAGATTTTTGAGTTCAAAGATATGAATTAGCCCCTTAATTAGCATATATATAGGCTTCCTTAATCTTATTGACTAATCAAAGCTTAGGCATAATCAAATGGACCTAATTAAATCAAATTAATCTAATTATTTTGATCCGAATCAAATTTTAATCAAATTCATCATAGGCTCTAAAAATCATGCTAATCACAATAATACACTTAATTTCAGTTTCTGTAGCCTCTACGATCTTCAATTTCAAATTATAGCAAAAAAGCAAATAGATTTCTCTACGGTGAATAGATATAAATTCAAAGATAAATTTAAACATGCAATTAGTGCCCAAAATTAAACTAAGCACACATTCACAGGCATAATTAGGATTAATAGCATAACACAGAACAGGGTTATCACAATCTCCCCACTTCAGGAAGTTTGGTCATCCAAACTTATGTTACCTTCCGTTAAAAACAAATGTGGGTAGTGTTGTCACATCTCTTCTTCTTTCTCCCATGTGGCATCCCTTCCATAATGTTCTTTCCATTCCAATTTTACCATTGGAATGGATTTGTTTCTTAGTTGCTTTACTTGTCGATCAATGATCTGTTCTGGCCACTCCTTATACTCCATATTTTCGTCAAAGGCTATTCGGTGATAATCAATTATGTGGAATGGATCCCTCAGATAGCCCATCAACATTGATACGTAGAATACGTTGTGCATTTGTTCCATTCCCAGCGGTAGAGAAACTCTATAAGCAACTGGGCCAAGCCTTTCTAGAATTTGAAACGGTCCAATATAACGGGGTGATAATTTACCCTTTTTATTGAATCTTAATTGGCCTTTCATTGGATTTACACAGATGAACACATGATCACCAACCTCATACTCAAGGGGCCTTCTTCTAACATCCTCATAACTCTTTTGTCAACTCTATGTTGTCTTAAACCTTTGTTGAATGACTTTGATTTATCAGTAGTTATCTGCACAAGCTCAGGTCCAAGCAAGACCCTTTCTCTAACTTTAGTCCAGCATATTGGAGATCTACATTTTTGGCCATACAAAGCTTCATATGGTGCCATACCAATATTGGAGTGCAAACTGTTGTTATATACAAATTCGGCCAATGGTAAGTTAGTCTCCCAACTCCCTTGAAAATCCAAAACACACATTCTCAGCATATCTTCTAGAGTTTGTATTGTCCGTTCCGATTGTCCATCAGTTTGTGGATGGAATGCTGTACTAAATCTCAATTCTGTTCCCATTGCCATTTGATGACTTTTCCAGAATCTAGATACAAATTTCAGGTCTCTATCCAACACGATAGACACCGGAACTCCATGTAAACAAACAATTTCATCAACATAAATAGTGGCTTATATGCATCATACGTAGTTTTTACAGGCAGAAAGTGTGCAGATTTAGTCAGTTTATCAACTATAACCCAAATAGAATCCATACCTCTAGGTGTCTGAGGAAGGCCAAAAACAAAGTCCATGGTTATGTGCTCACACTTCCATTCCGGAATAGGGAGAGGTTGAAGTAAGCTTGCCGGCTTCTGGTGTTCAGCTTTAACTTGCTAACACTGAAGACATTTATCCACATATTCTACAATCTCACATTTCATATTTGGCCACGAGTAACTCTGTTTTAAGTCCTGATACATCTTGTTGTTACCCGGATGCATAGCAAACATTGATTTATGAGCTTCATCGAGAATTCTCCTCTTTAACTCAAGGATATTCAGAACACACAGCCTATCTTGGAATTTCAGCACTTCATTTACAACACTATATCCTAGTTTCGAATTTGCCTTAAATTCATCGATTATCTTCTTGAGGTATTCATCCTCTTTTTACTTCTGCTTAATCTCATTAGTGGTTGCCAGTTGGGCCACAATGGCAGCTATCAATCCACTTTGTTCATGTAATACCACTTCAATCTCGGACTTCTCAAAATCTTACAGGGTTTCCTTCTATTCACTAACTAGGCAAGTTAGGCTCCCTGTCGACTTTCTGCTGAAGGCATCAACAACTATATTGGCTATCCCGGGGTGATACTGAATGTGAAGGTCATAATCTTTTATTAGTTCAAGCCATCTTCTCTGCCGTATATTCAATTCTTTCTGAGTAAAGAATTACTTCAAGCTTTTGTGATCCGTGTAAAGTTCACATTTCACTCCATACAAGTAATGCTGCCAAATTTTCAAAGCAAACACAACTGTGGCCATTTCCAGGTCATGTATTGGGTAGTTTTTTTCATGTGGTCTCAATTGTCAAGAGACATAAGCAATTACCCGTCCTTCCTGCATTAACACACAACCTAGACCCTTATAAGATGCATCACTATAAATCACAAAGTTTTTTGTACCTGTGGGCAATGTCAACGCTAGTGCAGTAATCAATCTCGTTTTCAATTCTTGAAAGGCAGATTATCTTTCATCATTCCATTCAAATTGTTGTCCTTTGCGTATAAGTTGGGTAAGAGGTACAACTATTTTTGAAAAATCTTTCTCAAACCTTCTGTAGTACCCGGCTAAACCCATGAAACTGTGGACTTTTATTACATTTGTTGGAGTAGGTCAGTTCACAATTGCCTTTATCATTTGTGGGTCTACTAAAATCCCCTCTTCGTTGATGACATGCCCTAAGAAAACAACCTCATCCAACCAAAATTAACATTTCTTTAGTTTAGCAAATAATTTCGTTTCTCTAAGTGTTTGCAAGACGGTTCTTAGATGTTGTTCATTTTTAAGTCTACTCTTTGAATATATCAGGATATCGTCAATAAAAACCACAACAAATTCATCAAGATAAGTCTTGAAAATTCGGTTCATAAGGTCCATAAATGCTGCAGGTGCATTAGTCACTCCAAATGGCATAACAAGAAATTTGTAGCAACCATACCTTATTCTGAATGTGGTTTTCTCAACATCTTCTGTCTTTACCTTCAACTGGTGGTATTCGGATCTCAAATCGATTTTTTAAAAGACTTGTGAACCCTATAATTGATCAAATAAATTGTTCATTCGAGGCAATGGATATTTGTTCTTGATCGTTACCTTGTTTAGTTCTCGGTAGTCAATGCACAAATGTACGGTTCCATCTTTCCTCTTTACAAATAACACTAGTGCGCCCCATGGCAAAGTACTTGGTCGGATAAACACTTGGTCAAGTAAATCTTGCAATTGTTCTGTCAGTTCCTTCATTTCAGCAGTAGACATTCTGTAGGGGGTTTTTGAGATATGCTGTGTGCCTAGAACAACATCAATGGTAAAATCTATTTCTCTATCAACCAATCCCCTTGGCAGTTCATCAGGAAATGCATCTGGAAATTCTCTAACAACAGAGACATTATCCATTTCAACATTCACAGATTGTTTAGTCAAGATATTACATAAATAACTCTGACACCCTTTTCTAAGGAGTTTACATGCTTTCATTGCTAAGATCAGATAAGGTGGAGGCACTACCTTATTACCCACAAATTCAAATTCAACATACCCTGGCAGTTTAAACACAACCTGTTTTGTTACACAGTTGATAGTGGTGCAATATTTCAACAACCAATCCATATCCAGAATTACATCAAAGTGCCGAATGTCCAAGGGTAACAAATCCACATATAAAATAACATTGCCAATTCTCATATCACAAACATGATACACAGATGTACATAATACAGATTCCCCAAACGGAGCAAATACACATAGTAAATATGGCAATGATTCTAGGGGTCTAGTCAATCTAGATGCAAATATAGTGGACACAAAAGAATGCGTTAAGCCAGAATCAATTAACACAAAAGCATCTTGATTGCATATAGAGATAGTACATGAGACAACAGCATCAGTTTTCCATGTGTCGCCTAGGACAATGGCAAAGACTCTCCCTTGTTTCATTGTATCTCTGGTAGCAGTAGTTCTCGTAGTATTGCTATAGCAATCCAGGTTTTACCCGACCTTTATTGTGTTCCGGACTCGGGTTCCGTGGTTGTATGTTGTTGTCTATGTCTTGTTTCCTCCCTTTAATTCTTTGAATGTGAGTTTTGGGTCTTGTTTGGCGTGTTTGGAATAGATTGGTTGTCTTTTGGTGCAAATGGTTGTTGCCCAGGTTTTGGCTTCTCTGCTCGAGCGAGGCTTTTCGTGCTCGAGCGAGCCTTGTGTATTTTCTTCTTCGCTCGAGCGAACTTTCTTGCGCTCGAGCGAGAAATGAGGGTCTTCAGGTTTTTCTCAGACGCAACTTTTCTGGGAAAGTGAAAGTGTGTCGCTCGAGCGAGGATTCTTGTGCTCGAGCGAGCCTTGTGGAATTGTTTCTTCGCTCGAGCGAGACTTCTTGCGCTCGAGCCTACGTCTACATTGGTGGCAGACCTGAAGCTTTGCATTGTGCGCTTGAGCGATGCTTCTTGTGCTCGAGCGAGGTCATTGTTGTGTCTGGTCGCTCGAGCGACAACTCTTTCGCTCGAGCAAAGACCGCATATATCAATTCGCAGTAGCATGATTTTATATCACTTTTGGGTCTTCTTTTGCATCCAAAACCCTAATCCAGCTGCCTCTCTCTCTAAAACACCCTCTCTCTCTCTCTTCAAATACTCCATGAGTTAGGGTCTCTCTACCCTACTCACTTTGTTAAAAGGATAGAGTATCGCGTGGGCTTCCTTTTGATCCGAAAAAGTTCGATTTTGTAGCATCTTCAAGTTTCTCCTTCTTACCCATTGAGTTTCTCCATTTGAGGTAGGGATATTCTACTCTTTGTTATGAGCTTTAATCTAAATATTTGTCATTTTGTATAAATGATGGGATTTCGGAAGATTTGGATGAAATTAAGGTTAGGGTTTGATATTTGAAAGAGGGGTTTTCCATTTTGGTACCATAAGTGTATGAAAGGTCTTGAACATGATATAACTTGGGTTTGATTGATGAAATTTGGTCTTGGTTATAATATTTGGAAAGTGGAAGGAGGGAGATTAGCCTAATTTGAATTAAATAAATATTTTGTATAAATTATGAGATTGGTTTGAGAATTATGAAATTGGAGGCAATTGTGATTAAATGATGTAGTTGGATTAATAAATCACTCACCCATGGAAAATTTGATAAATTATCTGTTGATAGATTTATTTATCTATTTAGAAATATCTGTTTTGGGCTATCGGTGGAGGATAGCTGTGATTGTTGTAGAAAATGCATGAGGATTAGGAAAATTGAAACTAATCAATTGAATTATGTCAATGAATATGACAGTTTGAGTAAACCATTGAATATGTGAATTGATGAGTCATTGTATATGACAACGTGTTTAAATACATTGTATATGTATCATTGTATAGGAGGAGATAGGGGATGTACTCCATTGTTTGGGAGGAGACAGGGGATGGACTCCATTGACAATTAAGTTGGCCAGAGTGTCCAGGGTGAAAGTCCCCGAAATCTTATTTATTTATGGGTGCCGGTTCCCTCGGACGTAGATCCGTAAAATGGCAAGAAATAGAAGTGTTGGATTGTTGAATGTATTAAATTGTGAACCATTGAGTTGTAGTCTCATTTGGTTGTTTTGATAATAATGAATTTGGTTAATGAATTTACCCAAAATGGATAAATGGAAATGAATTGAGATATTGGCTATCTATATTGAATGACCCTAAAAAGAATGTGTGTTGGTATAGAATACTGCACATTTATTGGATGCTCATATTTTAGTTGATTCTCATATACTGTTTAGCATATCTCTACTGGGCTTTGGCTCACCCTACTTGGGGAACCATTTTTCAGGTATATGTGACATGCCGCCTCCAAGGACTTAGCTTGGGAGGTTTAGGGGCTGAAGGCTTCGTTTTTGTTATCATTTTTGTATTTAAATGTAAATTCAAGCCAAGGGCTTTATATGTAAAAGAGTTAGGACTCTTCTTTTGTTGTAACCAAGTGACAACTTGGAAAGATGTAAGCCCACAGGGCACTTATTCTATTGTTAACATTTAGAAATGTCATGTAATATCTTTTGTGATATAAACTCTGATGAATGAAATATAACGTTTCTATTATGTTTATGATTCTTATGAATGGTTGATTTATATAATATTTTGAGGGCGTTACAATTGCTCAATTTTGAAATGGATCCGGTCAAACTAACAACCGGTTTCCCACCTTTTTGTTGTTTAGTTTGGGTGCAATCCCTTGCCATATGTCCCATTTCACCACATCTATAGCACGCCTCGAAAATACAGTAACAAACCCCACGATGCTTCTTACCACATTGAGTACATATTGGTGTTGTATCTCTAGTGGAGCTTGAAGTGCTTGAGGACCCCGTATTTTGTTTCTTTGACAATTTCTTCTTTGAGAAAAAGCCCTACCTCTTAGCCTTCTAGTCAGTTGGTGGTTTACTCTGATTAGCCATGTTAGTTTCTGACATCAAAGCTCGATCTAGCACGTCAACATAAGTGGACAGTTTCATGTTCACTTTTTCCAAAATGTCATTGTGAAGACCACTTTCAAACTTTCTTGCCTTTTTATATTTGGTGTCGACCATGTGTGGAGCAAACCTAGCTAATTTAGTGAACTTGGCCTCATACTCAGCTACAGTCATATTGCCTTGCTTCAACCCTTCAAATTCAGACACCTTTCTATCATGGACACACTGTAGGAAATATTTATCATAAAAGAGTGCAAGAAAACATGTCCAGTCTATACCCTTGTTATCATCTTGGATTAGCATCCACCACCTTCTTGCTTCATCCTCCAGTGTAAAGGTGGCCAATTGTACTTTCTGTGTTTCAAGGCATGGGAATACTTCAAACAACTTTTCAATGCTGAGGACACAACCGTCGGCCTTCATTGGGTCTACACCCCCATGGAACAGTGGTGGCTTCATTTTCTTGAATTCTTTAGTGAGAGCTATTGTTTGATCATCATTTGGCAAGTCTTGTACATGTTGTACCAGAGATGAGGGTGGCGGTTGTTGCCATTGTTGTTACCACTGTTGTTGTTGTCTCAATGCTTCTGCCATGTCTTGCATCATTCTCTCCATGCAATCTAGATGAGCAATGAAGGATTCTTCTAGCTCATCGGCTCTTGTTCTCACCATTATCTAATGAGACTTGCATCATAATTCATATAGGAGTATACACAAATATTCATGTACAAAAAGAGCACGTACATACAATTAGGCAATAGTTATATATCATATAGTTACATACTTCAAATCACTTAGCAAATTCTCAATGCATTCAAGCATATATTTATCATATGAATGTAACTTAGATCCTTCCTAGACACTCTATTGCTCATTTGGAAAAGTGTGTAAGTTATTACTCATGTTCTGATACCACTCTGTCATGACCCAAACCCGTCCCTAAGGATTAGGATCATAATCGGCCAGTAATCATGAGATTACCTACGGCCTTAGTCAGGAATCAAATCATATTTAATAATAGGGAGCTAAAATTGTAGAAGTAGAACTTGCAAAGATTGTCCAGTGAGCGGTGCATACATGGCTTAACCAAAAAAATTTCTCATATATGTGACAACTCACACTATACAAACATCCGTAGTAGGTATTACATAAGTCCAAGATCATTCAAAAGTCAGTATTAACAAAAACCAAGGTTATAAACAATTTTGGTCACACATGACCACAAAAGAACAAAAGGAAAAGCAAAACAAAAGTAAGGCCTCTTGCGTGAGGCAACCTTGGTTGACTTCCAAAAACTGGGTACTCCTGCATACGTTCACTAAGGCTGGGGCGGGACATCCCTTTGCTCACCTACATACATATAAATAAAGAGTGAGCCAACACTCAATGAATAAAACTAGAGTAAAAGAGTTCATGAATGAAATTCATTAAATCATAATCCTTAAACTACGCTTGTTGATCAATATCAAAGCAAAACGACCTTAGGTCCAATATATCATATCCAAACACAAAACAAACTCGGGTCCAATTAGTATACAAAACAACCTTGGGTCCAATTCATATACACATTTGTGCACACTTTGAGATCCATGATCATGTTCGCATTCACCTTTGTATTCAAAACAACCTTAGGTCTAATTGATCCTTATTCAAAACGGCCTTCGACCCATTTAATAGCCATCCAAAATGGCCTCAAGCCCATTTAACAATCTTACAAAATGGCCTTAGGCCTATTTAATAGTCATACAAAATGACCTTAGGCCCAATCTATATCCTCAACGAATAAACCAAATGGCCTTAGGCCCATTTCATATTCATACGTCAATCACTTCACATATTCCATTTCGAATCAAATGGATAGAATACTCATTCACAGTACTAATTAAGAAGATTAAAAACTTACCAGATAGGTAACATTCAGAAAATAATGCATACACAAAAATATTTTTACTAAGATATTACTCATAGTGTTCCAATGCTTGATTTGTCCTTGCACTTGACCCTTCATAATTCACAACACATTGGGTCATAATACAATTCAATCTGTTTTGTTGTTTTCTTAATTCTGTTAGGCTTCTTTTGTATCCTTTAATTCATTTAGGATGCTCAATGTGTGCCAAAGAATGCTCAGAAATGAAAGAGAACGAAAATTGGAACATAAAACAGCTTTTCAAAAGTTTCTGAAATAGGGCACTCCGCTCGAGCACAGCTTTGGTTGCTCAAGCAGTTTGTAAAACTCTGTAAAAGTACTGGTTGCATGATTTTTACGATCGAGCGAAACTTCTATTGCTTGACCGATGAGTTGTGCAAAATAAGGTGCACTCGAGCGCAAGGTTTGCCGCTTGAGCTACCGTGCAATTCTCTGCAAAACTTCTGGGAGCTTATTTTTACGCTCGAGCAACACTTTCCTCGCTCGAGCGGACAAGTCAAATTCTGGAATTTCCAAAACTGTGTTTGAAGCTCAAAACACATTTCCAAAGGCTCAAAGCTTGCAAGTTGATACCAAAAACATGCAAAAACGTTATATAACATGAAAATATAGGTAATTTGAGACCAATTGCCAAAAATCATGGTCCATTTCCCAAATCATTTCATATTCTTCTTAATAAATTCAAAACTCATGCAATCAAGTCCTATAACTCCTTATATTATGCATGCATGTAAAATATAGACTCTAACTCCATTTTAAATGGTACAAATGATGTTCTAAATCATGAGGCTCAACAAAATTATGCATGCATGTGTGATTTGGCAACAAATTCTTCATATTAAGTTTGTATTCTACATTAATTCACCAATTCTTCTTGAATACACATAATTATGGACTTAAACTCATGACTTAGAGTTCAAATACTCACTTGGAGCCTTCAATCCTTCCAATTCTAGTTAATTCTTGAGCCAAGCTTCTCAAATCTTCAATCTCTAGATCAATTCTACAAGAATTTGGTCCATCTCTCTCTAAATCAAGTGTTTTCTCTCTCTAAAGCTCTCCTGACAGATTTTTGAGTTCAAAGATATGAATTAGCCCCTGAATTAGGATATATGTAGGCTTTCTTAATCTTATTAACTAATCAAAGCTTAGGCTTAATCAGATGGGCCTAATTAAATCAATTTAATCTAATTATTTTGATCCAAATCAAATTTTAATCAAATTCACCGTAGGCTCTAAAAATCATGCTAATCACAATAATACAGTCAATTTCAGTTTTTGTAGCCTCTATGGTCTTCAATTTCAAATTATAGCAGAAAAGCAAACATATTTCTCTATGGTGAACAAATATAAATTCAAAGATATATTTAAACATGCAATTAGTACCCAAAATTAAACTAAGCACACATTCAAAGACATAATTAGGATTAATAGCATAACATAGAACAAGGTTATCACAATAATATTAGAAGTGTTGGACAAAAGTTTGAGGGTTGCGTGGTTGAGTTCCGTACTGTTTTGTGCAAGTATGCTATTGAGGTTGGTTTTGTGTTTACATATGTTAAAAATGACAGGCTGAGGTTTACGGCAGAATGTGCATATAAAGAATCAAGGGGATGTATATGGCGTGTACATGCTTCAATTTAAAAATCAAACGGGTTTTTTTACATAAGAACTTTGAACAATGAACGTACGTGTGGTGTGGCAGTTCGTACTAGTAAACATGGTAGGATGACTTCCAGCTTTGTTTATTGGCTGATACTTGAAGAGGTAAGTGCGAAGCCCTTTACTCTTCCAATAGATGTTGTGAAAGAAATGAAAGACAAGTATGGGGTCTCAATCAGTTATAATTGTGGTTGGTTGGGGGTTGAAAAAGAAAAAGGTAGTATATACGGGGATTCTTGTTTGTCATTCGATCAATTACGGTGGTATTTTGATGAGGCATGGAAGAACAATCTAGGTAGTCGTTTTGAGTTAGATTTTGAAGATAACAAGGGTTTTAAAAGAGTGTTTGTAGCTTTTCATGCATGCATTCCTGATTTCAACTATTGTTGGTCATTGTTGTTTCTGGATGGAACTTTTTTGAAAGGGTGATACAAAGGAGTTATGCTTGCTATGACGGGGAAAGATGGGAATGAAGGTAATTATAAATATATCTAATTTTCTATAGATATGGGAATTGAGTGAATTTTCTATTTTTGTGGTTATATTTTCTGAATTTTCTCTGACACTGAACTTTTTCTGGAGGTGGCTACTCTGTGAATTTTCTCTGGATATCACCAGTGTGTGAATTTTCTCTAGATGTTGCCAATGTGTGAATTTTCTCTAGAGGTGGCCAGTGTATGAATTTTCTCTGGATGTTGCCACTGTGTGAATTTTCTTTAGATTTGCTCACTGTGTGAATTTTCTCTAGATGTTGCCACTGTGTGAATTTTCTCTGGATTTGGTCACTATGTGAATTTTCTCTAGATGTTGCCACTATGTGAATTTTCTCTAGATTTTGCCACTGTGTGAATTTTCTTTGGATTTTGGCAGTGTGAAATTTCTCTGGTTGTTTATTGTTCTAATTTTCTCTTTGTGTGTGTATCTAATATGGTTGTTCCTACTGGTTTTGTAGGGTTTTTTCCTCTAGCTTTTGCCATTGTTGATGCTGAGAATAAAGACAATTGATGTTGGTTCCCTAAACATTTATGTGAATTATTGGGATCGGAGAAGGTGACAAGTTTCATATCAAATCGACATTGTGGTATTGTGGAAGGAATTGCTAGGTTTTTCCCTAATTGCTATCATGGGTTTTGTCTTGAACATCTTAAGAGAAATTTGAAGGATAGGTTATCATGTGGAAACACAAATTTGGTTATGGAGACGATCGTGTCCAAGTTTTCAGAATGTGCATATGCGCCAACAAAGGCATCATTCCATTTCAAGTTAAATGAATTAGAAAGCGAGGGAGGAGATGTTGTGAGTGTTTTCTTGAGAAGTTTACCATATGAAAATTGGAGTGATGCATATTTCGAGGGGAAACATTATGACGAAATATGTTGAAATGTTGCAGAGTCATTCAATTCTTGGATATGAGAAGCTCGGCACTTGCCAATAACAAATTTGGTGGACATGATACAATTGCAAATCATGAATATGAGGTCTGATAGGAGGCTGCTTTCTAGTAAATAGAATAAAGTTCTCTGTCCTCGTATAGATGGTGCGTTGGAGAAGGCTTTCATAGATGAGAGGACATGGAATGTGAGTTTATCATCTGATAATGTGTTTGAAATGCATTGTTTTCCTTCAGTTATGATTGATCTTAGGTTGAGAACTTGTTCATGTAAAAAATGGGAAATAAATGGGTATCCATGTCAACATGTTGTTGCTGCAATTTTTAGGAGTGGAAAGAATTTGAATTCATTTGTTGAACCATTTTTTCATGCTGATATGTATTATCAAGCATACTCATTTTCAATTGGCTCAGTTCCAACTATTGAAAAACCTGTGTGTGGCATTGATGATGCTATGATTTTACCTCGATTGAGTAAGAGACCAGCTGGGAGGCCAAAGAAGAACAGAATTGCTTCTACTGGAGAGTTTAAAAGGGTGATGAAGTGTAGTTGATGTGGGAGTATTGGTCGCCATAATAAGAAGACATACAAGGAACCTTTATTAAATAGTTGAGGATAATACATTTTATTGATTGAATAATACATTTGAGGATGTTAGGGGAATTTATGTTGCATTTTTCAATGTTGGTTAACAGAGAGAAATTTGTATGGGTATGGATCTTATTACAAAAATAATGTTTTGTTGTGCGTTATGTAATTTCTAGATATTCACCCAAAAATGTAATTTCTGGATCAATGCACTTCTATTTTTGAAACATACTTTGGGCAGTGTGTTTATAATACCAGTCAAATTAATCCAAAGAAATTTGCCAATAGTAGAGAAAATTACTTTGTGTATTGTATTTTTTTAAATATACTTTTGGACAGTGTGTATATAATACCAATCAAATTTATCCAGAGAAGTTTTCCAATAGCAAAGAAAATTACTTTGTGTATCGTATTTTTTGAAGCATACTTTAGGCAGTGTGTTTATAACACTAGTCAAATTCATCCAGAGAAATTTGCCAATAGCAGAGAAAATTACTGTGTATTCTGTTTTTTGAAACATACTTTGGGTATTGCGTTTATAATACCAATTAAATTCATCTAGAGAAATTTGCCACTAGTAGAGAAAATTACTCTGTGCATTGTGTTTTTTTAAGTCAAATTCATCCAAAGAAATTTTCCAAAAGCAAATCAAATTACTAGGTGCATTGTGTTTTTTGAATTTGATGTTGGTGAATTACTTTGTGCATTGTTTTGTACCAACACCGTGCATTACAAATTACATGATCATATAGGCACCCTCTTTGCATGATACAAGATAAATTTCTCTGTGAAATTCTGATAACTTCAAACCAGAGAAATTTCTTCAGACATATAATTTTCTCTATGTGCGTTGTGCTGACAATCACCACTTAGCATGCATTATAAAAAATATATAATCAACTCTGTTGCTTCAAAAAATAAGAATTAGATGTTCTTGTGCTTGATTTACGTTTTATTCTATGAGCAATGATTTATGTTTTTGGAGCTGCAGAACAGTATTTTGTTTTTGTGATACTCAAATTTGTGGAAATAATTTTACAGGTTGCTAGAAAATGAGTATCAAGGGAATTTTTCCATTTTAAATTTATTAGAAAATAGTATTAGCTCTTTTTTCTCTTATAGAATCTTGCAATTTTTTTTTTAAAATAAACAATATATATCTCATTTATAGTTTCTCAACATTTCACAAAGGGTTGGTACATCTTAAAATGTTTCTGTATATATCATAACCTTTAATTAATAAGCTCATGCATTGAATGGCTTAAATGGCTTGTTCGGGAGGCAAACCTGTAAAATAGCCACGAAATCAATCAAACAACCAAACAAAAAAATTTTTTTTAATGTTTGGTTATATTTTGTTGTACTCGGTTTTCTTTTCTTTTCTTTTCTTTTCCTAGACTTGATTACATGGCAACCATAGTGAAGTGAGGATTTGATTTGAGCAATAAACCATTGAATAGGATTTGATTTGAGCAATAAACAACTGAAATTTGAATAGGATTTTGGTGGACATGTTTTGAGTTATTTTTTCGTTTCATTGGCACAGGCTTGTAAACACCATATTTTGTTCGTATACATTCTTGCATGCAATTGTGGGCTTGTATCTTCATATTTGTTGCTTTGTCATATTTATGTTTGCATAGCTTTTCATTTGCAGGTTCAGGATTCTTTTCCATTCTCAATTGGATTTTCATCAGATGATGGTCCGATCTTTACTCCGTCAAATGGCGTGCTGTTTGCAAAAGGACATCCATTTCCAAATGTTAAGATACTTACATTGCATAGAAGTAACAAATTTCATTTGGAAGCCTTTTACGCTGATCTGAATGAATTGCCTCTTGGCACATCACCTAAAATCAACATGACTTAGCTGGTTGTAAATACCTAAGCTTTTGGAGCTAGCAAGTATAATTTTCTGAATCATTTAAAAGTTTATCCTGGCCCTTTCTGTTTGATTCCTAATTATTAGCCATTATGAGATTGTCTCCTGGCCCCATAGAAATTAATTTAATACTAAAGAATGTCTACTCTTCAAAGTTTTCAAGATATTTGTGGCTGACAATTTCGGGGTAGGTCCAAAGCTGCACTAATGTTTGCTGTCTATGATTAATGATTATGTGAACTCTAGATTATCAATGGACCTAAACTATTAAGCAAATTTGTTGGTGAAACTGAGAAGAATGTGAGAGATTTATTTGCTGATACTGAACAAGACCAAAGAACTCAAGGTAAGAGGGTTAAACTGGGGAAGAAATTACTTATTGTTGGACCATTTTAATATCTTTTATTTATTTATTTATATATTTTGTTCATGAATCTTCTTTTATCTTGTTCATGAATGGAGATTCATTGTTTCGGTGACCTTTTGTCTTGTTCATGAATGAAGATTACTTAGAAGTTCATGGACTTGGTGGTGAGTTAATATTTGGAGACTCTCCCTTGTCTCTAGTTTAATGGTCATTATTATTTTTGGTGTAAATTGTAAGGTCCTAGTGGCCTATAAATTGTTCCTCTTATCTACTGTTTTATACACCAACTATTGTTTATACTTGAGAGATTACTAGCAAAGAAGGGTGTTTTTTTCTTAGTGGAGCTTTGGGTTCACCATCTTGTGCAGAGTTGGCCTGAACCATACGACAAGTGGTCGGGCTGTTGTATCTTGGAGGGGACAAGTCATAGTTTTGTGACTGCTGCATCGGTATTTGAGTTTTTCCTACCGTAGTGGGCTTGATCTCCTTAAAGAAAATGAGATATCCGTGCCTGAGCTTGATCTATTTGTATCTCATTTTTTTTTGCATTATTTATCAATAAAATATAATTTTCCTGGTATTTTCACCAACAATTTTAAGGAGATCAACCATGGAACAAGTACCAAAAAAAACTAATGATGGAATTGGAGATCTCAACAAGCCTTTCAAGTTCAAGGGGGTTCATTTTAAGAGGTGTAAAGGAAAAGTTCTTTTTTACCTCTGCCTTTTGAAAGTTGCATATGTTCTTACCGAGAAGAACCCAAACAAAATCCTAACCGAGGAGATGAATGATGAAGACTACTAGACACATGAAGCAAAAGTGGCTTCTACAATACAGATGACTATAAATGTCATTTTTATCTCTTAAATTTCCTTACTGAGTAATTTTATGATTATTACTATGACACCACTTACACTTTGTCTTCTATTAATTTTTGGCATGCTTGCATGTGTCATAATAACAGTAAATATGTGGGAATCATTAGTAGTTTGGGATTAATTCCTAAAGTGACAACAAATTTTGAGAAATGTGAAGTTTGCAGTAAAGCAAAAATTAACAAAAGGCCTTATAAAAGTGTTGAAAAAAATACCGAATTGCTAGAATTATTTCATACTAATTTGTGTGAGTTTGAAGGAATTTTAACTCGATGTGGTAACCGATATTTTATCACTTTTATTGATGATTTTTCAAAATATACAAACTTATTTTTATTAAAAAAAATAAAAGTGATGCTTTTGAGAAATTTAAAGAATTCCTTCTTAAAGTGGAAAATCAACTCGGTAAAAAGATTAAGAGAATTAGATAGAGGCCGAGAGTATGAATCTCTTGGATTCAACTCTTTTGTTCAGTCATTGGGAATTATTCATGAGATTACTCCACCATATTCACCTTCATCTAATGGCATAGCTAAAAGAAAAAATACAACGTTAATTGACTTGACGAATGTTATGCTTATTGATTCAGTTGCTCTCTCAAATCTCTGGGGCGAGGCTATTTTGATAGCTTGCCATGTGATAAATAGAGTGCCACACAAAAAGACTAAAATTGTACCTTATGAGTTGTGGCGGGCATAAACCAAATTTCGGTTATTTGAGGGTTTGGGATTGTTTAGCTTTTGTGAGGCTTGCAGATCCTAAACGACCTAAATTGGGTGAACGAGCTACCACTTATGCTTTTCTTAGGAATGCGTTGCATAGAACAGCTTATAGATTTTTTGATATGGAAAATAATATTATTTTTCAATCACGTGATGCTATTTTTCATGAAAATAAATTTCCTTTCAAATCTAGAAATAGTGGGGGTCAAATAATTTCTGAAAATATTTTATCCGTGCCTAACTCTTCTACTCCATCTCAAGTTTTTGAAGAACAAGAAAATTCTTAAATCCAACCAAGGAGGAGTAAACGAGATAGAGTTGAAAAAGATTTTGGCCCTGACTATTATCTTTACAATGTGTAAGAAATTCCTCTTACGATGCAAGAAGCTTTATCATCACCTGATTCTATTTTCTGGAGAGAGACTGTAAATGATGAGATAGATTCACAATTTTCAAATAAAACATGGAAGCTAGTGGATTTACCTCCAGGTTGTAAAACTATTGGGTGTAAATGGGTCCTTCGTAAAAAACTTAAACCGAATGGAACTATAGATAAATATAAAGCGAGGCTTGTTGCTAAAGGTTTTAAGCAACAAGTTGATCTTGATTTCTTTGATACTTTTTCTCCGGTTACTAGAATTACATCTATTAGACTGTTGATAGTAGTGGCTGCATGTAACGCCCTCAAAATAAACCCAAATATACACAATATTGACATGCATTGGTAAAAGAAAACAAAACATTATTCCATTCATCAGAGTATTCTTATTAAAAGACATTACATGTAACATCGAAAATAAATGCCCTACGGCTTACAGCTTTCCAAGCCAACACTTGGACACAAAAGTCTGAGTACTAACTCAATTACACATTAAGCCCTTGGCTTGAGTTTACATGTAATATCAAAGTAAAACAAAATAACAACTAACTAAACAGAGTCTTCAACTCCAAATCCTCCCAAGCTAAGTCCTTGGAGGTAGCATATCACCTGGACCTGAAAATGATGTTCCCATATAGGGTGAGCCACAGCCCAGCAGAAATATACTAAACCAAATATAAGAATTGACTAAAGCAATAGCATTCGATAGATGGTTAACACTTACAAATCCATTATATCATTATACAGTTTCATGACAATAATGTCCATGACATGTTTCACTTTCCATTTATACAGACATGGCTCAGAACCTGGCCAAACACTAATAATGAGACTACATCTCATATTAATATTACTTCTGATATTTACAACTAAATGAGGCTAAGGCTCATAATAAAACACTTCCATCAATTGATAAGTACACATGTTTGCTGTACTAAAATACTTCCATACATCAATAAGTACACAGATTTGCTGTACTAATGGAGTCCATCCCCTTTCTCCTCCCAAACAGGTTTGAGAGTCCATCCCCTATCTTCCCTCAAACCATGGAGTACATCCCCTATCTCCTCCCAAACAATATGCATATACAATGTATTTAACACTTGTCATATACAATATTCAATCAATACACGTATGTGCTGTATTAATTCAACTGTCATATTCAATGACCTATTCAAAGTGATTAGTTTCAGTTTTCCCTAATCAGCATGCAATGTCTACAACAATCATGACTATCCTCCACCGATAGCCCAAAGCAGTTATTTCTAAACAGAAAATAAATGCATCAACAGATATAAACTCAACATTTTCATAGGTGAGTGATTAAACTATCCAACTACACCATTTAGTCCACAAATTTCTCAATTCCATGAATTAAACTTAATTCCACATTATTCCCAAAATTAATTATACAAATTAATTTATTACAACAATTAGGGTTTTTCCCCCTTTCCTCAAAATCAACCCTAAGGTTCAATTTTATCAATTTAACACTATCAATGTCATTTTTCATGACTCATAAACTTATGGTATTTAATAGATGAAAAACCTCCTTTTTAAATTGTGAATCAAACCCTAACTTTTCCCAAAATTTCCAAACGACACCAACATATCAAAATAACCAAAACTTGTGACAAAACCTATAATATGGAGTAGGGTATCCCTACCTCGAAGTGAAGAACTCAAATGGAGAAGATGGTGAAAACCCAAGGTGCTCCAAATCTACTATTGCTCATATTAAAACGAAGCCCAAGTCACCCTCTATCTTTTATACAAAGAGCTTAGGGTAGAAACACATTAAAAGGAGATGAAACCCCCTAGAGAGAAGGTGTGTAGGGAGAGAGAGAAGACAGTTCTAGGGTTTTAAAATCAAAAGGGAGATGAAAAAGTGATCCAAAAAGTCGGATCTCGGTTTCATATAAGAGTCGCCCCGCTCGAGCGTGGAAACCCCCGCTCGAACGTCACTCACAAACTCCCGCTCGAGCGTCAAAAATCCCGCTCGAGCAGCGGATACACACTCCCAGAACTTTTTGCTGAACCAGGTCCCTGCTCGAGCGTAAAAATCCCCGCTCGAGCGTCACACACAAACTCACGCTCGAGCGTCAAAATGCCCGCTCGAGGGTCCAACAATGCTGAGGAAATACTGGAAGATGGAAAATCACACTCGAGCGTCAAAACTCCCGCTCGAGCGGAGAAGCAACAACAAAGGGCCCGCTCGAGCGTCAAAAGCTCCGCTCGAGCGTGAAGGCAAAAATCTGGGCAACTACCCTTGGTTTCTAAGTTCAACCAACCTGTAACAAACCTGCCCAACACATCCTATAACTCAATTACAAAGTGCGAAAGGATGCAAACAAGATATAAACATCTACTAACATCCACGGAAACAAGTCCGGATCACTGTACAACAAGGGATAAAACCCGGGATCGCTATAACCTCCCCCCCTTAAAGAATTTCGTCCCCGAAATTAAGCACAAGTTTTCAAAAACAAGTTTTTCTCCTTTTAAACAACATTACATTTCAACATTAGACAACTTGACCCATTACCGGTCATTTCATCTCTTGACAAGAGGCATTTCACAACACATACATTTCAACATGCATTTCCTTTCCAATTTCCACAATTTCATACCATAACTAATGTTCATGATACATTTCCAATTCCAAAACACGTCCATTAAACCAAAACATAAACCATGTTTTACAACCTAAGATATATTCAACACTCTTAAGGTTCAATAATACAACAAAATATATAATACATGCTCAAACATCCACAAATAGATCCGGATATTTCTCTCGGACCTCCAACTCACGTTCCGAAGTGGCTTCCTTCACTCCGTGATGCTTCCACAAAACCTTCACTAGGGGAATGGTCTTGCCTCGCAAGACTTGCTCCAGGCTATCCAAGACCCGAACCGGTCTCTCCTCATACGAGGCATCCTCATCTACCTCTAAGTCGGTCCAATCCAATACATGCGATGGATCCGGCTCATACTTCCGAAGCATACTCACATGAAACACGTCATGAACTCCGGACAACTGCGGCGGCAAAGCCAAACGATAGGCAACCTCGCCAATCCTCTCAAGGATCTCAAAAGGGCCAATAAACCGAGGGGACAACTTCCCACTCTTCCCAAACCTCATCAATCCCCGCCTAGGTGATATCTTTAGAAAGACATGATCACCCACCTCAAATACCAAAGGTCTCCTCCTACGGTCGGCATAAGATTTCTGACGACTCTGGGCTGTAACAAGCCTCCTACGGATAAGCTCAACTTTCTCCGTCGTTTCCCTCACCAACTCCGGACCCAACAAAGGTGCATCACCCACCTCGGCCCAACAAACTGGAGACCTACACGGTCGGCCATACAAGGCCTCAAACGGTGCCATACCGATACTAGACTGGAAACTGTTGTTGTAGGCAAACTCCACTAAGGGCAAGTGCCTCTCCCACGACCCACTAAAGTCAAGAACACAACCCCGAAGCATATCCTCAAGGATCTGAATAGTACGCTCGGACTGCCCGTCAGTCTGAGGATGATAAGCCGTGCTAAAGGTCAACTTAGTGCCCAAGGCACTCTGCAAACTCTGCCACAACCTGGCAGTAAAACGAGGATCTCTATCCGAGACGATCGTCACTGGGACCCCGTGCAACCTCACTATGTCCCGAATATACAAGTCGGCAAGATGATCTACCGAATCTCTCACGCGCATCGAAATGAAGTGCGCCGACTTAGTCAACCGGTCTACAACCACCCAAATGGCATCACTACCCCGCTGAGTCCTCGGAAGACCTACAACGAAGTCCATAGTGACATGCTCCCACTTCCACTCGGCAATAGGCAAGGGTTGTAACAAACCCGCTGGCCTCTGATGTTCGGCCTTCACTTGCTGACAAGTAAGGCACTTAGACACGAAAACTGCCACATCTCTCTTCATACCCCTCCACCAAAACTGGCGACCCAAATCTCTATACATCTTGGTGCCTCCCGGATGCACTGCAAGACGTGAATGGTGAAACTCTCGGAGTATCTCCTCTCGGCAAGACTCCGGCACAAACAAACGGTCTCGGTATCTCACACTCAGGTCGGGATACACAGACAAACCCTTCTCAACCTTTCCATTAGAGATCTTCTCTCGGAGGGATTCTACCTCAAGGTCACCTCTCTGTGCCTCTAACACTCTAGTCACAAGTGTAGGCTGCGCAACAACAGAAAACAAGGCCGCAGCCTCAACGGATTCGCCCAAAGACAAGTCAAACTCGCCAAGTGCACCCAACATCTTCCACTCCCGGATGGCTATACAAGCTACATCACTAATGGATTTCCTGCTAAGGGCATCGGCCACAACATTGGCCTTCCCCGGATGATAATGCAACTCGAAGTCATAATCCTCAATGAACTCCATCCACCTCCTCTGCCTCAAGTTCAAGTCTTTCTGTGTAAACAGATATTTCAGACTCTTATGATCCGAGAACACCTCGAATTTCTCACCATAAAGGTAATGCCTCCAAATCTTCAAGGCAAAGATCACCGCTGCTAACTCTAGGTCATGCGTAGGGTAATTCTTCTCGTGTATTTTCAACTGACGTGAGCCATAGGCAACCACTTTCCCCTCTTGCATCAACACACAACCCAAACCCTCGTGAGGCATCACAATAGACTGCATAACCCAACCCTCTCTTCGGAATAATCAAGACTGGAGCAATGGTCCATCTAACTTTCAGCTCTTGGAACGACTTTTCACAAGTCTCACTCCATACAAATTTGACTCCCTTCCGAGTCAGTCTAGTCAACGGCGAAGCTAACCTGGAGAAATCTTTCACAAACCGTCGGTAGTACCCAGCTAATCCCAGAAAACTGCGGATCTCAAACACACTCTTAGGCTGTGCCCAATCTTGCACTGCCTCAATCTTGGATGTATCAACAGACACCCCTTCCCCAGAAACCACATGGCCTAAGAACTTGACTTCTCCTAGCCAGAACTCACACTTCCCAAACTTGGCATAAAGCTTATGGGCTCTAAGTAACTCAAGCACCACTCTCAAGTGCTCCTCGTGCTCTTCCTCGGAAGGTGAATAGATAAGGATGTCGTCCACGAAAACGACCACAAAACGATCCAAGAATTCCCGGAAGATCCGGTTCATCAAGTCCATAAAGACTGCCGGTGCATTGGTGAGCCCAAAAGGCATCACCAGAAACTCATAATGGCCATACCGCGTACGGAATGCCGTCTTCGGGATATCCTCCTCCCTGACCCTCAACTGGTGGTAACCCGATCTCAAGTCTATCTTAGAGAAACAACGGGAACCCTTCAACTGGTCAAACAGATCATCTATACGGGGCATAGGGTACTTATTCTTAACCGTAGCCCGATTCAACTTCCGGTAATCAATACATAGTCTCAAGGCACCATCTTTCTTTTTAGCAAAGAGGGCCGGTGCTCCCCACGGTGAAACACTAGGGCGTATGTAGCCCTTATCTAGCAACTCCTGGAGCTGAATCTTCAACTCACTCAGCTCGGCTGGGGCAAAACGATAAGGTGCCATAGAAATCGGCGCCGTGCCGGGCACCAAATCAATGGAGAACTCTAACTCACGGTGAGGTGGCAAACCAACGAGATCCTCGGAAAAACATCCGAATACTCACAAACCACTCTCGGTAACACAATCTGGGTCTCATCACACTCACCACTCAAAAAGCTAGCAAGTAGACCACTAAGCTCACTCCGCCCTCGCGGATCATACATCGGTGGCAACACACTACCAACCCGATCCCCCAAGAAATGGAAACACTCCCCGCTCAAGGTACATACTGTGACCCTCTGGCGGTAGCAATCGATAACAGCCCGGTATGACGATAGCCAGTCCATACCCAAAATAACATCAAAACCCTTCATGGGCATAACTACAAAAGGGAACGGAAGCCGATGATCGGCGACCTCTATATCACAACCTCTACACCCGTGCTTCAAAATCAATTCACCCCCAAGAGGTGATACAACACATATAGGAGATGCTAATTGTGCCAACTCCAATTCCAAGACAGATGCAAATGCAGCAGATACAAAAGAATGAGACGCACCCGTATCAATCAATACACTAGCAACCGAGTTGCAAAACAAGAAGGTACCTCTCACGACAGATGGAGCAGGCACTAGATCCTGCGCGGCAACAGCATACACGCGCCCTGACGGTCTCTGATCTACCTGCTCACCCCTAGGAGCATAAGACTGCTGCGCAGACTGGGACGATGAAGCTCCCTGATTGGCCCTCGAGGCCTGAACTGACTGAGCTGGCTGAAAACTCTGCCTCTGCCCAGATGCACCAGATGTGCCACTCAACTGCGGGCAAAACCTCTTCAGGTGCCCCGCCTGACCACACTGATAACAAGACAGTGGCTGACCCCTGCCCTGACTCTGGCCCTGCGGTCTAGCTGAAGATGAAGCAGCTCTCTGACCTCCTCCCTTCTGCGGGCAAGCTGGAGACTTGTGACCCAGTTGGCCACATTTAAAACAAGTCACGTCTCCCTGGCTGCCTTTCCCAGGACCTGCACTCGGCACTGGAAAAGTCGATCTAGTAAAGCTACCCTGAGACTGCTGAGGGGTAAAACCTCTCTGTCTCCTGCCATCACTCTGACCATCCTGACTCCTCTTGGAGCCTCTCTGCCTCTCCTCCTCCTCCTGCATCATGATTTCCATATGGGCTGCAGCATCCACCAGACGCCCATACTCTCGGGTCATAGAACCCCCAACTCTCATCTTGAGGCCATGCCTCAACTTCTTCTCGAACTCTAAACAGCGGCGTTCCTCAGACGCCACAAGCTCAGGTGCAAACCTAGACAAACTGGTAAATGCGGCCTCAAACTCGGCCACAGAAGAACTCAGCTGCTTAAGCTGACAGAACTGCTCCCTCAACCTCTCCCTGACAGCTGGAGACAGGAACTTCTCCTGGAAAGCAGCTACGAAGGCCTCCCAAGTCCCTCCTATACGGCCTCTGGTGAATTTCCACCACTGACCCGCATCCCCCTTAAGCTGGAAAGATGCCAAGGTCACCTTCAGAACCCCGTCCTCGATGCCAAGCATCTCAAACGTCTTCGTTGTCTGTTCGAGCCATTCATCTGCCTTAAGCGGCTCTTTTGGATCACCCACAAACTCGTCCGGGTTAGACCGGAAGAACTCTCTCTTCAGAAATGCAGATCCTGCATCTGCAACATGAACCTGGGCTTGATTCTCAGCTCTGAGAATGCCCACGGACTCCCTGAATGCCCCTGCTATCTCGCGGGCTAAGGCACCCATAGCCTGCTGACCCGCTGGTTCGGCCACATTGGCCTGACCAATACCCTCCTGCTGCTCCGGAATCTCATCCGGTATGGGCATCTCCTGCCTACCACGCCTACCACGCCTACCACGTCCTCGTCCTCGTCCTGACATCCTAATAAAGGTAACAAAGACAATTAATACGTTTGCACATTAATAAATGTGCCGAAGCTATAACACTCGCGTCCTAATGCATTGGACAACAGTAATTCACTCCACGTAAGCACATAATCACATAAGCACCTACGAATTTCATTCCTGGATAATGACAGTCCCGAGGCGTTGCTAGAGTTCCGGTTGGAAACAGCATTGATCAAGTGCTTTTCCAACAAGACTCATAGAAACTCAAGGATCCAATCAACATCCTAGAAATTAAATCCCATACCCAAATAGTCATATAAGCATGTTATCAAATAAACACATACTATCCTACATAAGTCTCTAACAAGCGAGACAAACCCATTGTGATACTAATCACTTCCCACGTACCCAAAGTATTCAAACCCGGTACGCTCTGATACCAAGTTGTAACGCCCTCAAAATAAACCCATAATATACACAATATTGACATGCATTGGTAAAAGAAAACAAAACATTATTCCATTCATCAGAGTATTCTTATTAAAAGACATTACATGTAACATCGAAAATAAATGCCCTACGGGCTTACAGCTTTCCAAGCCAACACTTGGACACAAAAGTCTGAGTACTAACTCAATTACACATTAAGCCCTTGGCTTGAGTTTACATGTAATATCAAAATAAAACAAAATAACAACTAACTAAACAGAGTCTTCAACTCCAAATCCTCCCAAGCTAAGTCCTTGGAGGTAGCATATCACCTGGACCTGAAAATGATGTTCCCATATAGGGTGAGCCACAGCCCAGCAGAAATATACTAAACCAAATATAAGAATTGACTAAAGCAATAGCATTCGATAGATGGTTAACACTTACAAATCCATTATATCATTATACAGTTTCATGACAATAATGTCCATGACATGTTTCACTTTCCATTTATACAGACATGGCTCAGAACCTGGCCAAACACTAATAATGAGACTACATCTCATATTAATATTACTTCTGATATTTACAACTAAATGAGGCTAAGGCTCATAATAAAACACTTCCATCAATTGATAAGTACACATGTTTGCTGTACTAAAATACTTCCATACATCAATAAGTACACAGATTTGCTGTACTAATGGAGTCCATCCCCTTTCTCCTCCCAAACAGGTTTGAGAGTCCATCCCCTATCTTCCCTCAAACCATGGAGTACATCCCCTATCTCCTCCCAAACAATATGCATATACAATGTATTTAACACTTGTCATATACAATATTCAATCAATACACGTATGTGCTGTATTAATTCAACTGTCATATTCAATGACCTATTCAAAGTGATTAGTTTCAGTTTTCCCTAATCAGCATGCAATGTCTACAACAATCATGACTATCCTCCACCGATAGCCCAAAGCAGTTATTTCTAAACAGAAAATAAATGCATCAACAGATATAAACTCAACATTTTCATAGGTGAGTGATTAAACTATCCAACTACACCATTTAGTCCACAAATTTCTCAATTCCATGAATTAAACTTAATTCCACATTATTCCCAAAATTAATTATACAAATTAATTTATTACAACAATTAGGGTTTTTCCCCCTTTCCTCAAAATCAACCCTAAGGTTCAATTTTATCAATTTAACACTATCAATGTCATTTTTCATGACTCACAAACATATGGTATTTAATAGATGAAAAACCCCCTTTTTAAATTGTGAATCAAACCCTAACTTTTCCCAAAATTTCCAAACGACACCAACATATCAAAATAACCAAAACTTATGACAAAACCTATAATATGGAGTAGGGTATCCCTACCTCGAAGTGAAGAACTCAAATGGAGAAGATGGCGAAAACCCAAGGTGCTCCAAATCCACTATTGCTCAGATTAAAACGAAGCCCAAGTCACCCTCTATCTTTTATACAAAGAGCTTAGGGTAGAAACACACTAAAAGGAGATGAAACCCTAGAGAGAAGGTGTGTAGGGAGAGAGAGAAGACGGTTCTAGGGTTTTAAAATCAAAAGGGAGATGAAAAAGTGATCCAAAAAGTCGGATCTCGGTTTTATATAAGAGTCGCCCCGCTCGAGCGTGGAAACCCCCGCTCGAGCGTCACTCACAGACTCCCGCTCGAGCGGCGGATACACACTCCCAGAACTTTTTGCTGAACCAGGTCCCCGCTCGAGCGTAAAACTCCCCGCTCGAGCGTCACACACAAACTCACGCTCGAGCGTCAAAACGCCCGCTCGAGCGTCCAACAATGCAGAGGAAATACTGGAAGATGGAAAATCACGCTCGAGCGTCAAAACTCCCGCTCGAGCGGAGAAGCAACAACAAAGGGCCCGCTCGAGCGTCAAAAGCTCCGCTCGAGCGTGAAGGCAAAAATCTGGGCAACTACCCTTGGTTTCTAAGTTCAACCAACCTGTAACAAACCTGCCCAACACATCCTATAACTCAATTACAAAGTGCGAAAGGATGCAAACAAGATATAAATATCTACTAACATCCACGGAAACAAGTCCGGATCACTGTACAACAAGGGATAAAACCCGGGATCGCTATACTACAATTCATGATTTAAAAATTCATCGAATGGATGTAAAAATAGCATTTTTAAATGGAGATTGTAGCACTTGTACCCTTTTAAAACTTTTGGAAAGTGTATTTGAATCTTTTATTTTGTTTTGGGAATCTTTGGTGTTGTTGTATCTTGGTTTTAAAGGAGTACAAATTAATTTAAACTTGTTGGGATTGTTCTTTCACACTTGTTTATGTTGAAATGTTGTTTGGGAACTTAGAAATTCTATTCTAGGGTCGACACCAGCCTTCCTAAGGGTCGACCCTTACCTGTTGGTGAAGTTTCTAGAAGTGTTGCTAGAAAATAGGGTAGACACCAAACTGGGGAGGGTCGACCCTCTTATGTCTGTGTGTTAGTTGCTGGAAAATAGAGTCGACCCCCTCCTGTCTAAGGGTCGACCCCCTTACATGCTGTCAAACATAAGTTTCTTCATAGGGTCGACCCCTATGTTGCAAGGGTCGACCCCTGCAAACTTTTTTCCAAATTTTAGTTCGATTTTTGGTCCTACTTTTTGGGGATTTTGACTTGATCTTTTGGGTTGACTTTGGGACTTCATTTTACTTTGACCTAGCACTATAAATAGGTCCCTCACTTAACCTTTTCTTTACTTTTTCTTCTCTTTTTCCCTCTCCAAGCCGTGAGTCACTCTTTCCCTCTCCAAAATCACTTTTTGCTCAAAGATCTTTAGATCTACTCACTTAGGAGCATCTCCTTGCGTTGCTCCTTTGAGATTAAGTGTAGAGCTAGTCAAGAGCTTCGTATTGATCCAAGTAGTTCGTGGTTTCGTCGCCGGTGGTTTTTGGGTTGTTTTCTCGTCTTCTCTCTTAAGGTAGGGATTTCTTTGATCTTTTTCAATATCTCTCTTATAGATAGACATGTGGTATATTCTATTGCATAAAAACCATGTTGTTATGGATCTTTTTGGAAAATCATATAGGGGGATCTAAGAGTTGATGTGTAAGGTTGAGATTTGGGAAATAGCTTGTTGTTAAGCTAATTTGGGAGGGGAAAATGGTTTAACATGTTATGGTTAGAGAGAAGTAAAGCCCTATTTGTTTTTGTAGTAATGCTTGGTAGGTGAAAATGGTTGAAATGGTGAGATAATCATGTTGTGAATTAAAGAATTTGATTAATGACTTGGTAATTTATTTGTGATTAAATCAGGCCTTATGATTTTTAACATTTACTTTGTGTTGAGTTAATTATAGTTAAATATAATGAAGTGATAATTTGTTAATTGTTAAAAATGGGATTTAACCATGAGATTAGGAATTTTGGATAGTACCCTTGTTGAGTTGCAATTAACTCTTTTACAATTAAGAAAGAACCTTGGTAAAAGTTGAAAACCTTGGAACATCATAAATGTTGTTGGACCTAATGCCTCTTAAGAATTGAATGATTGTATTTCGTGCATTTATTACATTTTGCTTAGAGGTTTTGTCCTCGGTCATCGGTTGAGGATGACATTGTGAATGTTGAAATGGTTATGTGTCTTTAGTACACTCGAATGGTCTATGAATGTTGTATAATGTGATGGTTGGAAAATGTGTAATGCACTGAGAATCAGAGGTACCATTCCCTTCCAACTAGCGCCTGGAGAATTGGATGCGCTGATAATGAGAGATACCATTCCCTTCCAGCTAGCGCCTAGTAAATTGGCAGAGGTACCATTCCCTTCCAACTGGTGTCTGGTAAATTGGCATTTCACTGTGAGAAAATGTATTATTGGCTTACCATGCTTGAGGCAGGTAGAGTGGAATTGATTTAATACTATTACTTTGGTATATTGAGTGTGTTATGTGTTATGGTGATTATGATTCAGTAAGGTTGAGTTGTCTCATATGTTGAGTAGATGTGTTCATGTATGTGTGGACGTGCTAGAGGGTGTTACGGGAATTTCCTACCTTGAGTTATTTTATTGAAGGTATTTTTTTAAAGTTTTAAGTCTAAGATTGAGAATGTAATGAGTGTGTGGAGTCAAACTTGGGTTATATTTTGGGTATAAACAATGTGAAGAAATCGAATTTGGTGAACGCACTTTCAAAAGAAGGAAAAACAAAGAGAAATAAAATGGATATTATGTGTTATTTTGTCACTAATGGAAAATACGATTATCGTGTAATGATTGTTTAATTGGGAAATAGGTAGTAAAAGCGAACCTTGGTGTGGTTGAATAAACGAACGTTTTCAAGAAAAGTAATTACGTATGTATACTTTGGTTATAAAATGTCACATTATTTAGACAGTATGAGACCAAGCATTCATGATCATAGCTATCAGTAAGCTGCTATTGTTTAGGATCATGTTGAGATCCCTACTGGACTTTATGTTCATCCCATGTTGCTAATCCTTTTTCAAGTGAACATCGAGAAGTGTTTCAAGGTCATGGATCTTCTTTACCTATTGGCCACGGGGCCTTTTATGTGTAGGTGGAATGGCATCGATGTAAAAGGGTTAAACCCTTCCTATTGATTTAAATGATGTAAGCCTACGGGCAATTTATTTGATAGTACTTTCATGTTGCATTCATTTTTATCCGAATGAGAGAATTCTTATTGATGTATTCTTGGTAAATATAATAAGCTTTTGTATGCCATCTCTAAGAATGAATTTATAATTATGGCTTTGGTAATGGGAATCAGAGTAATAAAATGTGGGGCGTGACAGAGATCTAGAAGAGGAGATTTACATGGACCAACCCAAAGGCTTTGTGGGGCCTGGCCAAGAAAGCAAGGTGTGTAAGTTAACTAAATCCCATTATGGTTTAACAAAAATGCTTTAGACCACTAATTAGTGGTGGCTCTAATGATGTGGCAGTGGGTCCCACCCACTGCCACATGTGTTTTGTGCCTTGGTTTTTATTTTTTATTTTTTTTTCAATTGCCACCTCACTAGTGGTGGAGTTAGTGATGATAAATTAGTGGTATGTAGCATTGCTCTATGGTTTAAAACAAGCTCCTAAATAGTAGCATGAGAAATGTGGTTCCTGCATGCTTGAGAATGGCTATAAGACTAATGAATGTGATAAGTGCATATATTATAAAACTTGTGAGAATGCACATGTGATTATTAGCCTATCTGTGGATGATCTACTTATCTTTGGCTCTAATTTGCATATTATAAATTAGACTAAAAATATGCTTAGGCCTTGTTTGGCAAGTGGCTTTTTTAGCCAAAAAGCCAAAAAGTTACTAAAAAGGTCAAAAAGCCAACAACCTATACCAAAAAGTCAAAGATTTTCTTTTCTCTCTACTTTTTACACATCTTTTCGTAAAAAGTCAAAAAGTCATCCCAAACATACTAGTTTTTTTTACATCATATTTTAGCCAAAAAACCAAAAAGTTACTAAAAAAGGTTGTTCCCAAACGAGGCCTTAATAGCCACTTTGAAAGAAAGATCTTGGGGAAGCCAATTTTATTTTGGGAATTAAAATTACCAAGACTAAGGATGGCATTTTTCTTGATCAGTCGCATTATGTTGAGAAAATTTTAAAGAAATATAACTTTCTAGACAATAAACATGTTGCTACTCCTTTTGATGCAAGCATACATTTATCTGTTGTAACAAATGAAAAAAAAAATGATTAATCAAAAGGAATAAGCTAGCATGATTGGTAGTTTGAGATATACTACTGACTATACTAGACTTGACATTGCATATGCTGTTGGAGTACTTAGTAGATTTACTAGTAAGCCAAGTCAAGATCATTGGCTAGCCATGGGAAGAATTATGAGATATTTATCTGGTATCAAAAATTATGGTTTGTTTTATAACAAGTATCATGCGGTACTTGAGGAATATAGTGATGCATATTGGAACACTTTGTCAGGTGATTCTCTCTCTATCTCGGGTTTTATTTTTACCTTAGGTAGTGGTGCTATATGTTGGAAGTCTAAAAAACAGACTATAATTGTTAATTCTACTATGGAAGCTAAGCTTATAGCGTTAGCTTCAGCATGTGAGGAATTGAATTGGTTGAGAGATTTGTTACATGAAATCCCTTTTTGGGAAAAACCAATTCCTCCTGTGTTAATTCATTGTGATAGCACTGCTGCTATTGGTAAAGTGAACAATCATTTTTATAATGGCAAATCCAAACCTATTCGAAGGAAACACAGTAATGTGATATCCTATTTGAGTAATGACATCATAACTGTGAATTATGTAAAATCTTGTGATAATCTTGCGGATCCGTTAACCAAGGCCTTGGCGAGAGATAGGGTCTGGAATACATCGAGGGGGATGGGTTTGAAGCCTATAAAATCATAAACCATGTATGAGAATACCCAACCTAGGGACCAGAGATCCTGTAACTAGGTTCAATGGGAAGAACGAATCATATGGTGGTTGTAAAAAAAATGCACCCTTTAAAATTTTGTTATCCATCCCTATGATGTAAGTGCATTTGTCCTGTAATGTTGGAGGGTTGAGTTTTATACTCTTAATGAAATTCTGTAGCTCTTGTTGAGTGGGGTGTGTAAATTACGAGAACATCCTTGACAAATTTCACTTATGTGAGCATGAAGTGAGGTCGTTTTTTTATGAGAACAAGGCTTATTTTCAAATATGCTCATGAAATCTGGGATAGCCACAAGGCCATAATGTGCTAACTATTAAAGCTCATGTCAACACCTCGATTGTTATGTGTGAGCAGTAATACTTTATTTCCCTTAAGCAGTCATAGTTCAAGTCTGAGACCACTACTGACTCTGGAGTAAAGGTTGTTGTTTCACTAATGAAGGTTCAATGCAGAGCACACCTTCATGATGCATACTAGTCTATCTTTGTTTGGTAATCTCTCTTGTCCTTGTTGATATTAAAATGAGTGGGGGATTGTCGGACCATTTTAATATCTTTTATTTATTTATTTATATGTTTTGTTCATGAATCTTCTTTTGTCTTGTTCATGAATCTCATCTTGTTCATGAATAGAGATTCATTGTTTTGGTAACCTTTGTCTTGTTCATTAATGAAGATTAATTGGAAGTTCATGGACTTGGTGGTGAGTTAATCTACTATAATTTTTCATGGAGTTGCTCAGTATGAGTTTCGGTGGGTCTATGATGAATAGACTATTTATGGGTTATCTTGCATTTTACCTTTCCATTGAAGCAAAGTAATTTGTTTGAGTGCACGTTCAATTGTTGCTTCATCACGAAAGTAACTGTTGATTAGTGATTTGAGGGTTTGAGTTGAGTACTTTAGAAACAAGCCACATCCTCAAATATTATTATATATTTCAAGTCATAACAATGTAGGCTAGGTAACTTCACATTTTTGAGAGCTTATCTGACATCTGTTATTAAGATTCACACTTCTGAGAACTTATTTTTGCTGACAACTATTTTTTAGCTTTTCAATGCTCAATCAGAAAATTAAATCCCAATATTTACTCTTTATTTTGTTAATGTGAGTAAATATATTTCATCGTACATCAACACTCTATATTGTCTAAAGGTGTTTTGATTGGAAGTCAAGGTTATTCAAGATACTTCTCTCTTGATGTTAATAACTGTAGACACCCCATTTTTGACCGACCTTAAGACTCAGACGTCATCGATTGAGCGCTCGGTGATTGCGCATGTTGTGCTTGTTTTAGGTTTCGGAGTTTTCGGCTGAGTGCCTTGCCTCCGGGCCTCTGAACTTTTTGTGTTTCGGCTCGGTTTGCAGACCAAGCCTTGTTTCCCTTCCCTGGAGGAAGGGAGAGGTCTTGTAGACCACCTTTTCGTGGTCGTAGACCACTTTTCCTGCTTGGAGACTAGTTTCCGATTTTCAAAACCTTCGGCCGCACGCCTTGTCTCGGGACCGCTTAACAGTCTCCGTTTGGCTTGGTTTTTGAACCACACCTTGTTGCCTCTTCCTAGAGGGACACTGTGGTCTTGGAGACCACTTTTGTGGTCGTAGACCACTTTTGGTGCTCGTAGACTAGTTTTCGAGGCTCCCGGCTGCGCGCCTTGCCTCCCGGACTTTCGTCTTGCATCCTTTTTGGTTTGTTTTTGGTACAAACCTTATTTTCCTTGCTTGGAGGGTGGTATAAGGGTGGGAGACCAGTTCTTCCCCTTGGAGACCACTTTCCTTCCTACTAGCTAGTTTTCTGGTCGGGCAACTAGTTTTCTTGGTCTTTGGGCCACCTTTTCTGGTCGGCCACCACACCACCACCTTGCTTTCATGCTGCAGACCATTTCCCCCCCATGGCCGACCACTTTTTTCCCTGGCCAACCACTTCCACTGGTCGGCCGACCAGTGTGAGTAGCTGGCTGACCACTTCAAGTGGTCGGCAACTTTCCATCACCTTTTTAGAGATATTTTTTAGCCAGCTGTAACAGCTGGAGGGCACAGAAGTGATCCTCCATACACGTGTATGGAGGGATGGCTTTAGGCCTAAGCTTGTCCAACAAGCTTAACCTTTGGTTCTCTGTATAAGAGAACCTCCCCCTTCCTCCTCCAGGCTCAGAATTTTGTACTTGAGAGATATAGATACACATTTGTCTCTATCTTGCTCTTTGCTTCACATTTGTGCTTCAAAAGTGCCTTTTTATCACACTTTAACACACAAACACACACTCAAACACCATACTCTTGTTACTGAGGCTCTTTGAGGTTGGTTTTGGAGTCTTTGGACTGGTTTTGATCAAGGAAAGTTGCTGGAGTTGCAGCTTTAAAGGGGTTCTACAAGGGTGAGTTTCTACCCTCTTGAACCTTGCCTTTGGCTTAAGCTTTTAGCCCTATTTTCATGGTGTTTTAGGCTTAACTTCCTACTACAAAAAGTTCTGATTTTTAGTCCTTAGCATGTTTGTTTAAGGTCTCTTTTGTGTTGGGGGTAGTCTACCCCCCCTTGTGCCTTGTTTGGCCTTGTTTTGTGCTTTCCTTTTAAGCTATTGGGACCACCTTGTTTTGGCCTTCTCATCACTGAAACTTAGAGGAATTTTAGTGGTGGAAATGGTGTTTTGAGGTCCCAAATAGGAGAGGGTCATCCCCTCTCCTTGTATCTTGTATGCTTGCTTTGAATGCCTCATGGTTGAGCATGTTTGTTAAGCTTATGTTGACTCCATCTTAGCATGTATTTGGGGTTATTTTGACATGGCATACCACTGTTTTGGCTTGATTTTGTCATTCCTTGCATGCCTTATACACTTGTAGTGTAAATTTTGCAAACTAGTCTTGCATGTCTCATGAAGTAGCATGTCTTTCTAGCTTGTTTTGGGGCCATCTCAGTAGGTTTTTGGTGTTTTTTTAACATACCTTAGATCTGTTTTGGGTTGGTTTGATAGCCCCTTGCATGCTCCATGCACTTGTAGTTCAATTCCATGAACTAGCCTAATGTGTATCATGCTTTAGACCATCATTCTAGCATGATTTTGGCTTAACTTCAAGAAGCTTTTGTCCATGTTTTAGCATCATCTAGCTCTAATTTGTGTTTTTTTGGTCATGCATGCCATGCTTTGTATAGCTATAATGCATTCTAGCTTGTTAGCTTTGTGTATCAAGTCCACTAGCATGCCTTGCTTGGGCTATTTGAATGATTTGGAATCATTTGAAATGTGATTTCAGTACATGTAATGTTGCCATACACTTGCATTTGTCACTCTTTCCATACTTTGGAGAGTTGGTGTTTTATGCCTTAAATATAAGCCATTGTGCATGCCTTCATGCCTAAGCTTGCGAGCTATCATTTCAGTGTGTTTTTGGGGTTATTTTGCCATGATATAACTCTGATTTTTTTTGGCGAAGCCATCTCATGCTTGGTCTTGGTAGGTGTAGTGTAATCCTCCCTTTTGGCCTTGCATATTTCATGCCTTATGCCCTTCATGCTAGCTTGTTTTGGATTCCTTACATGCATGTTTTAGACTCATTTTGACATGTTCTAGGACTGTTTTGGGTTTCCTTGGCCATGTGCTTCATGTTTTTCATAGTTGTAGTACCAATGCCTATGCTAGCTTCAAGCTTTGGGCACCATAGCATGCTTCATTTGTATCATGTGCATGATTGGCATCATTTCATATGTTTTTTCAGAGCATGTAGCATCGCCATGTTCTCACTTCATTCACTCTTTAAGTACCTTTGAGTGTTATGCATTGTTGCCTTGTTTGTGGCCTAACATGTATGCCATCTTGCCTAGGTCCTTGAGCCCTCATCTTAGCATGTTTTGGTCTTTGTTTAGACCTAATTAAGCTCTGTCCATGGTTGGTTCATGCATTTGTGCCATGTGTTGCATGTCCCTTTGTATAGTCCTCTTTGCTAGCCTTATGCTTTGAGGACCCTAGCATGCCATGCTTATGTTGTTTGAATGATTTGGCATCATTTCTTGCTTAATTTCAGAGCTTATAGTGTTGTTACACTTCCACATTTGTCACTCTTTGAGCACTCTTGAGGGTTGTGCTCTTATGCCTAGTTGATGGGCCATTGCATTGAGCATGCTTGTCTTGATCTTCATGCCTTAGTTTCATTATTATTGGCCACTATTTTGGGCATGACTGAGGTCTATCCATATTCGATTTAAGTCCATTGAACATGTTTGTTTACATGTTATTTGCATTGTGCATGCTTATGTTACATTGCATTGTGTATGCTATGTTGTTGTTTGCATTGTGTATGCCATGTTACATTGCATTGAGTATGCCATGTTGTTGTATTGCATTGTGTATGCATGCCTTACATTGTGTTTAGCATGCTTGAGTTGCATTGCATGTTTGCATGCTTGAGTTGCATTGCATTTGTTTGGATTAGGTGTTAGTCCAAACATGAGGAACGAGGGACGCTTCATACTTGAAGTGATGAAACGTGCCTCAATTCTCGGTTGTCGACCCTCTTGATCAAGCATGATAGAGGTCAAGGCTTTATGTGTTTATTTGTGCATTCATTTTACATTGAATTGTGTAATTTGGCTTCTCGGCCATCATGCATCGAGATGCGTGATTGGTGGTCCGAGGGTCGAGAACCACACTCCCTTGAGCTTATGAAATGATAGGAAGGGTGGTTGTGCACACATATCTTGCAAATACATTGTCATGCCCTTTCTTGCTCTCTGTTGCAGCAAATTGGAGAAGTGCAGCAAAAACTGGTCGGCCAACCAGAAAAACTAGCTGGCCGACCACTTTTTCTGGTCTGCAGCAATGGAAAGTGGTCAGCCAGTGGCTAGCAACATCCCTAGGTGGTCAGCAGCCCTCCCACAGCTCCCCAAGGTGAGTTAGAAGCTTTCTGGAGCTTGGTGCAAGGTTCTGAGAACAGTTGCAAACAGAGGCAAATTGGGGCATCGCGGTGGATTTCTGAACGAGGCAACCGAGCATGCATGCACTCCTCTTCCCGAGGACCTCTCTTTACTGCTTTCCTTAGCTAGTTTATGCTTTGGTTCTGTATTTAAGTAGTTAATGCGTTTAGCTGCTTATTTGTGTTGTAATAACTAGCTAGTTAACTTGTTAGTTAATTAGCTTCGTTTTGTAATAATTAGTTTAATTAGCTTAGATTAGCTAGTTAGCTTCTTATTCGGACCCTCCGTCGAGAGGGCCAACCGTTGTAATAAGCGTGCGTATGTGTGATGCATGTCTTCCAACCCCCATTTCTTTCTCCCTTTTACTTAACCACTTACGATGGTTAGTTTTAGGGCATATTTCGATTAGCATACCTTATGCTTGCATGCGTGCATCATTCATCTGTTTTGCGTGCACCGGCCTCGGCGCATCATACTAACTGCATTGTATTTCAATTCCAAGTTGAATACATGTATCGAATTGTCGCATTCATATGCCATTCTAGATAGCCGAGCCTATCTTAGTTGCATTTTTACATGTGTTGCATTAGCCATCTTAACATGAACTAGGATCATGCATGATTTCTAACTAGTTCTTTGTTTTGGCTCGGAGTACACTGTGAGTGTTTACGCTTTATCATACTGCATGAGATGTGTATGTTGCCATGTTAGCATGCTTGCCATGAGGCTAACTGCTTAAGTGTTTAACTGCCTGAATGCCTGTGGGTGAAGGTTGGATTCTTAATTGGAACAATTCATCAAATCCACGTCTTAGCCTACTTGCGAATAGCAAACTTCAAACCGTTTTCAAACAAACGAACATGAAATGTTTTGTTCCAACTTAGGCGATCTAGTCTATACTTGTATGCTGTGCGTATCACATAGTAATTCTAGGTTAATAATCGGAATAAGAGCACATGTGTTTTCAAAAACAAAATATCATGTTAGTAAAGGCCGATCTTTGATCGGGCGAGCGGGGGTGCTCATTGCATGACCTTCCCCTCTCGTACCCAAGTTCCCGAGCCGAGGTAACTTTGGTGATGACGGACACGTGGCCTTAGGCACGAGTCATGGTTTCCTAAATTTCCCAAAATAAAATATTTAGGTGGCGACTCTGTATCTGGCAAAGCAGTCCATGTTTGGTACTTCTTTATTAAAAATCGATTTTCCAAAATGATTTGCCGGTTTTGGACTCTTTGGTGATTTATTGATCTCACATTGCACCTTGTGAGATTAGATTCAGAACCGTGACACGAGTCTGAACTGTAGTAGCTAAGAACAAAACGATTCGCGCCCTCGCGGCGCGGAGAGCGGAGTTCTCGGGGCGGTCTACAATAACCGATTAGGATTTTGGATAACATATTCTTTTACTCGTGAATTTATTTATGTTTCCACTATATAATGAGCCATGTATTTGGTAGGTATTCTGCAATCTTTTTGGGTTACCCAATAGATTATGACAGTTTGTTATTGCTGTTATGGCTCCTGTCTTCAACCATTTACTTATTCAATTTTGCAATTTATTCTTTGGTTTGCTTGTGCAGTCTAGAGGTTCAACTAGAGATGGTACTGTTCATGATAGCATTTTTAACCAGCTCCTAACAAAGGTTGGTTTAACAGTTAACTTGTCTGTAGAATTGTTAGGAAGATTCCACACTGTAGTGAAGCTATATCACCATAATAATTGACAGGAACTGATTGGAAATTACTTACTATTTAAATAGACGGTGTTGAGTCTCTGAACAATATTTTGCTGATTGTGATGACCAACAGGAACGATTTACTTAATGAAGCACTTTTGAGGTGACTTTTATATCCCATACCTCTTCTATCTTGTCTAAATAATATTCTCTCTTTACGAATAGCTGGTATAACGTTGTTGATTAAAAATATGGTGGAAACATAGCATTTGAAGAATCATAATCTAAAAATAAAAAATCCTCAATATCTATTATCTAATAATTCTTTTGAACAGATCAAAATGGAAAATTTCTAAGATAGTGAAATGGCAAATTTTTTTTGTATCACTGTCGTATCATTTTGGATTTATGTCAAGTATTTAACATTAACTTAGTCTATTTATTTTTTTGTGTTATCGTATCATGTTACTTTTAGTTGATATTCAGTTTGTAAGAGTTCGTCTGTATACTTTTTTTTTTGGTAACAAGTTTTTAAGTAACAATTTCTGAAGTGCTCCATTTGAAGAATACCTCCTCCCCTTCCCCCTTTACCTGCCCTCCTGTATTAAATTTTGACTGTGTGCTTTTTAGGCCTAGACGTTTGGAAGTTCAAATGGAGATAAGCCTTCCTAATGAAAATGGACGTTTTCAAATTCTTCAAATTCATACAAATAAGATGAAAGAAAATTCTTTTCTTGCTCTAGATATCAACTTGCAAGAGTTAGGTATGTGAGTTATTCATTTTTGTTGCCGTGATAGGTCATCTAATGATTGGTATCCTTTTCCACTTCAATACTCTTTTCTTGGACTATCATGATGTTCTATCCAAGTACTGTAGATCAACATGTTTATTCTCCGTGATAGTTTGATCCAATTATCATAAAGCTAATAAAGATCTGAACACATACATATATACCCACACTTAATGCATTTTTGCAAGCTTAACTCGTTCTATATTTTTCAAATGTTGATTAATTTTAGTGGGAACGTAATTGGTAGGATGAGTTAATTTCTTCTTAGTCAGGAGGATCATAACCAAATTTATAATGGTAGGGAAATCCTAGTTCTACTAGGAAATAACTATAAGAATCCAATCCTAAGTGTAAGAACTCTAGTTAGAATTGACATTGGGGAAAACGCCTTCTAGCTTTTTAACTTGCTTGTGACTCATTTGAATATTTCTACATGTTTCCTATCATGAAAATTAATAATTGTTTCTAAAAACCTTTGATGACAATTGCCACCACCAATGAAGCATTCTCTAGTTAGATTAATTCCTATTTTGTTTATTTTATTTTATTTTTTTGAACTGGGCAGTAAGGTTGTGTGTGATTGCTAGTTTTGGGAGTGGAATTAGATCCATAGATTTTTACAAAATTAAATAGAAATGTATGCAAAAATATTATTATTAACAGCGCTTTCTACATTTTTTTTTTTATTTATTGCAGGTAGCTGGAGATGTAGTTATGCGTGTTTATGGACTTGAGTTTGCCAGTGCATTAATTCTAAGTTGTGCTTATACGTGGAGTTTTTGATATATTTTGCATTGGACAAATATGACACGCACTTGGATATTAATGGTTTTTGAAATCTTTGATGGTTTTGGTAAATATGTTTTTGATGTAAATTCATTGTAAACTAAACGAATGGATGGTTATTTTGGACTTGTAATGTATTTATATTGACGAGTGGTAATAATTAGATAGATCAACTAGTATTTTGATTTTATAGTCGATGGTTTTTTGTTTCTAGATTGGATTGTTGATGAATTGGTATGTTGAAATTGATTGGATGGACATGAATTATACGTTAATTTCAAATGTATTATAGGTATTAAAAAAATAGCATTAGATTTAAAAAATTAATTTTTGAAATTGAAAGCTCTTTTGCGATCAATAAAATTTTAGTGACAATAGGCGTTTGAGAAGGTTCTAGGAATAACTATTGGTGACCATGGACGTGGTCGCTAAAGCATAGACTTTCAGTGACTAAATAAATAGTCATGAATTCGGACTTCCAACAAATTTAAACCCTTTCAGTGACCAAAATAGGAGGTTGCAAATGTTAACTTTCGGTGACCAAAATAGGTGGTTGCAAATGTTAACTTTCAACAACCAAATTTTTGGTCGCAAAATGATCAACTTTTGACAAATTAAAATCCTTTCTGCGACCAAGATATATGGTTGCAGATTAGAACTTTCCACGACCAACTTCACTTCCGGTCGCCAAAAACCTTCTCTGATAGGCTTTTGGTGACTAAATTGCGACCAACATTTTATGGTCGCTAAAAACTATTAACGACCAGATATGAGCTTTCTGCAACCAAAAAGTTGGTTGCTAAAAGTGTTATTTCTTGTAGTGCATATGTAGTGTTTTGGCAAGCCCGTCGTGTCGTGTCATGTGGTGAACCAAAAAAACTTGTTGGATTTAAATTTGGGAGAATTTCAACACAGTGCGCAAATAAAAAAAATTACAAAAATATATAAGGTGCAAGTGATTATGCGATAAGGTATAACTAAAAGACTGTAGAGATGCAAGTGTAATTTATACCTCTTCATATTTATATAAAATAAAATAAAAAATTATGTATGCAATTCCCTTTTTAAATTTATCTGCAAATCATGTGGAACTTTTTACCAAAACACGCCATTTCATTGAAAAGGACAATTGAAAGATTTGAAACAATAAATTGAACGTTGTGGTTTCAAGAGCTGTCTAATTTTATCCTAACAATACCCTTTTTTCATAAAGCAATTTTGTTTCTTGTTACTGCTCTTAAATCTTAATAATGGCTTAATTTGGGAACTTAGTTAAAAGTCAATTTTTAACTTTTAACTTATTTTAGGTCACATTATCTCTTTACCTTTTATCCGTTTTTTTCTTTTTAAATAAAAATCAAAAAAAGTCAAAAAATTAACTTTTAACTAACTTCTCCAAACAAGGCAATATGACTCACTTTTCCAAATCTACCGTGGGGCCCAACTCACATGTAATTGAAAAAAAAAAAAAAAAGGTAGACCAATGATTTTAAAAAAAAAAAAAATTTGGCATAACAATGTTAAAAAGTATTATTAAAATATTTTTTTTAATATTTGTAAGTTTTTATAATACTTGACAATTTGTAATTGGTTAAAATTTACGTACTTGCACCTCCAAAACCATTCGTAACTTTTATTATACAAAATTGTATTAACTTTTTTTACCATGTACTCTTTTAAAATTGTACACTACAATTTCTCCAGGATTTTTTTGAAATAAGATGATAAATATTTTTGTACATTACACCACTACAAGAAAAAGTAGAATTGGCGACTAAAAATAGAATTTTCGTCGCTGAAAGTAGCAGAATTAGCGACTAAAATGGAATTAGTAGCCAAAAGTGAAGACTTTTGGCGACTAAAATAGTTTAGTAGCCAAATGTGTAGTTATTGGCGACTAAAAATCAGTTTAGTCGCCGATTATATGGGTTTTAGCGACTAAAAAAATTTTAGTAGCCAAAAGTGAAGGTTTTTGGCGACTAAAAAAATTTAGTAGCCAAAAGTATAGGTTTTGGCAACTAAAAAATAGTTTGGTCGCCGATTATACGTGTTTTACAGACAAAAATAAATTTTGTAGCCAAAAGTGAAGCTTTTTGGCTACTAAAAAAAATTTAGTAGCTAAAAGTGTACAATTTGCGACTAAAATTCAGTTTAGTCGCCAAAAGTGGAGGTTTTGGCGACTAAAAATAAGTTTAGTCGCCAAAAGTGGTTATTTTTAGGCAGGAATTAATTTTTTTAGCGACTAAAAAATAATTAGTAGCCAAAACTATAGAATTGGCGACTAAAAAACAGATTTAGTCGCCAAAAGTGCTCTCATTTTTTTTTTAGTAAATAATTTATTTTTTCCATAAATTATATTGAATAAAAATAATTATGTTTATATATATAGTTTTATATTAATACGGGTCAATATAGTATATAAATAATATATGTTGCATATATATTTTTGTGGTGTTGTAGTGGCATAGTGGAGAGAGTGTGTTGCTAAAGGTTTAGAATGTGGAAGGTTGGTGGTTTGAATCTCAAAACAAGCAACGAAGTTGCTATATTTTTTTTTTCCACGGAGCAACCTTTGGCGACTAAAATTATTGGTCGCCAAAAGTGTTTCTTTTGGCGACTAAACGGTTTAGTCGGCGATTCATTGACTATTGGCGACTAAAAGATTAGTCGCTAAATGTATAATTTTAAAAAGTGTAATTGACTATTGGCGACCAAAACTTTGGTCGCTAAAGACCTGTTTTTTGCCGACTAAAACGTTTTTAGTCGCCAATACCTTCCCCGACCGTGTTTTCGCGACAAAACCGGCGACTAAAAAATTTAGTCGAGGAAACAAAAAAGTCGACTTTTGGCGATTAAAAATTTAGTCGCCAAAGGTGCTTTTTCTTGTAGTGCACATTTTACAATATATTTTTAAATAACTATATATATACACTAGTATATAAAGTGAAGGTTGGAGTTGATATTAATGTCTAATTTTTTGTATTTTTAGAAAATATCTCAATAGCAGTTACATGAGCAGTATATTCAAATAGTGTTTTGTTTTTTTCAAATATCTTAATTGTTCGTCTTTTCATATTTATAAAATATTTTGATTTTAGATTTCGAATTTAATCATTTACTTCACAATCTTATTTTTTAGAAGAAAAAAACGATCATAGGGGTCCCAAAATGGTCTGCAGACAAAAAATCTGATATTATCCAACCTGGCCCACCCAACCCATGGTTCGTCTTAGCCTGCTTGAATATCCATCCCTTCCCAACTCATAAAAAATGATTTAGAATTTTGGACAATAATTTGTAACCTAAGCCTGCCATAAACCGGGCTCGTAAGAGCCCGCATGGGTAAGTCTAATGTTTAGTTTGATTTTTTTTTTTTTGTTCTCATGTTTAATGTTTTTATTTTTTTTTCTCTTTCCGTTTGTAGGTATTATATGTTACTGTAAAATGATTTTAAAAAAAAATCAAAGTACTTGAATTATGTTGGAAAGCAAACAATAATAAAAATATGTGAATGAAAAATGTGTAGAACTTAATAATATAAGTGTGATTTGGCTTATAAGATTTGGGCTTATGAGTGAGATGTGATTTTAATTTTTTAAATAGGTCTAACCTGTATCAATCTGTTGATTAGTCAAATCCAAAAAAATATGTTAAAATATGAGATTTGAACACAACAATTGTGAGATGATAAGGACGGCTGATTCCATTGATGACCCTACACGCATCGTGTGTACCAATTACTTAGAGTATATATTCATGAACATACGCACAAGTAAGTCATTTAAAATATATGAAACATTATTTCAAATATATATATATATATATATTATTTTGTGCATTACACAAGTCATTGGCTAATATTAATATTATAAAGTTTAACTAATAATTTTTAGTCATAAAAGTGAGAAAAATAAATTTAAATAAAAATTATATGTTGATAATATTATTAAAAATAAATTAGAATTTGTTATGATGTTTGTTATAGAATGTTATGGTTACATTAGGGTATGTATGGTGTGAATTGTTTTTTAAGGTACACACTATAACTTATATTTTACAAAATGCTCTTCATTTTTTCCTTAAATCATAATTTCATATTTTTTAAAAATCATTGTTCCCATTTTTATTTTATTTATTACATGTGAGCTGAGCTCACAATCGATTGGAGACCACTTTTCCTTATTTGCAGTAAGAACGGGAAATGGAGAGACAAGAAACAAAAACCACGTCGTTAAGATAAAAATAGATTGACTTCTGAAAAGACAACGTTGGACCTGTTATTTCAAATCCTTTGGCTATTGTGGCTTGATCTCATCCATTCAATTCATTTCCAATGAAAGTGACCATTTTCGTCGAAAGTGCTACACATCTGAGACAGAATTTCTCCATAGAGAATATGAATCCATTAGAATCATATAATTTTATTTATATAATATTTTTAGTGAATGACAAAGGACAATGCAACCAACGTACTTGGCCTATTAATTGTGTAATGTTTTTTTGTAGTATGAGCTTTCTAGTTCAACTCTTATAGAAAGGGATTTAATATCTTTTGTGGTGGTTATTTATTTCTCTCATTATCTCCCCCATTATGGGGTTGTGGTGATAATTTATTTGGTCGTTGGGCTTGAGCTTGGTGGGCTAGTATATTGGTTGTGTTAAGCTTTATTGACTTTCTAATTATTGTGGGCTAAAAGTTTATTTGATAATGTAAATATTCTCATATTTGTAATTACTTTCCTATTGTTTAATTAAAAAAAAAAGGGGGGGGGGGGGAAAGAAATTGCAATGCATAGTAATTGTGGGGAAAGATTATGGTACAAGAGTATGTATCATATATACCTTATAATTACAAAAGAAAAATGTATAATTTTAAACTTTCTAAGTCATTATTAAAAAAAATAAAAAATAAAAGTTATAATCAAACAAAAAAAATTATAACTAGAACCTCAAAATAATGTCATAACTAAAGAAAAAATTTGATCATAACTAAAGAAGAGAATAGTGTAACTAAGGGTGTATATAGTATGAGGGTGTATGTAATAAAGTTCTCTAGTAATTGTGTCATTTTTTATTTTTGAATTACATGATAAACATGAATCAATATGTTTTAAGATTAATGATTCACTTGCATTTTTTTTCCGACTCTTACTAGTAAGAGTCTCATTTGAGGAGATTTAAAGGAAAAAAATTGTGTGGATGTAGTGGTTTTTTTCTAGCTCATTAGTTTGGAGCAATATGTAAATAAGATTTACTGAATAATTACACAATTAGAATAAATGAAATTGGGAGCATTGAAATACAAAATTCAGACAATTCATGAGTTAGAATTAGTCTTGCTAAGAATTGGCAATAAAGACTCCGGACCACCACCAAGACTCTTCAAGTTGGACTAATAAACATTCAAGCATGCACCACCACCGGATTCCAAATTCAATTAGAATTTAACTCCGTACTGTTCCTCTGAATGACCACACATCAATAATACTGTTCCTCCAAATGACTAAGTCGTCTATTGTAACATCAATGAGAGGATCGACGCTAATTGGGTGTTTTTTACAAAAGTTTTATTTTTTGACCAATTTTTCAACTTTAGTGATGTGTGAAAAAAGTAATTGACTGATAATCAGATAATACATAAAAGAAAGAGTTGTCTTTAATAGACTGCTATATTATTGATTTTGAAAAATGAGTCTAATTTTTGAGTCAGAATAACCGCACAAATAAAAGTCAGTCTATCTTGTGAATGAAGTAAATGCAAACAAAGTAGAACAAATAAAAAAGACATAAGAAAATTTTATTAGCATATACTACAAAAAATCTCAATATATATTATTTATACAGCTCAAATATAAATTTCATAACAAAAGTCAAATGTTCAGATATAAATTTCTAAACAAAAAGCAGTTGTCCAAATATAAACTTTTGAACATAATGTATATATGAGAAATTTATTTTTATTTATAAATTAAAACAACACAAATAGTGTATACTAATACATTTTGTAATGTGCAAATAGAATTACGTTGTTTGTGAAAAATATTTAGAATGATTTTTTGATTTTTTATGAAAAAAACGTAGAAAAAAAAAATATAAAGAAAAGAGAATTTTTGATTTTTTTTGTATAGTTATTTAACTTTTAAATTTTTTTTTTTTTTGCTATTATTGTAAGTTAGCAAAACAGTCCTAAGGACAAATACAAAAGAGGGTACTAAACAAACAGGGTTGTCTTGCAAAACGAAGCAGCAAATCCATATATATATTACTGTTTCAAAAGCAAGCTCTCTGCAACCAACAAAAGGGGACTGCTCCAAGCCAAGAAAACTGTTTTAAAAGTTTATTTTTTTATTTATTTTTTTTCCCTTCTCTGAGGTAGGCATCTATACTATTCAATTGATCCAATTATGGTGTGAAAAACTACATGATTCTTGATGTGTTATAGATTTAATTGCAACAATTCCCAAACAATCAAAACTAACAATCTAAATTACCTAGCACGTATGAAAAGTGATTTAGATTGTTGTTCCACAAATAATAAATTGACACAAACGATTTTTACGTGAAAAAAATCACAGTTGAAGCACCTCCAACTGTGATAAAAAAAAAACTATGAGTGAAACGCCACTAATCAATCCACTATGAAGAAAGAAAGAACACAAATTTACCAAACAATTTACCCAAACTCTGTAAAATTGCCTTCAACAATCTGTGTCCCTTTTGCCAACACCTTCGTCTCGAAATTGAACAGCTTGATGTCGAATCAACAACCACTAGCAGCTTTGAACTCCTTCAAAGACTCCACGCTTGAATCTTCGGAATCCACTGAAGAAGAACACTGTTGTATTGAACAATCGAACAATCCTTTGATGTATACTTATCAAATCATGAGTTAAATTCAAACAAACATCAAAGAAACTAGCAAAGATGCTCCGGAAGAAAACCCTAATTCCCTCAAAGAAGATCTAGAAATTGTACCCTAGAATTGCACTTGTTTGTAGCTTTATAGCATATAGATCTGCGATCACCACCCAAGTGCAGGAATGGCCGCTTGAGCGGTATGACTTAAACGCGTGTTTCTAAACAAGAATCTATGCTCGAGCGATCGAAAGTTCGCTCGAGCGTAAAAACACAACTCCTAGTACTTTTGTAGAGAAACAAAACTTCTGAGAGTGCAGATTTTCCGCTCAACTGCAGCTTTCACCACTTGAGCGGTAAAGCCAAAAAAAGAAGGGAAAAAATACAACTTTCAAAACCAAGTTTGTTCATGGAATTTGCAACATGTAAGAACATAACAATATCCCCCTTTGTCAATTCCCCGAACGAAACAATCTAACAATTTTTCCTAACAAACACACGTACAAGATACACCACCTAACAAAACAAAAACTACTAGACAAAACCAGTCGAACTAGTTTAGAAATACCATGAACAAGCCACATGTTAAAAACACAAATCAAAACTATGGAAATAGGATATTAAATACAAAAATAGAGATAATCCAATATATGCCAAAACAATAAATCAATATCCATATCCATCAAAGTAGCATCCCAAAAGTAATCCATATCCATCAAAGCAGCGTCCCAAAACTAATTCTATGTGTGTGTCCTGTGTTCCCAATTACCAAAAACCATAGCAAACCCAATCAAAACCAACATAAGGGCACCAGTATAAAATAGGCAGCAGTAAACCACACATAAAACAAAATCAACACCCAAAACGTCCAAACCCACCGTGTATATAGCGTTTCTGGTTTAGACCCGACCAATTGTTTGTTTTGGATCTAGGTTTCATTGTCTTTTGTAGTTGTTCATGTCTTGTTTCCCCTTATCTCTCTTTGAGTTTGGTTTTGGGACGTGTTGTTTACGTTTGGAATAGGTTAGTAGCTTGTTTTTCAAGTTGTTGATGCCCAAAATTTTGTTCCTACACTCGAGCGACACTTCTTGCACTCGAGCGTCTTTGTGAACCTCCAGTACTTTTGCAGGTCTGCAAAAATACTAAGAGTGTTTATTCTTCGCTCGAGCGATGCTTCTTGCACTTGAGCGGTGAAAATTATTGTGTCTGATCGCTCCAGTGACACATCTTGCGCTTGAGCGACCTGAGCGTATATTAATTCGTAAAGTCACTTTTTTGAGTCACTTTTCACCTCTCTCTCTCTCTCTCTCTCTCTCTCTCTCTCTCTCTCTAAACATTTCAAAACACTAATTTCTCTCACTCTCTCTCTCTGAAACTCATCTATTTCACTCAAATCCACCTAGATCCGTTGATCTTTTCACCCATGTCCCTTCGTTAAAAAGGTAGAGCTCGGCGAGAGCTTCGTTCTAATCGAAGCAAAGTTGATTTTTGGCGTCTTTGAGTTTCCTACGCTCTCTCGCGTCTTTTAAGCTTGAGGTAGGGATATCTCCACTCTTTTTATGAATTTTAACTTAGTTATTTGTTATTTCTAAACAATATTGAGATTTTGGAAGATTTGGAACAATTTAGGGTTTTGGGTAAAAATCAAAAGAGAGATTTTTCAAATGGGTCCTTGAAAATGATTTTGATATGGAAAATAATGTTGAGTTGGGAATAAATTGTTGATTTTGAATATTGGGATTGATTTTGGAAAGGAAAGAGATTTTGCCCTAAATGCCTTAAATCTTGATTACATATATATATATATTATTATGAGATTGATATTGAAATTGTGAAATTGGATTAATGTTGATGAGGATAGTGGAGTTAGATATGTATTATCACTCACCTCTTGAAAATTTGGAGATTTTATCTTTGTCAATAATTGTTTATCGGTTTAGAAATATCTGTGTTGGGCTATCGGTGGAGGAGAGCTATGAATGCTATAGAAATTGCATGTGAATTAGGAGAATTGAAACCATTTTCTCATTCATTTACATTGAGCATTATCTCATCCTTATACATTGGAAATATTTATCATTTTGAGAAAAATAGGTGAATCTAGGAAACATGTATTGTAATGTTGAAATAAGTTGGCCTGAGTGTCTATGGTGAAAGTCCTAAAAACCGTGTTTACACATGGGTGCCTATCCTGTGGACAAAATTTTCGTGAAATGACAATAGTAGTGCTTGTATAGCCTACGTTTACATGGGTCCCGGTTTACGGTTTCCTCCAAACAAAATTTTCGAAAAAAGTTGTATTGTTTTGAAATTCCCAAAGCGTGATTCACTACCCTATCTTTTTATTCCAAAGGAAGTAATTTATGATATTATTATGGCATTGCATGGTTTTGGAAAAAGATATAAAAATGTTTTGGAACGAGCATTGCGTATGCATTTACCTTATAGCTTTGTTAAAATTCATATACTGTGTTGGATTATTTCTACTAGGCTTTGGCTCACCCTATGTGGGAATAACATTTCAGGTGCTGATGATATGCCTCCGCCAAAGCAATAGCTTGGGAGGACTTGGAGTGAGAGCTTCTTTTGTGAATTCCTTATATTTATTTTTATACAAGCCAAGGGCTTTAACTGTATCGGACTTAAGTCCACTTTTGTTGTAACCAAGCGTCATCTTGGAAATATGTAAGCCTTTAGGGCATTTCTTATTTGTCTAATTTTCATCTTGTCTCTCTATTATATCACTCTTTGTAAAGATTAATTGTAAATGAATGAAAGATAACCACTTTTGTCATTGTGATCACTTACTGATGTTGAGTATGGGTTATAGTAATTATTTTAGGGCGTTATAGTGTGTGAACAAGTGAAGCCCGAGAATATAAACAGTAATGACATGGAAAAAAAAACAAAAAAAAAAAAAAAAAAACAAAACAAACAACACAAAAAAAAACAAATGACAATCAAGAATGAACACAATAAAATCTTACCAAAACGAGGAAGATGCACAAAACCCACTGGAAATTGGTCATCAAGCGAGGGCACAAAGAAGAGGATGAGAATGCCCTAGGAGAGAGAGAACCCACAAGAGATTTGGGGAAAACTAGTATTGGAAAGGATGGTTGAAGAATTTATACCAGGATTTTTTGCTCGAGCGAGAGTTTATCCGCTCGAGCGAACTCACTTATGTACAGAACTCGCTCAAGCCAAGACTAGTGCGCTTGAGCATAGAATGCATGTTCTCAGTAGTTTGGCCCCTCTGCAAAACTTCTGGAAGTGAGGATTTACCACTCAAGCGCAAGAAGCTGAGCTCAAGCGGCGGAGAAACAAATGCAAGCCTTGAAAACCCCTTGCTGAGCATGTGAAAACAACTCATATAACAAAGTATTTCCTGAGACAAGAGAGGATCATTATAAAGGAAAAAATGAGACACTAAGATGAAATAATCCACATACCATGAAGCTCATAATCTTACAATATTGACAATATGAAGCACGATATCATGCGCAAAACAGGTAAACATGGAGCAATGAGCATAAGCAACAATGAATACACAACTCAAAGGCAAACATGAGTGCACACATAATGAATGTATGTGTGTGCAATTCTTGAGAGGCCACAATTGCTAGAGTTAATCCTGGTAGTGATTGGATGGCTAGACCTCTAGTAAAAGAATCTAAACATCACTGAGGAAATTCAAACCACTAGGATTTAAGAGGTATTTGCTGAGTGAATGCGGAGGTTCCCCCTCAATCAGTGAGTCCTTTTTTAATTTTTTTTTTCTTTAAAGTTTTGACTTTTCTTTCTTTTGGGCACTCACTAACAGCTTCCACGCTCAAGAGTATGGAGACCAAACCAAAAAAGCATGAAAACAATGAGGATGGCCTGGTTGGTGCCTCTAAGGTAGCATTTTCCTAATGCCCGAAATTCAAAGTAGTGAGGGAGAAACCATGGAAGTGAAAATAGATGATGGATGATTAAGAGACTCAACATCACCCATGATGTGCCAGTATCGGTCAATTTCTCTAGAAATGTATAAGACACAATGTTAGAAGTCCATGGAGAAAATTGATCACTTATGCGGAAACCCCTGCAATAGTTATCTAAGAATGTGTACAAAATGAGATCATGAATTCAATGAGCATGTGCATTCAAAATGAGCAATGGACAAAGATAAAGAAATCTTGCAAGTAGCATGAGAGGTGTTCATTTAAGTCTAAGTGAAAAAGATGACAAGAATCAATGACAATTAGATTATAGCATCCAAGTACACAGAAAGCCAATCACTCTCACCCACTCAAGTAACAAGTCACACTCTAGTTAATGAGTACTACACCCAACGTCTTTCTAAGGAATTCAAACCTAAGAAGATCAAGGGGTTTTGTAAAAATATCAACTTTTTTATGCTCAGTGGGTATATGTTCAAGAACTACAAGGCCCTCCTCAACTAACTCTCGAATGAAATGATGACGTATGTCAATATGTTTAGTGCGAGAGTGTTGGACTAGATTTTTAGAGATGTTAATGACACTTGCATTATCACAGAAAAGGGTAAGAGTGTCGTGGTCTATACCATAATCATGAAGCATTTGCTTCATCCACAACATTTGTGCACAATAACTCCTACAGCAATGTATTCAGCCTCGGTGGTCAAAAGATAGATAGCATTTTTCTTTTTGCTATACCAGGCAACCAGATTATTCCCAAGGTAAAAACAACCTCTGGAAGTGCTCTTCGATCATCAGCACACCCTGCTCAACCGGCGGTTGCCGGACGCCAACTTCCTTTTGCATTTGCGTTGATCAATATGTCGATTTTGATGCTATATTAGGTATGGACTGGTTGTCATCGTATCGGGCTGTCATAGATTGTTACCGTCAAAGGGTTATACCTTGAGCGGTGATTGTTTTTATTTCATGGAGGACAGAGCCGATAGAGTTTGTATCACTAGTGTAAGATCCGCGATGGCGGAGTGAGCTTAGTTGTCTTCTTGCAAACTTCTTAGGTAATGAGTGTGACGAAATCTGAGTTGACTTGCCAAAGGTAGTTTGTGAATACTCGGATGTCTTTCCTGAGGATCTCACTAGTTTGCCACTCACCGTGAGATTGAGCTCTCTATTGATTTGGTGCCTGACACGACACCGATCTCTATGGCACTATAGATTTTGTAGCGATCTCGGTTTCAATCCTTCTTTCATGTTTTGCCACTTCAACTGGGCAGGTCGGGGATCGAGCTGCTCGGTCAGCTCGCAGGGATCGAGGAGGCAGCGCCCTTGGTGGGTCCGAGGGCAGCACCCTGGCGGGGTCGAGGGGCAGTGCCTCCAAAACAAAAATACAAAATGTATTCAAAGTTGCTTGAGCCGCACATGCAGAAAACAAGGGAGGACTTGTTTGGCTACTGCAATAAATGCAGGTGCGGGAGTGCAAGTGCGGGAGAAGCGCCGCACGTGCGGTGGTAGGTGAGTTTGAAATTGTCTTTTCTCTCTTTAGGCTTAGTGTATCTCACTTTGTTAGGTCTCTCTCTCTCTCTCTCAAAAACCCTTTCCTCTCCCTTCTCTCTACATTTCCCTACGCCAAATTGGATCAAAACCTTGATTTCTCAAGATCCATTAGAGTTCTGCCATAGTTTCTTCATCAAAGTTGGTTAACTTCTCGAGGGCTTCGTTGTGTGCGGTGAAAATCGAGTTTCGACACCATTGATTTTGGGGGTTTCATCTCATTTCTTCTTCAAAACTTGACGTAGGGATTTTCTTAGAGTTATATATATGTTTTTACAAGATCTATATGATTTTCGAAATCATCTTTCAATAGCTTTGAAAATTAATTGTTGATTCAAGAAGTTGAGCGATTTTGAAAGTGGGTTGTCTTTGTTCTTTTAAAAGGATCTTATTGGTTTTGATCTTCGTTGATTGAAGAGAAAGATGATTTTGGAAAGTTTTCTTTCAAAAGATTTGAGTTGTGTAGTTTGGTGAGAAAACCTAGAATTTTGGAATTTTTTTTAAGAGACTGAAAATCCATGAATGATATTGTTATATTTATTTTGTGTGTCAAAATAAATGGATGTTTGGAAAATTTCTATTTATATTTATATAAATGATGAATTTCAGGGAATATGAAAATTGTTGTTCATTTTGGAAATTATTGTCCCAAAACGTTGAAATAATCTTGAAATGACTAATTGTTGAGGATACTTGAGAAGAGCGAATTGTGCTATTTCTTGGATGATGAATTGGGATAAAAGTATTTATATTCATCTTGTGTTATTGGCATATCAATTCACTTGATTACATTAAACTTTGAAAGTTGATTTGAAAACTTGCATTGAGAAAACAATGTTGAGAAACAAGTTTTCAGGGAATGGCTTTGGGGTAAATACGTTGGTAAGTCTTGATAGGTGGTGTAGATGATATTGAATAAGTTGGCCTGAGAGTACGGGGTGAAAGACCGAAAACTCGTGCGGATAGGTCTCGAGCCTTCCGGTTAATACCGGTAAAAATGACAAATTGGTAGTACTTCTATAGTCTACTTGCAGACACCAACCTAAAGATTACCAGAGTCGTATTTACCGCTCTTGAAATGAATTGTTAAGTTTTGAAGAATTGAAATTGCATGACATCATTGAGCATGAGGGTTTTCAAAGATGAAGATGTGATTTTCTTTCAAAAGAGCATAGCATGGCATGTGCATTTCATCTCTTGAGACTTGTATAAATGTATATCTTTGTTAAGGATTTCCTACTGGGCTTTATGCTCCCTATGGGATTTTTGTGCAGGAAAAGATATGGTGATGCCGCCTAACTAAAGGGGAGGAAATGTGTGTTGAGAGTACGAGACTCTCATTTTGCAGTAACTCTGTGTGTGAGCCAAGGGTTGTATGTGTGTGGGTTTGAATAACCATTTTGTGTAACCAGACTCAAGCCTTGGAAACTTGTAAACCCTTGGGGGTATTTATTTGTTTATTTACTTGTTGTTGAATTAATGTATTGTTGCATGAATAACTATTATATCATGTAATGTAAGTTTGGAGATTTATATTCGGTTTTCCTTGAAAGAGCCATGATTGTTGTATTATCATTTGGGCTAGAAATTTGGAGAATTATAGATTTGCACCCGCTGAATTAAGTGAGTTGAAGATTCAACTCCAAGAAATGCTAGATATGGGGTTTTATTCGCCCTAGTACTTCACCTTAGGGAGCACCGGCTCTCTTTGCTAAGAAGAATGATGGTGCCTTGCAGCTTTGTATTGATTATCGAAAGTTGAACTGGGTAACTATTAAGAACAAGTACATAATGCCTCACATAGATGATTTGTTTGACCAGTTGAAGGGGTCTTGTAATTTCTCTAAGATAGACTTGAGATCGGGTTATCACCAGTTGAGGGTAAGGGAGGAAGATATCTAGAAGACGACATTCCGTACGCGGTATGACCATTATGAGTTCCTAGTGATGCCTTTGGGTTAACCAATGCACCAGTTGTGTTTATGGACCTAATGAATCAAACATTTCGTGAGTTCTTAGACTGTTTCGTAATCGTCTTTGTCGATGACATCTTGATTTACTCACCCTCCGATGAGGAACACGAGGAACACCTGCGGGTTGTGCTTAGGTTGCTTAGAGTCCACAAACTTATGATAAGTCCAGGAAGTGTGAATTCTGGTTTAGAGAAATAAAGTTCTTAGGCCATGCGGTATCCGAAGGAAGGGTGACCGTAGATTCATCCAAGATAGAAGCAAATCTAATCAATATATTTTGTTAAAACTGCAAAAATCGCAGTTAAACCAACGAATCAGTCATGTAACACTTCATATTCTTTGGACTAGTGGGATTGCTCTTGACACTCTTATTATTGTACTTGGAGCCTTTTTTATGCATTTTAGGGTATTCATTGGAGTTGTCACTACAACAAATTTGGGATTTAAAGACGAAACAAATTTGTCTCAAAATGATATATTTCGTCACCCAACTAATTACGACGAAAATTTTTTGTCGCCGTTTTGTCTCCAAAGGGTCGTCGCTAAAGGGTCTTAGAGACGAAAAAAAAAATTCGTCATTGAAAATGATAAATTTGTGACGAATTTTTTGTCTCCAATACACTTTGTTGGGAACATACTTGTAAGTAATTAGCGACAAAATATTTTGTCATTAAAGAAGAAATTAGAGACAAAAGTATTTCGTCATAAATATAAGAAATAGAGACGAAATAATTTTGTCACGTTTAATAAAAACGAAGACGAAATTTTTGTCAAAGAAGCTACCAATAGAGACAAAAACAAATTCATCATTAAAAAATGATAAATTTGTGATTACGAATTTTTGTCTCCAATACACTCTGTTGGAAACATACTTGCAAGTAATTAGCGACAAAATATTTTGTCATTAAAGAAGAAATTAGAGACAAAAGTATTTTGTCATAAATATAAGAAATAGAGACGAAATAATTTTGTCACGTTTAATATAAACGAAGACAAAAAAAATTTGTCAAAGAAGCTACCAATAGAGACAAAAACTAGACAAAAGTATTTTGTCATAAATATAAGAAATGGAGACAAAATAATTTTGTTATGTTTAATATAAACGAAGACGAAAATTTTTTGTCAAAAAAGCTACCAATAGAGATAAAAACAAATTCATCATTAAAAATGATGAAATAATGTCAAAAAAAATTCGTCACACATTGAGGGTAATAGTGACAAAATGTGACAATATTTTTTGTCATGACAAATTCATTTAGCGACGAAATAAAGAATTCATGACAAAATTAATCATCCACCTAAGCCAAATAAGAGACAAAAAAACCTTCTTTAGGGATGGAAAATTTTGTCAGTAATTCCATAATATTTTTTTCCACATTATATACCTATTTTATCAAAATCTAAATTTTAGTTCAACAAATATGACCTGTTCATGTTGAAACCTGTTGAATATAACAATTCCATCACAACTTAACCTAACCTGTTATCAACACATTTACGAATTAACAAAATGAAAATATCCATTCATCATTACAAATAATTTCATCCTAATACAATAAAATAGTGAAATATCCACAAAATATCCAAAAGTTATAACTTGTTCAATTCCACCAAAAATCCAACAATAACTAGTGCAACTGTATGTGTATCCTTATCAAACAAAAATGAACATTCAAAAATTACATCATTGTTGCACGTCAAAAATGCCACCCCAATCCAATCTGCAAAAAAATAAATTAAAAGTTTTAGTAATTAATCAATTATTCAAAAGATTAAAAACATTAGTAACTCATCAATTTACAATTAGATCAATTATACAATTTATCCCTGTAACAGATTTTTTTTGAGATTATGAGAACAAAAAATTAATTTTAAGGCTAATTCACAAATGGTGCATCCCATTAATGTGCCGTAAGTTCATACAACTTATATTGGTCCCTCTTAAGGTGTTTCTATTGGTTCATGTACAAATCTGTAGTTGTGTGATAATTTAGCATTTCGACAGCCTTTTTTGAAGCTTTATGTATAGAGGAAAAAAAATATTTAGACTAATTCACAATTTATACATCCCGTGCACCTGTACAAATTGGATGTCATATGCATGTTTCCATTACTTCCTAATTCTTCAAACATGTATTCTTTTATAAAATTTGTTATATTAAAGTTAATATACTTTACCAAGAAGTATGTCCACTTGTGGATGAGTCCCTCCACTTCCAAAGTGTCCAGTGAATCCTTTGGTCCTCAAAAAGTTGACAACATCAGCCATTATCTCCCCTTGCTTCTTACCCTCTTCAAGATCTTCTATTTTATTGTTCTGCATTTGTATTTGTTCCTTCTGTGTCTCTATTTGCATCTCAAGGCGCTTCACATAATCATTTGTTTCAGCATATATGGTAGTGGTCCTCCTAATAGAGGATGAAGGTCTCATGCCAAGTCCCTTCACATAGCCAGACCTTGGCTTTAGGACTTTGATTGATAGCTCTTCTGCAGTCAAAGGGGTTGATCCCGGCTGTGAGAGGTGATCAGCCTGTGTCTGTATCATATTTTCCTATCAAATATAAAAAAAATTAAATAATTATTAGAAAATTAAATAAGATTATAACAAATAGTATTCTAAAATTTTGTTAATAAAAATTGCAATATATACTCACATAATTACACTGAGCTTGAGATGAGATCCACTCATGTGTTTTCTCATTATAGTGAGTTTCCTTGTACAACTCTGCTACTTCTTTTCTCGTGCTTCTTTCTCGGCTAGCCTAATTCGATAGACCAAATATTCAATAAATAAAGATAAGAATCTAATATAATTCTGAAAGTGCAAGGATACGTACCAGTTTTCTACTCTAACAGGGATTGACCTAGAACCACACCTATGTTTTGTATACATCCTTTCTCTGTTCGCGATGTTGGCCTTCGATTGTTCCTATAAGGAAGAATGACCAATAGAACACTGAAATGTATCATTAGTAAGACGAATATGTTGGCTTTTGATTGTTCCTGTAAGGAATAATGAACCAATATAATAATGAAATGTATCGCTAGTAAAACAAATTTAATGCTTGATAATAAAGAAATTGCATTGTTCCTCTCTATCATTTTCCTATATATCATTTCAACTTAAAAGATATTTCAAATTATTCACTAGTATCATTCAATTCTTTGAAAAATAAATTAGAGGACTTGTTGAGATTTCATCATAAGATGGCTTTTCTGGGTGAAAAAAGAAAAACGAGTAATTTACACCGTTCACAAATAGGGGATATAAGCATGGGCAAGATAGATTGTGAAAAAATCCATTTACATTTCACAAGATATGGAACAATTACTGATACCAAACTCATAACCCTTTCTTTCTTCCACAACTCTATCAAATCTAAAGTTCTGTCTCAATACCCTATATTAGTTACTTAGCTAGTTGCTTACCATTATCATGAAACTTCAGACCAAACCCAAGAACAACAGAAAATTAATACAATCATAGAAACTGAAATCTTAGTTCTTTATTCTATGATGTGAAAGATGCACTTTAAGGAACCATAAATTAATCTCCTATTATGCGAGCCTTCCAATCCATGTTTAATAGTTTCCCTTTCTCATTTTCCCACTTATTTGGTTTTTATTATGTTCCACTTACATGCCTAGAAGATAAAGGGAAAAGAATACATATGGAATTTCACAGCAAATTGATTGTGTTCTTTTAGTTTTTTAGAATCTCTCCCTATTCTAATCAAATTCTTTCTTCGCTGATATAATAAAAAAGATGAAAATGTTACCAGAAATTCTTTAGTGTTCCACTTTTTATCAATAAGATCTATCCACTTGGTAGGATCAACATTCTTCGGTGGGTGGTTTCTTGCATACTCCTCCCCTTTAGCCTCCTTCAGCTCCATGAATTGTTTGTGCAGCCTATAGGTATGGTTACTCAATCTCCGACCAAATTTTGTGTTCATTGCCTTCTCTATATCAACAGGGTCTCCTTGTAAATCAAATTGATCCTGCAAAAAATAGATAAGTCATAGATAATTCTTATAAAAAATAAAATAATTACAATAAATAATTAAGATTTCTAACCTATTATAAAAATGAGTAAAATGTCCTATAATAGACAACGAACTTACATTCAAGCGTTGAAACATCGCCTCCTTAACGGAGGCATCAACATACTTCCACCTACGAACACTTGGATCTGGTAAACGTGTTTGCACTTCTACACCAATCTTTGAGGATAGTTTTGAGGCATAGTCCCCTACCGGTGCACGAAATTCTGGAGGGATAGGCACATTAAGCTTTCCATCTCTATCAACAAGGCCTTGAACCTCTTTGCCGTGAGTCGGACCATGAACACGCTTAGCAGCTGATATTGTGAAGCCATAATATTGAAATAGTATGTGAACAAATTTAATTAAGATCTCAAATCAATGTAAATAAAGAGTGTGTCTTACCAATAGTATTACCAGCAGTCACCTCAAGTTGAGGCTCCACATTGAGAGGTGGTGGCGGATGGCTAGCCACCTCAGGACGTGAAGAGGTATCCCCCTCTTCTGATGCGTGGGTCAATGCCTCATGATGAGATTGTGAACGGGCTCTCGATGGTATCTCTAACAGCTGAATAACATAATAAAATATGAATATATGTACAAAGATATACATGTCTATGTGTGTATGAATTGAAAGTAACAAGAAAGAATATATTTCACAATGCATAAATGTATAGTACCTCATGCTCAAACGAATCATAGGATTCAGTGTCACTGCCATCTTCAGCCTCTGACGGTCGATAATCATCGTCATTTTCCTCAATTGGTATTTGTTTTTCCTTCCTCAATTTCTTATGTTGAACCGTAGCCTTCAAACAAGTTGTTATATTCTTCACTCCTAGAGCATTCATTCTCTCACGGTTTTTATTAATATTCTTCATTCTTTGTTTCTCATAGTTCGTTACCTTCTTAGTTGCGGTACTTGGTTTGGTCAATTGTTTTTTGTAGCGTCCATTTTGCCCAACTATAAATAATTGAACATTTTTTTGGTGGATACGCATAATTGAACATTAGATGTAAAGAAAAGATAATTATATATTTCTATACATAAAGCATAAAGCAACAACAATCTCAACAAGTGGATATGTCATATAGGCTCTAAATCATTGAAATATGGCTAGAGTGAGATGGATGATTTTTGTTTTTACCATTTACTTATCATAGAACAAATTAATTATAAAGCCATCAGACACAATGATCAACCTACATAACAGTGGATGAACCCCACAACTGAAATTCAACTACATTAATTAAGAACAATGTTCATATAGAAAGTGCAAAATAACTACAAATCCTAGTCTACATCAAGATCCATATCGTAATCCACATCAGGTTCGTCACACTCTTCATTTTGTTTGTCAGCTCTATTCTCTATCATTGTTTCATCAGATGACCTAACCCTTGTAACAACTTCTGCTTCAACACCATCTCTATAACATTGAACATTAGGGCCGATGTCAATTGGAACAACATCGGTAATATTTTCTTGTTGGAACACATCGTTTTTTCTGGTTCATCTAATGATTCTCCATCACCTACCTCTGGTACATCAAAGACACCCCTATGTTGCACTCGTTGAACGACTTGCCAAGGTTGTCCCCATTTGGTATCATTTAGGTAAAAGACTTGCTTAGCCTGGCTAGGCAAGATGAAAGGGTCGTGTTGATACCACGACTTGTGACATCAATACTTGCAATAATCATCGGTTCGCAATGTTCTACTTCGACCTGTGTTTCCTGTGTTGTACCATTCACACTGGAACAATACAACTTTGTTATGACACATGTACTCCAATTCCCAAACATTGCACAAGTGACCATAAAATTCATGCGTCACTCCCTCATGATCCCCTTCCGTAAGCACACCACTATTCTGACTCTTACGGCGATTGTCTACTTCTCTTGTACGAAACCGTATGCCATTGATTATGCAACCTGAGTACTCTTTTACTAGCAAATTTGGGCCATTTGCTAATGACCATAAATCATTGGTTGCTTCTGGTGACTTTTCTTCTCTCAATATATTTATCTACATTCACATATAACATACATTAAGATAGTAAAAATAAATTAATAAATGATCAAATCTTATACAAATTTTTAATCATGTCTTAAATTGAAAATGCCTTACCCGCTCTTTGAACCACTTGGGAAACTCTTGTTGTTGTATACGGGTTATGCCTTGGTCAGATGGAGTCCGTAATAGATTTTTGTGTATCCTACTCAAAAGAATGTGATTATTATGCACTGCTAACTACATTAACAAAGCTAAGAATACACATATTTAAATGAAAAACATACTCTAGATACTTCTCTATCTCGGGGCTATTGTTCAACAAGAACCAATGAGCCATATCACGATATTCTTGTGACATATCAGCATCCCTTGTGATTAGGCCAATAGGACGGGTAGTTTCTGTGAATACAGTCAACCCTTTGCGACGTTCGCCACAATCTTGATTTCGTTCGGGTCGATTATGCACTGTTTCGATCCCATCAACATACATTGAACAAAAAGTAATGCACTCTTTGACAATGTAAGCCTCTGCGATTGAACCTTCTGGTCGAGCTCGGTTTGTAACAAACTTTTTTAAAGCTCCGAGAAACCTTGAAAAGAGAATTAGTTAAGAGCAAGGTTACACATGCAACATATAATTACGAACCTTTCAATTTAACAATTACCTTTCAATCCGGTACATCCATCGATATTGCACCGGTCCTCCAAGAATAGCCTCACGCGGCAAGTGAACGGCCAAGTGAACCATCACATCAAAGAAGGCTGGAGGAAAGATCTTTTCAAGCTTGCATAATATGTGTACTATACGTTCCTCTAATTTCTCAAGTTCATTACGGCGCAGTGTCCTTGAGCACAAATCCTGGAAAAAGCTACCTAACTCAAATAGTGTTTTACTAATCTCTTTGTCTACGTAACCACGCATCCCAATTGGAAGAATCCGTTGTATGAGTACATGGCAGTCATGACTTTTCAAGCCTGTTAATTTACCATTTCTCGCATTCACTGATCTTGATATGTTTGCAGCATAGCCATCCGGATACTTCACTGATTTCAAGAATTCAAAGAAACCCTCCCTCTCTTCAGGGGTCAATGAAAAGATTGCCCTAGGTTTGACATAAGTTCCATCAGGATGACGTGTTAACCACAACTCTTTCCTTATACCCATATCTTCCAAGTCCATCCGTGCTTTGTCGGTGTCTTTGTTCTTTCCATCAATGCCTAACATAGTTCCAAAGGTATTTTCACTAAAATTCTTCTCGACGTGCATAACATCAATGTTGTGTCGAAGCTTCTGTTTCTTCCAGTATGGTAACTCATACAAGATGCTTACCTTTGTCCAATTTGGTGCCTGACGGAGTCTTTTCTTATTTCTTGGATGCTTCCCATATGTGACACCTGTCACTCTGTCCAATTGCTCTAATATCTTTTCCACTGGTAACTTTAAAGATCTCTTTCGCTTCTCATGCTTACCATTGTAAGCCTTACTCTTTCGCCTTTCGGGGTGGTTTTGAGGCAAGTAGCATCGATGGTTAGTGTATGCAGTCTTACCTTTCAAGGATTGAAAATATGGTTCATCATTGCAAGTGTAGCAAGAATAATGACCCTTTGTTCTCCACCCAGATATGTCACCAAATGCGGGCCAATCATGTATAGTCCACATCAAAGCTGCACGCATCTGGAAAGACTCACCAGTTACGGCATCGTAAGATAATGCACCATTTTTCCACAACTCATTCAACTCATCCACCAGAGGTCTCATGTAGACATCAATATCGATCCCTGGTTGTGATTCTCCAGGAATAAGTAGTGACATCATAAGAAAGGGATCTTTCATAACCAACCAAGGTGGCAAGTTATAAGGAATGAGTACTACAGGCCATAAACTATACGAGTTGCTCATGTTCCCGAAAGGATTGAATCCATCAACAGCCAACCCTAGCCTCACATTTCGAGGCTCCAGGGCAAACTGAGGATGTTGCACATCAAATTCCTTCCATTCATCACTATCGGCGGGATGTCTCAATACTCCGTCATCTATACGTTTCTCTTGTGCCATCTCATGTCCTCAGCAGTCTTCTTGACATGTACAATCTTTTCAACCTTGGTGTTAATGGGAAGTACCGCAACACCTTATGGGGAATCTTCTTACCCCTGCCACGATTGATCTTGTATCTGGATGCCTTACATTTTGGACATTTATCTAACCTTGCATTTTCCTTCCAAAAGAGTACACAATCATTTATACAAGCATCAATTAACTCATATGACAAGCCCAAATCACGAAGTATTTTCTTAGCTTCATAAAATGACTTTGGAACCAAATTATCTTTTGGTAAAAGTTTTGTTAAAAACTCCAATAGTGTGTTAACCGACTTATTGCTCCAGTGGTTTGTTACCTTCATATTAAGCAGCTCGATGACAAACTTCAACAGAGTGTAGTTTGTGCAACCTAAGTACACCTCACGTTTGGCATCATTCAATAGTTTATCAAACGTTTGTAGTTCCTCATTCTGGGGTGCATCGTTGGGTTCTCCTCTTATTCGATCTTCCACTAAGGCATCAATACCACCTAAAACCTCATCTTCATCAATTGCCATTTCATGATGAGCCTCATTTGATACACATGGTTCCCCGTGCTCATGCCAAATAGTGTACGTTTGCATAATCCCATATTGAAGCAAATGAATTTGCACATTTCGAAGATTTTGGGAATAATAGTTCACACATTCAAACATGGGCACGGAATTTTACCTTCCTGGTCAACAACTGCCATTGCAAATTTGATAAATGAGTCACCATCAATAAATGGCTGACTCATCCTTCATCAGGTGTCTTACCCAATGCAATCCAACTCTTGTCCATGTCTGATCACAAATGAAAGATCAAGTTTTTTTATGTCATAAAACGCATCATGTGTACTATTAACCTATTCCATTTAGGAATGCATATGTGTATCATAGAAAGAAAATCATATTACGTTGTCTATCTCTAATCTTTCCTTAGTTCTCCAAGTATATAACATATGTGTTGGACTTTTCAAAGAATTTTTTTATGCTTGTTTTTAATGCATTAAAGTGTTATTATGAGGGTAAGACTTGAGAGAAATTAATAAATGCTAAGATTTTTTTTTTAAATCAAAAAATCAGAAAATTTAGATTGGGAGATTGGAGCTCCCACAAAGCTTGAGGCTAAAAACCCCCTTTTGCTTAATATATAGTATAGATATAGATAGCATATCACCCGTGCTATGCACGGGTTGTATTTACAATTATCTATGTATGTGAATTGTGATTTTTAAATGTCTTTTTTTTTTCATTTTTTATTATTAAAGTTTAATATTTTGATAACAATCATGTGTGCTGGGTAAATTACAAATATATCCCTTGAGATTTGATTAAAATACAAATCATTTTCTGTAGTTTTGAAAATTCCATTTCATCTCCTAAGGTTCTAATTTCATAACAAATCATCCATTTTATTAATAAATCATCAAGTCAATTAATAGTTTTAATCATGTTAAAAATATGTTTCAATTAATAAATTACGTAATTTTATATTATGTAGGAGAGCAATTATAAATTTTATTTTTTTAATTAATTTTGTTAAATAAAAAATTCTAATAAAGGAGTATTTATAGTTTTTTAAATTATAAAAAATATCTGTATTTTAAACAAATTTTAAGGGTGTATTTATGATTTATCCAAATATTATACTGACATGATAGGGGGGATTGGGTTTGAATTGGTTGATTCTAGTCTTTGTTTGGAAAACGGGTGGATTAAAAGAGTTTACTAAAAGATAAAATAAGTTAAAATAACTAATAAGACAAAATATTACATGTAATTCATAATTATTTTATTTTTTTCTCATAATCATCAAATCAACTATAAAAAAAAACCAATCAGTTTCTTAAAACAACTATTTTAGTCAGGCTAAAATAGTTAAAAAGTTAAAAAAATCAACTAAAATAGTCAATTTTTCAAACAAGACCTCAATAATAAACAATTGACATTAGATGTAAATTTAAGAGTGATATTTTAAGGTTCTTAAATATTTTCTAATTCTAGTTTTTATATTCATTATTCCCATTTATTAGTTATTTCCCAAGTAACAACTCCACCCATGAATAGCTGAGTAGCAAAAAGTCCGTTTTGAAATAAATTGTAAGTTTAAACATTCAAAGAATAGAGTATACCTTTAAATTGTAAAATTTCAATCAAACTCAATTTGATAGAAGTCAGATTCAAAGAACAGAGTTTTCGTTTTGAGCATTATAAAACTTACAGGCATTTCAAGTTAACTTATTTCTCCCTCTCCCCCCCCCCCCCCCTACAGGCATTTCATGTAAAATTAATCATATATATATATATATATATATGTATATATATAAAAACAAAACAAACCACTGGCTTCTCCAGCCAAAAGAAAAACAAAAACAGAGCATCAGACTTATATTAATATCTTGAAATTTTCATTACACATCTTCAATGTGTTTCTATAAATATATAAATTATCATTGTAGAGGGTTCACAAAAGTTCACAAAGCAAAAGTTCAGGGTGAACAAGCAGAGGGTTCATCCCTCACTACACTAACACCACACATATCATCAATGATCAAAGGTGTGACTTCAGGTGGTGAACAAGCAGAATGGTGAACAATGAATATACAAACTCTACAAGCAGAATGAAATAGATATCAAGCAGAATGAAAAAACAAAATTGCAGATTCATTGTACATGTCGATAAACCAAAAAACTCTACATTGAACAATGAACAAGCAGAATGAAAGGGTACCGTGAGAGCCTCTTCCAGTCAGATTGTGGAAGAAAGAGCTGGTCCCTCAGCCGTGGGTTGCAACAGTAAGAACACCAGAAGAAGAGCAGAGGAAGTTTGATGGTCTTGAAGATCACAGCCTTTCAACTTGATGGTCTTGACACAGCCTTTCAACTTCTCAGCCTCCTCACAATTGTTTTTTGAGGAATTTTTTTTGGTCTACAATGGGCCCAACTTCTCAGCCTTTCATCTTCTCAGCTTTCAATTTTATTTGGTTTCATTTTTGAAAATGATTTGGAGTTATTTGTTTTTTTTAGATACGCTTAATTTAAATATACTTAATTATCTTTTTTTGAGTCACATCCAATATCTATTTTTCTATACATATTTTTGTAAAAAGTAAAAAAGTATAGTTATTTAGCACTTCCGAAACTACCAGTAAGTTGATATTAAAAAAATTTACTTTTTATAATGGCATAAATAATTTATATATGATTTTTTGAAATTATTTTTAATTTAGTAAAATATTAAATAGAATAAAACAAATTTCTTACAAAATAAAAGTATTTGAATAAAAAAAGGTAAGAAATTTAAAATTTAAATATGGTATTTTCATTTAATCTGAAAATAATTCTAGATGAACAATAAATTATCACCTATAACCCTTTTTTTTTTAAATAAAAAAGTTTAACAAACTAAAAATCAACGTTTCTTTCTAATTTATTTTAGCAAAACTAACTTTTTAACAATATGAGCCAAAGATATTCTTATTCTTTATTTTAATTTCTTTAATTGACAATTGAAATTAAAAAAAAAAAAAACAAAATCCACCATGTTTGGTAAGTACTAAAAAAGTTATGTTTTGTTCTTTTGTAAAAAAAAAAAATTATATTAAAAAATATTATTGTTCAAGTCCTTATAGTTTAGAAGGACATAATTTTTTTTTTATAAAATTTAAAACCAAAAAAAAGAAAAAAATTTAATAGCGATTAATAATTTGAACACGTGTATTTAAAATAACTTATATTTAGACCAATAATATTATGATACATTATTATGACACATGTGAATATTGATCTCATTCTAATTGTAGTAATATATTTTGAAGAAGAATTTAAATTTAAAATTTTATTTTATAATTTAATAAAGGATGCAAAATTTTATCACAGTTAAATTTTTTATGCAAATTATGAAAACAAAAAAGATTGAAATTTAAAATTTAAGTCTCACAATTTTATCACAATTTATTATTATTTTTAATTTATCACAAATTTATTCATGTAACTTTAAACCTCCCTTACTAGAATTGCAAACTTAGGTGAGCTCAACCCAAGTAACTTGAGTCGAGCTTAAAATTTTTAAAGATTGAATAACATAGTTTTTAATTAAGTGAGAACCTATGCAGAAATTCAAAAATTCAAATTAAATTTGAGTGGATTTGGGCAGAACCACCAAATAACTTGAGTAACAAAACGAAATTATATATATAAATATATGAATTATTTGCTAATTTATTTTTTAAAATAATAAATTAGATTAATTAAAATTTAATATTAACGAATAAAAGAAAAAGCAATATACTTGAGATTTCCAATAGAATTTTTATTGAAAATATACCTTTTAGAAAGGGATCATCGAATAAAAGGTTGTTTGGGAAGTGTCATATTAGCTCACTTTTTTTTTTATAATCTTTTTATCTTTTTTTTGGTCACATCACATCTCTACTTTTCTCGCAGCATTTCGTAAAAAGTAAAAAAAAATATACTTAATTATCTTTTTGGGTCACATTATATCTCTACTTTTCTATACATATTTTCATAAAAAAGTAAAAAAGTATGCTTATTTGACACTTCCCAAACTACCACTAAGTTGATGTTAAAAAAATCTACTTTTTATAATGGCATACATAATTTAAATATGATTTTTTTAGAAATTCTTTTTAATTTAAAATTATAACAAATATTAAATAGAATAAAAACAAATTTCTTACAAAATAAAAGTATTTGAATAAAAAAAGGTAAGGAGGAAATTTAATAATTTGAAACACATGTATTTAACACAAATTATGTTTAGACCAATAATATTATGACACATGTAAATATTGAACTCATTCTAATCGTAGTAATATAATTTGAAGAAGAATTCACATTTGAAATTTTATTTTATAATTTAATAAAGGATTCAAAATTTAAGGAATGAATATTGATCTCATTCCAATTATAGTAACATAATTTAAGTAAAAATCCAAATTTGAAATTTTATTTTCAGAATATAAAATTAATTTATAAACCAATCATATTGTAACACGTATTAAAAAAATTAAACAAAATGAAAAAAAATGAAAAAAAGAATTACAACTTTCAACCTTAATGAAAATGACAATATTTTGAAATTATAATAGTATATAGATAAATCATGGAATCTATACTATATATTAAGCAAAAGGGAATTTTTAACCCCAAGGCTTGTGGGAGCTCCAATCTCCTAATCCTAATTTTCTAATTTTTTGATTAAAAAAAAAAAACCTCAGCATTTATTGACTTCTCCCTGTCCAACCTCAGCATTTATTGACTTTTCCCAACCCACAATCCCTTTTGACTTCTCTCATAATTATTGCAACACCCTTTTCAATTGCTTCCATACACTATGGTTACACACAAAAATAAAAAAAAAAAGATATATAGATCTCAAAAAGATATAATATCTAAATTTGAATTATGATTTAAATATATATTATGTATTTTTTTTTTATGTATATCTATCAAAATTTTAAATCACTTATGAGATAAGTCAAAAAGTCTTGTGGGTTGAGAGAAATTAAATTTACCCATAAGTCCTAGTTTCTGAAAAGTTGAACCATTTAGTCCTAAAAGTTTTCTTATGCTCCATTTAGTCCCATTTGCACATCAATCTAATGTTCGAAACATTAATCTGATGTTCGAAATCTAATATTCGAAACATTAATCTGATGTTTGAAATCTAATGTTCGAAACATTAATCTGATGTTTGAAACATTGTAATGGGACCTTTCAGTCTATAAGAAAACTTTTAGGACTAAACAGTGTATAAGTTATTAATTTGGGATTAGCCCATCATCCGTGCTATGCACGAGATAATTATAGATATTTATATTTGTTTTAGATTTTTTTTAATATATAAATTATGTTTTTTAATATTTTTATAAAAAATAATTTAACAATTTGATCACTAACCATAATATACGTGAGAAGTTGAAAAGGGTATTGCAGTAACTATACACGAATTGTATCTATAATTATTTGTATGAAGGGATTTTAAATGCTGATCAGGAGATTTTGACCAAATCAATAAATGCAGGCATGTGGAAAGACATGTGGATTGAAAAAAGTTAATAAATGCTGATCAGGGAATTTTGACCAAATCAATAAATGCTGAGGTTTTTTTTTAAATAAAAAATAAAAAATTTAGAAAATTCAGATTGGAATATTGAAGCTCCCACAGGCCTTGGGGGTTAAAAACCCCATTTTGCTTAACATGGAATAATTATAAATATTTATATTTGTATTAGATTTTTTTTAATATATAAATTATGTTTTTTAAGATTTTTTATAAAAATAATTTAACAATCTTATCACTAAGCATAGTGTATGAGAGAAGTTAAAAAGGGTACTGCAGTAACTATACACGGATTGTATCTATAATTATTTGTATGAGTGGATTTCAAATGTGATTAGGGGATTGTATCAATAAATGCAGGCATGTGAAAAAACATGTGGATTGAAAAAAGTTAATAAATGTTGATCAGGGGATTTTGACCAAATCAATAAATGTTGAGTTTTTCTTTTTTTAATAAAAATATAAAAAATTCACTCGGATATTGAAACTCCCACGGGCCTTAGGGGTTAAAAACCCCTTTTTGCTTAATATATAGTATAGATATAGATAGATAGATAGATATAGATATAGATTATAATATACATAGATAGATGTATTGAAATTTTCAAGGAATTTTGTTTTCTAGTTTTTAATGCATTAAAGTTTAATTATGAGGGGTTTTGACCAAATCTCCCAAAAGGCATGGGGATTGGAGAAATTAATAAATGCTGAGGTTTTTTTTTTTTTTTAAATCAAAAAATTAGAAAATTAGGATTGGGATATTGGAGCTCTCACAAGCCTTGGGGGTTAAAACCCCCTTTTGCTTAATATATAGTATAGATAGACTAGCATATCACCCGTGCTATGCACGGATTGTGTTTACAATTATCTATATATGTGAATTGCGATTTTTAAATGTCTTCTTTTTTTTTTCTTTTTTTTTAAATGTCTTCTTTTTTTCCTTTTTTATATTATATTAAAGTTTAATATTTTGATAATAATCATATGTGTTAGACTTTTCAAGGAATTAAATGTCTTTTTTTTTTATTATATTATATTAAAGTTTAATATTTTGATAATAATCATATGTGTTGGACTTTTCAAGAAATTTTTTTTATGCTTGTTCTTAATGCATTAAAGTGTTATTATGAGGGATAATAATCATATGTGTTGGGACTTTTCAAGGAATTCATGTGTTGGATTTCAAAGAATTTTTTATGTTTGTTCTTAATGCATTAAAGAGTTATTATGAGGGTAAGACTTGGGGGTTGAGAGAAGTTAATAAATGCTAAAGTTTTTTTTTTTAAATAAAAAAAATCAAGAAATTTAGATTGGGAGATTGGAGCTCCCACATGACTTGGGGTTAAAAACCTCCTTTTGCTTAATATATAGGATAGATAGATAGATAGATATAGACATATAGATAGATAGATAGATAGATAGATAGATATAGATATGGCACATACCATTTATATGACACAAGGACCAAAGTACCGGGACAATTGCTGCAATTTGCCCTCATCTAAATTAAAGGGATTTAAAAAGTAAAAAAAAAATAAAATTAAATATTAAAAAATGTTCACTAAAAAAATATAGATTAAAAATTAAAAATTAATTATTGAAAACCCCATACTAAACAAGGTAATGTTTTCTATTAATTTTGAAAATTAAAAAATTATTATTAATTTTTCCTCTGTTTTTTTTTTTTTTTTGTGGAGAGGGGTTTTGACCTGCGATTTTTCTAAAATGAGTGTTCAAGACGGAAAGGGTAGAATTGGTTCAGACAATGAGAAAAAGTGCTTATGCAAGGGGCGCCTTCACTATGACAAAGAATAGTCGGTTTTGCATAGGGTGCCTTCTTGGATAATAGCTTCAATACTGGCATGCATGAAGGGCTTAAGTGTGAGACATATGGGAGGGGCTTTAGTGCGAAAATAAAAGAAATGGTTTACAGAGTGTCTTCTTGCTTCACGACTTCAATACTTGTGAGAGAGGAGTAGGCTCAAGTGTGAGAGAGAAATGAGGGTTTCTAGGAAGTGTCTTCTTGGGTCACGACTTGAGTGTCCGTGCACATGAAAATGAGTGATAAGGGTCAGAGTGTGTCTCTTGGGGTGACGGTTTCAGTGCTCTGAAACACAAAACCATAGCATTTTAATAAAGAGAAATAATTAGTGATAAAATATTTTTGTCTCCTTAAATACAAGAACAAAGAATTTATTATTGGTGACGAAATATTTTTGTCTTCCACAACATAACCTTATGAGACGAAAAATATATTCATCGTGCAATCAATCAGAATTTATTAGTGACGAAATATTTTCATCTCCCACAATTTATTTTTCCAAGACAAAAATATATTTGTCGCAATTTAATAGAAAGTGAAACGACATCGTTTGCATGATGGAGTGTTTATTGGTGATGAAATATTTTCGTCTTCCATAACTTATCATTCCTAGACAAAAATATATTTGTCGCCTAATAAATGGAAATATGCAACGACATTGTTTAATAGGTAGGGAATTTATTGGTGACGAATTACATTCGTCGCAAAAAATATATATATTTTGTGACAAAATGTTCGTCTCCAATGAGCTAAATAATTCGCGTCAATGCAAATGAAATTGGCGCCTGAATTTTGCAGACGAATTTTTTTTTCCGTCTCCTATACGTTTGAGAAAAATTAAAACAAACGACAAAATTAATATTTTGTCATCTTTGGGATAAATTTTAAGTCACCAAATTTTGTCACAATAGCCTAGATTTCTTGTATTTGTTTTCCTTGTTTAATTATTATTATTTTTTCCTTTTGTGGAGAGGGGTTTACTATGAGAAAAGAATAGTAGCTTTGCACAAAATGTCTTCTTGGATAACAATGTTTGCATGCACAAACGGCTTAAATGTGAGAGAGAATAGAGAAACTTCAGTGCGAAATAGAAGAGATGGTTATAGAGATTGTTTTCTCGAGTCACAGCTTCAATACTTGTGAGAGAGGAGACTCAAGTGCGAGAGAGAAATGAGGATTTAGAGAGTGCCTTTTCGGGTCACGACTTTAGTATTTGTGTGTGTGTGAAAGTAAGTGATTAAGGTAAGAGCGTCTCTTAGTTTCTGACGACATTTTAATAAAGAGAAATAATTAGGGAGAAAAATTTTCGTCTCAAACTCATATGTTCGTTGCCTAATCAACAATAATACAAAAACAATGTTGTGTGGAGATGAAGAATTTATTGGTGATGAAATATTTCGTCTCCTTCAACTTAACCTTATGAGACGAAAAATATATTCGTCGCACAATCAATCAAAATGCAACACGACACATGGAGAATTTATTAGTAACGAAATATTTTCGTCTCCCAAATATCCTTCCGAGACAAAAATATATTTGTCGCTTGATTAACAAAAAGACAAAAACGAGCATGAAGGATTTATTGGTGATGAAATATTTTCGTCTTCCATAACTTATCCTTCCCAGACAAAAAATATATTTGTCACCAAATAAATAAAAAAATGAAACGACATCAGCTAATAAGTTTGGAATTTATTGGTGACGAATTCCTTTTGTCGCAAAAAACTTTAAATTTTGTGACAAAAATGTTCGTCCCCAATGAGCTAAAATAATTGGCGCCAACAAGAAAAAAAATTGGTGCCTCTTTTTTTTCTGACAAATTTATTTTTTCGTCTCCTATAGTTTTGAAAACAATTAAAAGAAACAACAAAAGTAATATTTGGTCATGTTTGGGTTACATTCTAAAACGAAAATAAATTTTATCACCAAATTTTAGAAATTAATTATTGAAAACTCCATACTAAACAAGGTAATGTTTTCTATTAATTTTGAAAATTAAAAATTTTTTATTATTTGTTTCTCTGTATTTTTCTCACAAAAAAATAGCTATATTAATTATCTTTTTTTTTTTTTTTTTGGTTGGAGAGAGGTTTTGACCTTCGATTTTTCTGAAATGGGTGTTCTAGACAGAAAGGGTAGAGTTGGTTAGACAATGAGAAAAAGTGCTTGCGTGCAAGAGGGGCCTTCACTGTGAGAAAGAATAGTGGGTTTGCAAGGGTGCCTTCTTGGATAATACCTTCAATGTTGGCATGCACGAAGGGCTTAAGTGTGAACAGAAGATATAGGCTTTATTTAGCGCAAAATAGAAGAAATGGTTTACAAAGTGTCTTCTTGAGTCACGACTTCAATACTTGTGAGAGAGGAGTAGACTCAAGTGCGAGAGAGAAATGAGGGTTTGTAGAAAGTGTTTTCTTGGGTCACGACTTCAAGGTCCATGTACATGAAAATGAGTGATAAGCATTAGAGTGTATCTCTTGGGGTCACAGTTCCAATGCTTTGAAACACAAAACCACGGCATTTTAATAAAGAGAAATGATTAGTGATAAAATATTTTTGTATCCTTCAATACCAGAACAAAGAATTTATTATTGGTGATGAAATATTTTTGTCTTCCACAACTAACCTTATGAGACGAAAAATATTTCGTCACGCAATCAATTAGAATTTATTAGTGACGAAATATTTTCGTCTCCCACAACTTATTCTTCTGAAACAAAAATATATTTGTCGTCTATTTAATAGAAAGATGAAATGACATTGTCTGCATGATGGAGTGGTTATTGGTGACGAAATATTTTCGTCTTCCATAACTTATCATTTGCAGACAAAAACATATTTGTCGCCTAATAAATGGAAATATGCAACGACATCGTTTAATAGGTATGGAATTTATTGGCGACGAATTACGTTCGTCACAAAAAAAAATTATATTTTGTGACAAAAATGTTTGTCTCCAATAAGCTATAATAATTTGCGCCAATGCAAATGAAATTGGCGCCTCATTTTTGCACACGAAATTTTGTTTTCGTCTCCTATACTTTGAGAAAAATTAAAACAAACGACAAAATTAATATTTCGTCATCTTTGGGTTAAATTTTAAAACAAAAAAAATTTCGACACCAAATTTTGTCACAATAGCCCAGATTTCTTGTATTTTTTTTATTGATTTTAAGCATTTGGTGACGAAATTTAGTTTTCCTCTCTAAAAATAATACATTTGGAGACGAAATTATTTCCTCTCTAAAATTTTTTACAATGGTGACGACAAATTTCGTCTCCAAAATGGCGCCAAATCTTCCACCAAATTTTCCAAGAGCGGGAAATTGTTTTGTGACGAAAAATAAAATTTAAAGACGAATAAAATTTTCATCACCTATTGTTTTATTTGATTTTAAGCATTTGGTGACGAAATTTGATTTTCCTCTCTAAAAATAATACATTTGGAGATGAAATTATTTCCTCTCTAAAATTTTTTACAATGGTGACGACAAATTTCGTCTCCAAAATGGCGCCAAATCTTCCAAGGGCGGGAAATTGTTTTGTGACGAAAAATAAAATTTAGAGACGAATAAAATTTTCGTCACCTATTGTTTTATTTGATTTTAAGCATTTCGTGACGAAATTTGGTTTCCTCTCTGAAAATAATACATTTGGAGACGAAATTATTTCCTCTCTAAAATTTTTTACAATTGTGACGACAAATTTCGTCTCCAAAATGGCGCCAAATCTTCCACCAAATTTTCCAAGGGCGGGAAATTGTTTTGTGACGAAAAATAAAATTAGAGACGAATAAAATTTTCGTCACCTATTGTTTTATTTGATTTTAAGCATTTCGTGACAAAATTTGGTTTTCGTCTCTGAAAATAATATAATTGGAGGCGAAATCTTATTTTCATCACTAAAACATGCATATTTGGAAACTAAATATTTTTTCGTCACGCGTTTTCGTCACCATAGACCTTTTTTGTTGTATCATAATGGTAAAGTAAGATTGAACCAAAAACATTGATTCAGATAATGGTCCTATGAGCAGTATTCACTCTTTTGCCTTTTTCTCTTTCCATACTTTGAATCTAGATGTGAAGCTAGAGCCATTGGAAATCTTGTTTGTCGAGGCTTCGATTTGGACACAAGAACGACCTAAAATAGAGTCCGGACAAGGAAGTTATGCCCGTTTGAAATTTTAGTACCTGTGTTGGAAGCAAGTCCACTTGAGCGAACTTTTGACCGCTCGAGTGGTCTACGCGGGATTCTGAGATTCTGGGAGCTTAACTTCACCGCTCGAGCGGTTTGTTTGAAGTCAGGCACTTTAAAGTCACTTTTTTGCTCGAACTTTTCATTCTTTCTTCCCCTCTTCTCTCCCTCTCCTCCATACCCAAAATCCTAGATCTCTAAACCTTGATTTCATTTATTTTTCACCAAGAATCCAACATAGATCTTGCATTAACGATGAAGAACAAGTGAAGATCAACATTTTGAACGATTCGATTTTGAATTTTTCGAATGAATCTTCTTGATCTAGCTTCTCTACTTTTATCTTTGAGGTAAGATTACTTTAATCTTGCATCTCTTTATTTTGAGGATGTTTATGTGGTGCTATCATGACATTGATGCTATAATTTAATGCTTGAGTTTACAAAACTGGACTTTGTTTCAAAAATGAAATTTTCTCTACATTTTCTTAAGATTTCAATTAATGGCTATGGATTATGAAGATTTTAGTTGGGAAATAGCATTTAACATGATTTAGGGGTAAAAGCCCTAAATTTATGAAAACTCTAGTTGTAAAATTTGGGGAAAAGATGAAATTGATTTTTAATTTTTTAAAATTGATGAATGAATTATGATATTTTGAATATGTATTGATTGAGACTTGTGAAATTGGAACCTCTTGAGATTTTTTTTTTTTTCTTGAATTATGAATATTGTTAAGTGGTGTACATTACCCTTTGTCTAAAGAATGTATGAATATTTGGAAATCCTGGAAAGGTTGTTTAAATGGGTGGTAAACAGCATGTAAGTCTGGGTAGGGAGTTGGTTTTTGGAAAGAGTTGTGTTGTTGGTACCCGTGCAGGGAAAAGTTTAGGTGTCCAATTGCCCTGTCTTTAACTTATAGCCGAACAAATGTGGGAAAGTATTTTTGGGTATCTATTGGTCTTGCCGTACTGTAGTTGGTAAAAGTGAAAAAACGGATGATTTTGGGTGTCCATTCCCTGTCATATTAATAGCCGGCAAATGTGGGGATATTTGGATATAAACCTATGTATGTATTGGGACTCTCCTTAAGGGCTTCATAGCGTATTTATCCCCCAGTGTTGAAATGTGATTTTTTTTTCATGAAAATTATAATATCTAAGTTTCGTCGCTTAAACCTTTAACATTAGTTGAATAAGAAAACGTTTTAGTTGTGATAATGCCATATGGATTTTCAAATAATTGGATACCATGTTAAAAGTATTTCTACTGTGCATCTAACTCATTTTTATCTAACAATTTCAGGAATCGGTGATATGCAACCACCGCTATGAGAATGAAACGGACTCTTTTATTTTGTTGGGGCACGAAGGCTCATGGATGTGTTATGTGGCAACTCCGAGCATATGGGTTTTAGAACCACGTGTCCATTTTGTTGTAACAAGGCCTTGCCTTAATGTTTGTATGCCATTAAGGCATTATTATTTTTATCATTTAGCTTCTTCAACTATGTTAATGTTGTTGTAACTAAGACAAGAATCCGAAAATTTGTAATATTTGATATGTAGTTAATGGAAAAGAGGGCTTTTGGGATTAATGTTATTTTTTGGTATGGTAAGATTTTCGAATTAATCATGTTATGAGTAATGTATTAATTTAATTAATTTAGGGGCGTTACAAGTCAAACCAAAAGTGATTCAGCCTAATCAGTTAGGTCAAAAGACCAATCAATTTACACAAAAGTTAATTAATTAAAACTTTCAAATTTTATTTTAAAATTTAAATTGTCTTGAACTACAACATTGTACAACACTACAATTATTAAATGTATGAGGGATTATAAAATAAATCATAGACTAATTAGAGTTTTATTTTTAAAATTTAAACTGTCTTGAATTGAACTATGCACAATACTATAATATTGAATGGGAGTGTAAGATTTACTTTATATAAGTGAAACAACTCACTTTTTTCTTCTTCTCTCGATGTGGGATTACAAAATAAATCATAGACTAATTAGAGTTTTATTTTTATATGGTTAAATGGAAGCTAACCAATGAATTTTTTTTTAATTGTTTAAAATTAAGAAAATCAGTATGAGAAATTGCAGTTAAACCGGTGAATCAGTCAAACCAAAAACGGTTTAGCCTAATCGGTAAGTCAAAAGACTTGCCAACTTATATAAAAATTACTTAATTAAAACTTTTAAATGTTATTTTAATTTTAAAATTTAAATTATCTTGAATTGAAGCATGCATAACACTACAATATTAAATGGGAGTATAATATTCACTTTATATAAGTAAAATAACTCACTCATATTAATGGGAGTATAAGGTTCACTTTATATAAGTGAAACAACTAACTTTTTCATTTTTTTTCTCGATGTGAGATTATAAAATAAAATTTAACAATTGTTTGGGTGGAAAATTTATTTCTAATCAAGCAATCTTAGTCGTTTGATCATTAATCAAATCAATCTTTGGTTTATTTTGAATCAAACAAATCTAACCAATATATTTTGATAAAACTATTAAAATTACGGTTAAACCAATGAATCAATCAAACAAAAAAAGATTGAGCCTAATCGGCTAGGTCAAAAAACCAATCAACTTACACAAAAAAATAATTAATTAAAACTTTTAAATTTTATTTTAAAATTTAAACTATATTGAATTGAAACATGCACAGTACTACAATATTAAATAGGTGTATAAGATTCATTTTATATAAATGAAACAACTCACTTTTTCCTTCTTTTCCTAGTGTGGGATTATCAAATAAATCATAGACTAATTAGAGTTTTATTTTTATATGGTTAAATGGAAGGTAGCCAATGGAAATTTTTTTAATTGTTTAAAATCAAGAAAATTAGTATAAAATATTGAAACTCTTACAATGCTCCTCACTAAAAGCCCTTTTACTCGTATAATATATATAGATAGATAGATTTTATAAAACAAATTCATAAACGTGAAACGTTTTAAATGTATGTAAATTGAGTAGATATAAACCAGAAACAAAGAGTTAAAATTTTTAAAACTTTCATAAAAAATAAAACATAAAAAAAACAGAGTGAAATAGATTAGACATATCTAAAAAGTATATTTAGATTAGGTATACAAAAAAAGTAAACAAATTTGATTACAATATTGCAAAAAAAAATTTGACTACAAGATAATAAAAAAAAAACACAAGACCCAAAAAGACTCAAAAATTAGTTTTGAAAGCTAATAATCAAACAAGTTTTAAATTTTCAAATTTTTAAAAACAATTTTCAAACTATACAACTCCAAATTTAGTTTTGAAAACTCATCACCAAACAATTTTTGAATTTTCAAAAAAAAAAATTCACAAAATGAGGGTGTGTTTGGTTAAATTTTTGAATCAAAATTTCAAAATCCAAAATAGGTTTTGGGTTTTTGAAATCTCATTCTAAAACCCAAAACCTATTTGGTTTTGAAAGCTCATTCCAAAACCTAAAACCTATTTGGTTTAGGATTTTCACAAAATTGATTTTGTTTTGTTTTCAAGTATTGGCTGAATTTTTTTTTATATTTTAGATGTATATGATCTAAATAGACTTAAACAGTAAATAAAATATACAAAATATTAAAATTGCATTCATTTTTAAATTAGGCCTTTTTTTTTAAGTATATTTCTCATTATTCAGTAATTTTATTAAAAGTTACATTTAAATATGAAACATTTTAAATGTATGTAGATTGTGGATATAAAATGAGAAAAGAAATGTTAAAATTTTTAAAACGTTCATAAAATAAATAAAAAATATGGAGTGAAACTTTATCCTATAGATTAGATTAGATATATCTAAGATATAAATTTATATTAGATTAGATATATCTAAAATATAAATTTAGATTAAGTATATGAAAGAAGTAAACAAATTTGATTATAATATTACAAAAACATTTTAACTATAAGACAACACAGTCCAAAAAAACTCAAAAACTAATTTTGAAAATTCATAATCAAATAAAAAAATTTCTAATTTCTAAAAACTATTTCAAAATATATAATTCAAAATTAATTAAAAAACTCATAATCAAAGTTATATATTTATTTTTTTTTTTTAAAAAAAAAATCAAAACTATGTTCACAAAATTTCCTTCCAAAAAATTCCTCTCCAAATTACTCAATCCAAACATAGTGTAATCTCTCATAGAGCCTATTGCCTCGTTATCTCACGAAGGGGTGTGATGAAGGACGAAGGTGATGCGGAGTTTGCTCTCTCTCTCTCTCTCTCTCTCATTGCGCAATGCGTGGATTATCTCACATATCTACAGCGGAAGAGGAAGCAGCAGCGGTGTGATTGTAGGCAGGTATGGTGTTTTGGACTCTGATAACAGTTTATTCCTCTTAACCAACGTCTTTTAAAATGTTAATTTGGAAATGGTGATGAGAATTGACTTTTTTCGATCCAATTTCTTTGGACAGTAAAAAACTACTCGTAAAGAAACACTTACATTCCCCTGATCTTTTTAATTTCACAATAAGTCTGAGCATCTCCAACCCTAATAGGCATTTTACCTATTTAAACATTACTATAAAGTATACATTTTATTTTTCCTATTAATTGTTTCATGTTTCTACTCCAACCATGCTCTGTATTTTAGCTATTTATCCAAATACTATTAACTTTGTAGAATGCCATATCAGTAACAAAGATGGAGGGAAATAATCATAATAATTAAATACATTTTGCCTAGCCTTGAAGGCTAGCTACATGTAGCTAGTGAATATGAGTTAAGCTAAAATGCTTAATCATATGCCTAGTGCATTGGAATTGAAAAAAAGTGAGCCATGTTAGGCATTTTGACTAACAAGTATTATATACCTAGTGGGTCGGAGATGCTTAATGTCATAAACCATAAATAGAATAATCTGAGAGTGAAATTGTCTCTTTTATAATGAGCTCTGCAATATGATATGTATGGTGAAAATTATTTTATATGGTTAATTCTGTGATGACTCTATGTTAGTAGTGTTGTTGATTTTTTTTTATTATTTTATAGTCACTTACATTGTTGGAACCAACCATCATTACAAAACCCCATCATTACATTGTGTGTGATTTTGGGGAGCGGGGAGGAGGCTGGTGCGGTGGGTAGGGGAAGAGGAAAGAGTGATGAAATGTCTTCATCATTCATAAAAAGGGGGGGGGGGAACTAAGAAATGATGTAGAATAATTTGATCACTCAGCCAACTCTGTTAGTCTATTTAACTGTCAACTAACTGAAGGGGGTAAATTAAAATGTAAAAGTGAACCTATAGGTAGATTATTGTCATTTTAAAACCTTTGGGTTCTATGATTTTATCAAACCTCAAGAGAGGTTTGTGTAATTTATTGAAGAATTTATAGATTCAAAGTGAAGACTAAATTTGTAGCACCTATTTTAAATTGATAGTTTATTCAATTCATTAATCAGTTGGTGACGAAGAAATGAAATTGTAAAGAGATATGGATGCTGCTTCATATTTAGTACAGGTAGATATGTTCCAATTAAGAAAATTAATTACTATTAGTAGTTAATTTGATACATAAAGAAAGGATTTGCATCAATAACTACAATTCTAGAAACACATTTTGATGCTCAATATCGAAAATCACAACAAATTGAATCTCAACATAAATAATCAAAAGATTCAAAACAATTGACAAGGACTATTTGATGAGGCCCACATGGAAACATTACAAAATAACATCTAATAAACACAGACCATGACAAGCAACGCCTTATCGTCCACCAACCCCAAAATGTTTGGCTTAGTGGGAGAAAACAACAAAAGGGCTTACCACCCAAGAGGTCGGAGGTTCGAATCTCACGAAGGCCAAACATCCTAAACCTTGGGGTTATTGGAGATTTTCCCAGTTGTTAACTTTAGGGTCACGGGATTAGACCAAGTACGGGTAAGTTGGCCCAAACACCCAGTTATTAAAAAAAAAAAAAAAAAAAAAAAAAAAAAAAAAAAAAACCCTTATCGTCCACATCAATTGGTGAAATGATATGGTTTGCCATGCTATCATAAGCTGCTGAATTGCTTCTACTATCGCCGCCACCATAAGCATCTGAAAGTTGATCTCCAAGCAAGTAGTGAGTCTCTTCTAAATCTTTGTTGTCATTTGCCCATGAATGTTTCTCCATCATTCTTAATCCCTCTAACTCCATTGCCACTTCCTTCATGGCTGGCCTTTCGTCACCTTTCACTCTTAGGCATCTCTTTGCTAAAATAGCAACTTCCTTTAGTTGGTCAGCGTTTGCCACATTCATCACCTGTTCATCAAACAATTTCAAACAAGTGATCTTCTTTCATTGATGATACAAAATACATTGCTAAATTTCTCTCTAATTCAGGCCTGTTGAAAGAAAGTGCCTTCTTGCCAGTTAGCAACTCCACAAGGACAACCCCAAAGCTGTAAACATCACTCTTTTCAGCCAATTGGCTTGTGTGGAAGTACTCTGGGTCCAAGTAACCGAGTGTCCCTTGAACCAATGTAGTTAATTGAGTTTGGTCTATGGGGATCAACCTTGAAGCTCCAAAATCAGACACTTTAGCAATGTAATTGTCGTCTAAGAGTATGTTAGTGGACTTAACATCTCTATGAATGATAGGAGTACTAGCGGCAGAGTGCAAATATGAAAGGGCTGCTGCAGTTTCAGTTGCTATCCTTAAACAATTCTCCCAAGTTATTGAGGACCTGTTGTGGTCGATATTATGTATGTGCTCATACAGAGTGCCATTTGTAACAAATTCATAGACAAGTAAGGGAATTTGTGTCTCCAAGCAACACCCTAGGAGCTTCACAACATTCCTGTGGTTGACTTGGGAGAGAATTATGACTTCATTAATGAATTGCTCTATCTGGGACTGGCTCTGATCAATTACATTGGACTTCTTAATGGCAACTATGGTGTTATCTGGCAATATTCCTTTGTAGACTGTTCCTTGGCCTCCTTGGCCCAAGACTCTACTTTCATCGTAGTTGTTTGTTGCCTTCTTGAGGTCATCTGAGGTAAAGATTTTAGCTGATTGAACCGATCCTTCACATTTGGAAAGTTGTTGTTTTAACATGAAGCCACCATTTTGTTGAAAGAACTTCTCTCTAAGATTAAAGATCTTCCTCTGCCTAAATACCCAATATAGCCAGGAGCCACCAAGAAGTAGCCCTGAGATGCTTATGCTGATGCCTACAAAGATTCAAATGGAAAATATCAATATCCATAGTTTCAACTTCATTATGATGAAATGGAAAAGCTATAAGCCCAAAAATGAAATGTATGGTATAGATTCAAATTTAGAGTGGTGCGGGATGCATTCGTGACTAATATATTTCATTTTCTAGGTATTTTCTATGCATTAGTTTTTTTTTGGGGGGGGGGGGTTGGTGCAGGCATTGGTGTTGATCTAAACTTTCGTCACATTTTTTTATTTTTATTTTTGGTTATTCCGTTCTTCTTTGAATTACCAAACACAAGCTATACATGAAAATGAAAAATAAGATGAGAGAACTGGTTGTTTATAAAAACTTAGATGTCTATATAAATGTTAGGTTGCTGAAAGAACAGTATAATGTAATTGGAGATATGGCATCTTCGAATTGTTTCAGATTGTGCATCAATAATTGAGGATTGTAAACTCTTTAACTGGAGATAGAATCAAAACCACATGCAATGATCTGTTTGATATTATGATGAAAATTTAATCTATAGACAATTTATGATTAGTAAGCATGTGGGGCGTATATGTACCTACCTAATGCAATGTTAATCACGGGAAGCCTATGGTTCGGAATAGGAATCAGACTGCAACCTGATCCATTTTTTCTGCCATCACCTTCATAGCCCTCTGGACAAGAACAATTGTATGTGCCTGGTAAATTCTGGCATGTCATGTTGCAGGGGCTTGAAATAATGCACTCATTAATATCTGAGAACAAGCAAGTTTAATTTTTGATGTCATATTCAATAGCTACAACATATAAATCATGTCATCAATGTTAGGAAGAAACTGAAAGCCTTCAACACAGTTGTGGTTACCTATACAACCATTAGGAAGATAAGGGTTCCCTTCATATCCCTGGGAGCAATTGCAGCGATACCCAGGACCATTGTCAAAGTCATAACAGTCGCTATTAGCCTTGCAAGCAAAACTTGTTAGATTGTTTTTGGCTTCAGCACATGTTTGGTTCCCTACAGACCAATCAAGCACCACGGGAAACATTGTTCTGTTCTGTAAGTTTGCAAGATCTAAAGAAGAGAAGTTGTAAGTAGCTTCCTCAGCTACAAAAGCATAGCTGCACGGCTTAAAGTTCCATACAAGGGTATGGTTGTCATAGCTTCTAACACGAATGTAGAAACTCCTCACTCCCTTGGGGATACTCGTCTGACAGGAGCCGATGCCAGAGCAAGAGCCGCTGATCACATTGTTGATGTTGTCGCATAGTGACAAGCACCCCGTGTCATACTTTTGTCCCTGGGAGCCTGAGATAATTGCATAGGAGTCGCACCCAATAGCGGTGAACTTGTTTTGGGTATATGAGATGGGAAATTTGGCCAATCTGAGCCAGGGGTCATAATAGTTTTCTGAAACACCCCCTTCACTGAAGCAATCATACGCTACTGCGGGTGATATACGCAACTGACCAGAGATATATGTCTGTGATCTCTATGTTACTCGTTGTTAGAAACAACTTGGGCGGGTCGTAGTGGGTGTCGTTACAAGTGACCAGAAAATGTTCTTCTACGTAGCATTCTTTACTAGTGCCAAATGGGTATGGGATACTGATGTTACGACAATAATCTTGGCAACCAGTCATGAATTGAGCAGCAGTGAAAGATGCTACTAGAAGAACCCATGCCAAGTTAAGTTGCAGAAAAATCGAAGGTAAATTATACATGGTTAGAGCCAGGGTCTTAGGAATCAGATAGCTTTGTGGTTGTACTTCATTTTAAGCTCCTTATTTATAAGAAAAATAAATAAATAAATGCTTTATTTCAAACACAATTAATGAAATATAGTTGATGAAATAAAACGCACATTTTCCATATGGAGCGTTGCCGAAGTCCAAACACTGAATTGTTGAAGTGCCTTGCTGTTCAGATTATCAATTTAGGCAAGTCGTTACAAAAAAAATAGAAAAATGGTAGATAAATTATTATATAAAAAGACTAGTGTAATTATTTAAAAACACAAATCTGTTTAGAGTCAATTTAGACAAGTCGTTATAAAAATAGAAAAATAGTAGAGAATTATTATACAAATGACTAGTGTAATTATTTAAAAACATATTTAGAGTATCAATTTAGACAAGTTGTTATAAAAATAGACAAAAATGGTAGAGAATTATTATACAAAATGACTAGTGTAATTATTTAAAAGCACAAAATTGTTTAGAGTATCAATTTAGACAAGTCGTTGTTATAAACAAATAGAAAAATGATAGGGAATTATTATACAAAATGACTAGTGTGATTAATTAAGGACACAAAGCTAATGTTTTGATCATATTTTATAAATATGTAACTGTCACATAATTGTAGGGGGGAAATTGTATAAAAATTCTGGTCTATTAACATTTTTCTATCAGCAATGTTGTATGGAATTGACGAAGACTTTCTATGTCTTCTTTTTATTTTATTTTATTTTATTTTATTTTTTTGTCATTCCCAATGTATTAGTGCTATTAGTGGTGCATTTTTTAAATTTTTGTAAATATAAATTGAAAAATAAAACGAAAAACTGAAAACGAAATGGATAATATTTTTTTTTTGACAATGTATTAACATTTTTTATATTTACAATTTTTCAAATTTTTGTAAATATAAATTGAAAACTGAAAATGAAATGGATAATATTTTTTTTTCGTGTTTATTTTTATTCAAAGTAATTTTCTTTTTTAAATAAAAATAAATTTCAAAACTCAACCAAACAAGGCGTTTTCACAAAATTTCAACAAACGCTTCATTTGTTTGGATGGAAATATTTTTTGCCAATGTTATTAAAGGCGATAGGCACACTAAGTGTGACGACCGGGTCCTCCCTCCTCTCTTTCTTTCTTTCTTTCTTAGTTTCGTTCACATTTCATCTTCGCTGGCTTTGAGGTGTTCGGAAATGGTTCCCCAGATTACAATTCTAATTCTTATTTGGTCGGTGTTGAATTTCGCTTGTTCCGGAGGGCGTGCGGGTGAGTCCGGAGTGCTGCGAGCGAAGCAGAATTTCTGGGCTGCTGGGCCAGGGCCGAACGTGCGGGGCCCTAGGCCGCACGTGCGGAGAAGGGCCGCTCGAGCGGTGGGCTAGGCCGCACAAGCGGTGAAGGCTAAACCACCTGGGCAAGCTTACTGAAATCAACGCACGAGCGGGAGGAATTGGGCCGCACGAGCGGGAGGAATTGGGCCGCTCAAGCGGTGAAGGCGGTCCGCTCGAGCGGAGGGGGGAGGCCGCACGAGCGGGCCTAGGCAGTCCAAAAAACTCTGTTTTTATATCTTTTGGACCCGAATGTATCTCATATTTTGTTCATCTCTCTCTCACTCTAAAACCTATTTTTCTCCCCCTTATCTCTAGAAAACCCCCTCAATCATCTAACACTCTTAGATCCTTGCAAATCTTGGGTCAAGATCTCCACTATCTACCTCCAAATCTTGAAGATTTAAGGTTGGGGCTTCACTTGGGTGATGGAAATCCGAGATTCTCTTCACTCTAGGAGCTAGGGTTTCATTTTCCTCATCAAACATTGAGGTAGGGATATTCTTGAGTTATATATACATGTTTTGCAAGTTAAATGTTGATTTTGTGTTTCTATTGAATTTGTTTTGAGAGTTTTGGTTTTGGTTCAAAGATGATGAGATTTCTCAAAGAAGGGTTTAAATGTTTAAATGTTTCTAAGTTGATCCTTGTGACTTCTTACTTATTGTTTAAAAAGGATGATTTTGATGATGCTTTCATCATGAAGTGAAGAAATGTTGAGTTTTTTATAAAAACCCTAGAAATTGGGGATTTTACAAAATAATGAAAATGTCTTTGAAATTATGTACTTTCTTGTGTTAAGAGGATGTATGAGAGTAAGTTCCACCAAATGTTTATCATAATAATAACATACTTGACACATGGGATATGAGATGGTATTTTAACATTGTTGCTAACACTTGAACTTGTAATGAGGTAAGATGATAATTGTTGAGCACCATGGGTAGTGAAAATTGAAATCTTGGAGGATGATGTTTGAAAATTTCATATAATCTTGTAATGTTGTAAGATGGTAAGTTGTTGAGTGCCATTGATGATGTGAAATGCTTAATTATAATGTAATGAGGAAATGAAATGAATGAGAGATGATATGTTGGCCATGTTGAAAGGTTTGGTCATGACGAGTTGGTGTTGAGAACTTGTGGTGATGTGTTGAAGACACATGATTATTTGCGAAATGAGAAACGTATTTGTGAAGTGGAAAGGTATTTGTTTATTATTGTTGTTAAGACATTTTGGAAATAGAGAAATGTTATGAGATATTAATTGTTGCATCTCATTTCCATTTGAGTTTATATCATCAATGTGCATGAAGTGAATTATTACCATTGTTGCATTCTCATCATGATTACTTGAGAAAGATTATATTACAATGAGAACTATGGCAATGTGTATGGGGTAAATACGGTGGTAAGTCCGGATAGGGGGTGTAAATGATTTGACAAGTTGGCCTGAGTGTCCATGGTGAAAGACCAGAAAGCCGCGCGGATAGATGTCGAGCCTTCCGGTTAATACCGGTAAAAATGACAGTTTGGTAGTACTCATAGAGTCTACTTGCAGACACCAGCCTATGGATTACCAGTGTCGTATTTACCGCCCCCATTGAATTAATATTGGAAGTTTGAAATTGATGAGACTACAAGCTAATATTGAGAACATGGTGATTTTGAGAAAGTGCATTGAAATGAATTTTCCTCATTTATCAACTTTGGCATGGCATTGCATTCACGTTTATTTTATGTTGAGGATAATGCATAACTGTATATACTTTGTGAGAATTCTCTACTGGGCTTTATACTAACCCCTATGGGATTTGGTGCAGGTAAAGATGTGGTGATCCTGCCGAGTTGATGGCGTGGACGTGATTGTGAAGAGTATTTTGCTCTTGTATTTTGGTGTAAAATTTTGTAAAGCCAAGGGCTAATGTGTATGGGTCCGAGAGACCATTTTTTGTAACCGGGCTATTGCCTTGGAACTTGTAAGCCGTTGGGGGCCTTATTCATTTTGATTCAATGATTTTATATGCTATAGATTGATGTGCTAGTTTACCAATGAATGTATAACCGCATGTGTGATTATTTTGTAATACATTTGATCTTATGTAAAGGGTTAAGGTTAACATATTATTTTGGAAGTGGGTCTATGTAATGGTTATGTGGGTGGTTCATGTCAAATTATTTCGGGGTGTTACAACTTGATATCAGAGCTACCGGGTTCGAATACTTGGGGCTCGCAGGAAGTGGTTGTCATACCACAATGGGTTCATTTCGCATGATTAGTAAACATTTGTTTATTTGTGATTATGTGGGAGCATGCTTATGTGACTATGTGGGTATGTGATTGGACTTTTGGGATGTTATTTGCGCCTATTAGATTCCTTGAGGTCTTAATAGAAGGGTACTTGATCAATATTCATTCTGCTAAGAATTCTTGGTTTCTCATGGGACGGATCTCATCACTAAAGGATAATTCGCATGTGCTTATGTGACTACGTGCTTATGTGGAGTGAATTGAATTGCTTTTGTGTTGGAATGTATATAATTGTATTAGCTCAACGTGTGAGGCAAGTTGCGAGCACATTTGGAATTATGTGCTAAGTTATCCATTTTGTTCCTTAATTAGGATGTCGGGAAGGGTTCAAAGTTGTAGTGGTAAGAGTGTGTGCCTCGGGGAGGCTGTTGTGTCGTGCACTTAGTTGATGTTGTTTTTGAATTTTATAGGATGTCTACATAGGGAACTAGAGGACGGATGAGTAATCGGAGTGTCGGTAGGGGCATGGCGGTTCCCCCTAGCACCTGTTGTTACAGCATCGGTTGTCAGCGAGGGAGTTGGACGCGAGGTTGTGAGAGCGGTGCAAGACGCTCAAGCTCGCAATGAGGCGGACAACGGGCGTACCCTTAAACTTATTAAGGGTTTCTTCGCTCCAATCCACCGAAGTTTTTGGGAGAGGCAAGACCGTTGGAGGCGAAGAGTTGGTTGGAACAGATTACCAAGACTCTTGACATGCTCAGAGTCGAGGACGAGGGGTTAAGGGTTTCTTTGGCGACCTTCCAGTTGAAGGGGGCTGCGAATTATTGGTGGAAGCATGTGAAGGATACCGTAGGTGCCACGTGGGTTGTGTTTACCGAGGCCTTCTTGGCCAAGTATTTCCCTCCTTCTACTCGGGAAAGGTTAAGGGAACAGTTGTCGAGTTGCGCCAGGGTGCTACTCCTTTGGCTCAGTTTGAGATGAGGTTCACTAGTTTGTCGAGAGTGCTCCAAAATTAGTGGCAACAAAGGAGCGCTGTTGTTATAAGTTTGAGAGGCGGTTGCATGATGACATCCGGAAGAAGGTGGATGGATCTATGTGGAAGAATTATCTAGATCTAGTTGAGGCGGCGGCCCATAGGGAGGTCGTGGTTAGCAGTGTTGGTCGAGTTAGGGAGGAGGCCACTACGGTAACTGTAAGGCCCCTGAAATATGTATTTACTTTTAAGACCCTAATGTTGAATTATATTTATTTATTTATTTATTTCTATTTTTTTTTTTTAAGCCCCTCGTTTACTTGAATTAATTCAAATCTTGTCGGTTAGCATTACTTTTTTTTTTATTCAAAACTTGCCCAAACTAGTATTTGTACCTTGTACCTTGAAGTACCATCAATCTTGTAAGATACATATATACACATGTATACACCTAGAGGAGTGTGCCTAGAATCTAAAATGATTTAAATAATAACCCCATCACACTTCCCCAAGGAGGAGCCAATTTTCAAGACACACCATCATGAGATTTTAGGGAAAAAAAACACAACCTAGTGGCCTAGACCTAGGTTGCTAATCTCAAAACTAGTTACCTTTCAACTAAAGATCAACTAATTGATGCCAAAACCTATGATTTAGCACCTTAGTTACTCCATCCCACTTGACACCAAGCAAAATCCTAACTTTCCCATCCATTTTCAACTAAAGGGCTTTTATGTCCTTTTACACCAAAAATTCCCTATTATACCACACCCCCTAGCTTGCAAACTCACACAACACACTCACTCACACCACATTTTGGTTAGAGAGAGGGAGGAGAGCAAGGAAGAGAAGTCTAGAGGAGAAGAGGGAGGAAGAAGAGAGTTTCTTGTGCAAAGCTAAGAAGGTAAGCCACAAACACAACCTTCTCTTCATTTCCTTTTCTAATGCATGTTTTTTTAAAGATTCTAAATAATGTTTTTCAGATCTGTTATTATCAAGCTCTTATGTTAAAAATACTAAGATTTGAGTATTGAGTCCATCTCTCTTGTATTTCCCCATTTTGGCACAAAACCATCTTCTTTTTGTACCAATCTCTCAACTTTTCAAGGGCACTCCTTCAAACAAATTTTCTGAGTTGAACATGTGATAGTTAGCATATTTTCTTCACAAAAGAAATGAAACTTTCCCCTGGTGGAACCCCCTTTTCATAGATCTTTTTGTTTTGAGCAATTTACCTTAGAACCTGTTTTTTTTAGCCCACTTTCAAAAATTCCAGAAAAATGAATAAAATTTTTCTGAACCCCTATTTTATGTCAAAACCTTCCTCGAGAAGTTAGCTTTCAACTAAAATTGATTTCATCAAAAAACATTGAGCGGTTTGCAAGAAAATCAAGTTTTCATAACAGTCGACGGATCTGGACAGATTCTGGACAGCGCTGAAATATTTTCTAAATAACTTAGAATCTGGAAGAGTAACCCCAATTCCGAAAAATGTTGTAGAAACTAGTTTGAATCCTCTACAAACCACATGAAGGCCAAGCCCGGTAAAGGATCTAAATTAACTCTTTCATTTTAATCTTTATACAATACTAAATCTGGAAACTTTGATAGGTGTGGATGTTTTGTACCTTTGAGTTCATGAGAATATTTGTAACTTATAATCATATCTTGACCAGATAATATATGTGTTGTGGTTATGTTATTTACCTTTCTCATCTTAAGAATACACGCTTATATGGATATCACTGTTTTATAAGTTGAACTAACCTCGTCTTAAAACACTTAATCCAACGGGAAACCTAATTAGGAGGGTATTGGGTCTTTGAACACTTGAGTAATGAAAAGATGAAAAAAAATGTGATATGTGGATTGTTGGGATGCGTTCCCTATTTGGAAGTTAAAGTCTTGCGCAAGTGGTTTTCGGAACCCTTGAACGGAGCGGTTGTATTCGGACCCTAAGTGGTTTGGTGTGAGGAGGGATTCGGGCAAGGCCCTATTTTACCGTCTCTTTTGAGGCCCTGCGGTTGGCGCTACACGGTACATAACCGTTGGTAGGCATCCGAGGTTAGGTCTGCAACAAAGCAGCAAAAGAGGGGGCATAACCGAATAACCCGCGTCCGATTCTTTTGGTTGGGAGAACGAAATCTCTTTGGGGGATTTCTAGTTTACTGACATCTAACTTAACCCTTTATCTATTTATTTATCTGAGTATCATGCTTTACTACTTGATGTTATATTTGTGTTTGTGTATTGGACTGGGAAAAAGGGGCGGGGTGTGTGTGTGTTTACTGGGCATTCAAAGCTCACGGCGTATCATGCCAGGTGACGAAGCGGAACTCGCAGCGGAAGACGACGAGCCGGAAACCTTTGAAGACTTTTGGCTATCTTAGGAATACTAGAAATTTCCTTTTTGTTATTTTGTAAGACTCATATGAAGTTTAAAACTTTCTTTTTGGGATGTAACGCAATGGAACAATCTTTTGAATCAAGTATAATTGTGGTTATTATGTATTTATATCCTATGTATGAACCTTATCGTTGCTTATGAGACCTTGTGTCAATGCCTTGTAAGATTTGTCAAAAAGGTAGTGCGCTGCCTAAGAAAGCTGGACTTAGAAGGGAGGCTATTTTGACTCCTCCGGCGATCTGGGATCTTACTTGGTTATTGACCATAGGACTCACTAGTGACTCTCCCTTGACTGTAACCTATAGTGTAGAATCGGGGCGTCACAGTAACTCCTATGATTCATAAACACATTAGACTTAGCAAGAGGTGGAGGCAAACGCATGCTCACTCCCAGACTCGGTCCTTGTTTTCATCAGGGGTTTCGAGCTCGTCCGTTGGGGATCCAGTGAGGTTCAGGCTCCAAATCAAGCTCAGAGTTGGGAGGCCGTTGTTTGTTTTGATTGTGGTCAACAAGGCCATGCTAGACGTTTTTGCCCTTTACGTGTAGATCCTTCTGGTGTTTCAGAATCTAGTTGGACCTTGTCCCATCAGCCCAGTCGGGGACGTTATCGGTATCAGACCCGAAGAGGCCAGGCTTCGAAAGCTTCACGAGGGTCGACTCTTAAACCAGCGCGGTAGTAACACTGTTGAGAGGGATTTTTGTTTTAGAGATCTATGTTATAAATTGTGAAACTTTTGTGATTGATCAGTGTGTTGTAGGGTGCTAAGACACCGTGGTTATGTGTTGTGTATGTATTGTTGTTTGTTACCCTCATGTGTCGGGGCTTGCTAATGAAACTCGAATTCCTTGTTATGTATGTGTAATGAAATGTGTAGATGGAATTGGTGAACTTAGTGCTATTGTGTATCAACTATTGAATTTTGTGATGGTCTTGTGATAGCCTTTGATTTTTGTTTAGTTTAGAAATTGTGAATGGAGATTGAGAAGTCTGCGGAATTTTTGTGACAAACGTAGTGTTAGAATGAGGGCCATGATTTTAAAAGCTTTATTGTGTTAAGTTTGAGGAAGTGTGAGACCTTAGAGTTTTGTGAAGATTGGTGGAGGTGATGTGGGAACATCTAGGGAGTGTGAGATCTACATCTCGGGAGTAGTGGGAATGATGCTTGGGTGTGTTGCTTAATGTTTGGAAGTGTTGATTAGCAAGTTCATAGTGGTCTTATCGACCGTGAATAGGGTTAGTGTTGTGCCAAGGATTGGTTGTGAGTTAATAATTGTGTGTGTGGAATGAGTTTGTAGTGTTGTTAGATTTTGGTGGAGTTTTGAGTAAAAAGAATCCCATGGGTAGACACTTGAAGTATCACTAGGGTGACGAATGGTTTGTGTTCTCAAGTGATGAGTGTACCACTGGTGAGAAGTGTCTTCAGTGGCCGGGATCGTGTGATTGCCATCGACCTACTTTGTCTTGTGTTGGGTATAAGAGTGGGTTGACTATCTAGGCGTGTAAATAAAATTCCTTTGGGAATGGTATGTAGGTGTTTGAAGACCGGGCAAAGGCTCTTGGGTGATTAGTTGAGTTGGGTGGTATCAAGGTGGGTGACAAATAGTCACTTTAGAGTGGTTTAGATGTGGGTTGTAAGGTTGAACCTTTGAAAAATCTAGCACAGAATTAGCTAAAAGATGGTGTTGTACTGTGGATTGTGTTTGGAGGCGTTGAGCCTCGCTTGTGCGGGTAGTAGTCGATGTGTGCTTACTGGTATGAGTTTAGAAACCCGAGAGTCGGGGTGAAGCGTTAGTTTCTTGGTTGGGAATGTTTGTAAGTCTTCGCGTATCGATGGTCTACTTGGTTAATGTTTGTGTTGGTACAGAACTTTCGGAGTTTGGAAAGTTATGTATGTTACATTGTTCCATTTAACACCGCGATTATTTCTAATTGTTGTTGTATCGGAAGATGTGGTTGTCTCATTGTGAGAACACTATAAGTGCGATGGATGTGATTGGGTGATGGTGGGAATTCACCGGGTGTTGTTGAGAAGATAAATTGATAAGTGATTGTTGGTTTTTGAAAACTTTCATAGCATTTTACATTTCAACTAAAACCCTTGGGGTGAGATTTTAATACTTGTTTTGGGAAAATGTTTACAAAATAAATGAGTTTACCCTAAATTATGACTTGAAATTTTGTTAGAAAACATCATGAATTTAAACGACTTTTGAGAAAATGTATAAATAAGAAAAAGATTTTTCTTTCAAGATGACAAGAACAATCCTTATTTTAACTAGTTTATGTGATCATGTCGTTACCTTGTGTGAATAATAACTTGTGTGGTAATAATAATCAGTGTGTTTGGTTTGAGTTTGTTGAATTAAGTTTTTTGAAAATTGAGTTTTTTGATTTTCGTATTTTTTTATTTTTAGTGAATATTTTTAAAATTTTAAACATTTTTTTTACTTTTTTAGATGCACCTTACTTAGATGCATCTAAAAAAAAAAATTTGTGAAAAAATATTTAAAAATTAATAAATACATAAAAATACAAAAGAATGTACTGAATTTTCGTATTTTTTTGTATTTTTGGTATTTAGTGAATTTTTAAAAGGTTTTTTTCAAAATTTTTTTACTTTTTAGGTATATTTATGTTAGGTATGTCTAAAAATTAAAAAAAATTGCTCAAAATATTAAAAAAATTTAGTAAAAACAAAAAAACACGAAAAATAAGAAAGTAGAATTTTCTGAAAAGTGTTTTTGAAAAATGATAACCAAGCATAGTGAATGTTATTGGCCGAACAGAATGGTATAATTGTTGTATTCTGTTAATTAATATTTGTGGAAATGCTATGTTATGTTGTTACGGTTGTGGCATCACCATGTGGGTGATGGGTGTTGTGGGTTAAAGGCAAAGATCTGCCAGTTTTTACGATGGAGCGGGAATTAAAATGAACGAATTTTGGATTGTTGTTTGAAAGGAAGAAAATGCATTCTGACTTGTGACTGGTGTGAGTTTGAAACACTTTGAGAAAATGTTTTGCATGTAAAGAGATGACTTTTACCAATAATTGAGGAAAAATATGAAAAAACCTTCTTTTGAAACTGAGTTGTTAATTAATGTACCCTTATAGTTGTGATGGTGTAACCACTTTAATTGTATTTCTAAATCTCGAGTTTTGTACGTTCGGTTATGTGGATTGTTGGGTGTTGTAAGAACTTGCTAGTTCGGAGTCTTGTCTTGAGCCGCGTTTTGTTGTAACCTTTTCCTAAACGAGGTAACCAAGGATCTTGTGGTAAAAATCTAGTTCCCATCTTGTTGAAGTGCTAAGTGTGGAGAGTGTTTGGGTTAGTGGTGGTGGAAACCCGGGGCGTGCTTGTGGTTGCTGTGGTTGTTTGTTGTTCTTGTCTTATAGACCCAATGAGTAGTGTGAATCGAGGGGAAGTCTGTGACCCTTTCCTTGTGTTCTTGACCAATTTGGTATCCTTGGCATTCTTAGAGTCGGGTTAGTACTCCAAATTTGGTTGTCGCCGGAAATTGGTGTTGTGTTTCCTTGGTTGGTTGGGAGGTCTTCCTTGGCACCATTTGAGGCCTTGTATAGCCGACCTTGTAGGTCACCAGTTTGTTGGGCTGAGGTAGGAGATGCACCATTGTTGGGTCCGGAGCTTGTTAGGGAGACAACCGAGAAAATTGCCCTCATCCAAAAGAGGTTAGTTACGGCCCCAAGCCGATAGACAAGTTACGCCGATAAGAGGAGGCGACCTTTGTTCTTTGAAGTAGGTGATCATGTGTTTCTTAAGATCTCACCTAGGCGGCGTTTGATGGGGTTTGGCAAGAGTGGGAAGTTGTCTCCGAGGTTCATTAAGCCTTTCAAGATATTGGAGAGAATCGGAAAAGTGGCATACCGTTTAGCTTTACCGCCATAATTTTTGGGGGTTCATTGTGTGTTTTAGGTGTCAATGCTTAGGAAGTACGAAACCGACCCTTTTCTCGTGTTAGATTGAGTTGATTTGGAGGTAGATGAGGATGCCTCCTACGAAGAGCGACCGGTTCAAATCTTAGATACCCAAGAGCAAGTGTTATGGGGCAAGACCATACCATTAGTGAAGGTGTTGTGGAGACCCCAGGGGGTTGAGGAAGCGATTTGGGAACGGGAAGTGGGGGTCCGCTCCAAGTATCCGGGTTTATTTGAGCATGTTTAGTTGTTTTGTTTTAATTGTAATGTCCCTAGTGTTGAAGGAAAAGAATGTTAAATGTTGATTGAAACTAAATGTTGGAATTTGATAATGTTGTTGAAATAACCACTGTTGCTAGGACACTTTTGTTTAGCGAGTTTATTCAAATTTTGGGGACGAAATTTCCTATGGTGGGGATGTTGTGACGACCGGGTCCTCCCTCCTCTCTTTCTTTCTTTCTTTCTTAGTTTCGTTCACATTTCATCTTTGTTGGCTTTGAGGTGTCCTGAAATGGTTCCCTACATTACAATTCTAATTCTTATTTGGTCGGTATTGAATTTCGCTTGTTCCGGAGGGCATGCGGGTGAGTCCGGAGTGCTGGGAGCGAAGTAGAATTTCTAGGCTGCTGGGCCAGGGCCGCACGTGCGGGGCCCTAGGCCGTACGTGCGGAGAAGGGCCACTCGAGCGGTGGGCTAGGCCGCACGAGCGGTGAAGGCTGAACCACCTGGGCAAGCTTACTGAAATCAACGCTCGAGCGGTGGAGGTGGGCCGCTCGAGCAGAGGGGGGAGGCCGCACGAACGGGCCTGGGCAGTCCCAAAAACTTTGTTTTTATATCTTTTGGACCCGAATGTATCTCATATTTTGTTCATCTCTCTCTCACTCTAAAACCTATTTTTCTCCCCCTTCTCTCTAGAAAACCCCCTCAATCATCTAACACTCTTAGATCCTTGCAAATCTTGGGTCAAGATCTCCACTATCTACCTCCAAATCTTGAAGATCTAAGGTTGGGGCTTCACTTGGGTGATGGAAATCCGAGATTCTCTCTCACTCTAGGAGCTAGGGTTTCACCTTTTCCTCATCAAACATTGAGGTAGGGATATTCTTGAGTTATATATACATGTTTTGCAAGTTAAATGTTGATTTTGTGTTTCTATTAAATTTGTTTTGAGAGCTTTGGTTTTGGTTCAAAGATGATGAGATTTCTCAAAGGAGGGTTTAAATGTTTAAATGTTTCTAAGTTGATCCTTGTGACTTCTTACTTATTCTTTAAAAAGGATGATTTTGATTATGCTTTCATCATGAAGTGAAGAAATGTTGAGTTTTTGATAAATAAAAAAAAAAACCCTAGAAATTGGGGATTTTACAAAATAATGAAAATGTCTTCGAAATTATTTACTTTCTTGTGTTAGGAGGATGTATGAGAGTAAGTTCCACCAACATACTTGACACATGGGATATGAGATGGTATTTTAACATTGTTGCCAACACTTGAACTTGTAATGAGGTAAGATGATAATTGTTGAGCATCATGGGTAGTGAAAATTGAAATCTTGGAGGATGATGTTTGAAAATTTCATATAATCTTGTAATGTTGTAAGATGGTAAGTTGTTGAGTGCCATTGATGATGTGAAATGCTTAATTATAATGTAATGGGGAAATGAAATGAGAGATGATATGTTGGCCATGTTGAAAGGTTTGGTCATGACGAGTTGGTGTTGAGAACTTGTGGTGATGTGTTGAAGACACATGATTATTTGCGAAATGAGAAACGTATTTGTGAAAGTGGAAAGGTATTTGTTTATTATTGTTGTTAAGACATTTTGGAAATAAAGAAATGTTATGAGATATTAATTGTTGCATCTCATTTCCATTTGAGTTTATATCATCAATGTGCATGAAGTGAATTATTACCATTGTTGCATTCTCATCATGATTACTTGAGAAAGATTATATTACAATGAGAACTATGGCAATGTGTATGGGGTAAATACGGTGGTAAGTCCGGATAGGGGGTGTAAATGATTTGATAAGTTGGCCTGAGTGTCCATGGTGAAAGACTAGAAAGCCGCGCGGATAGGTGTCGAGCCTTCCGGTTAATACCGGTAAAAATGACAGTTTGGTAGTACTCGTAGAGTCTACTTGTAGACACCAGCCTAGGGATTACTAGTGTCGTATTTACCGCCCCCATTGAATTAATATTGGAAGTTTGAAATTGATGAGACTACAAGCTAATATTGAGAACATGGTGATTTTTAGAAAGTGCATTGAAATGAATATTTTCCTCATTTATCAACTTTGGCATGGCATTGCATTCACGTTTATTTTATGTTGAGGATAATGCATAACTGTATATACTTTGTGAGAATTCTCTACTGGGCTTTATACTCACCCCTATGGGATTTGGTGCAGGTAAAGATGTGGTGATCCCGCCGAGTTGATGGCGTGGACGTGATTGTGAAGAGTATTTGGCTCTTGTATTTTGGTGTAAAATTTTGTAAAGCCAAGGGTTAATGTGTATGGGTCCGAGAGACCATTTTGTGTAACCGGGCTATTGCCTTGGAACTTGTAAGCCCTTGAGGGCCTTATTCGTTTTGATTCAATGATTTTATATGCTATAGATTGATGTGCTAGTTTACCAATGAATGTATAACCGCATGTGTGATTATTTTGTAATACATCTGATCTTATGTAAAGGGTTAAGGTTAACATATTATTTTGGAAGTGGGTCGATGTAATGGTTATGTGGGTGGTTCATGTCGAATTATTTCGGGGCGTTACACTAAGGCACCAAGGTCTACTGGGGCCTAGGCTCAAGGCATAAGGCAAGGCGCGAGGCGCAAACTTCACTGGAATGAGGTGTACCTTGTACATAAAAAAATATATATATAATTTAATATAAGCCAATAATTTAGAGTTCAACATAAGCAAAATAAAATGTTAAATATTTAAAAATATAAATACCAACAAACACTACTATTTTAACATAAACAAATGAACAATAAATTTAACATGAAACATGAATAAAAAGATAGGGGAGAAGAAGAATAAGAAAAGGAAAGAAAAAATAGATCAGTCTAAAGAATGATGAGAAAAGAAAAAAGAAAAAAAAGAACGGAGAATAAGCATAAGAAGATGGAAGAAAAAGAAGGCAACATCATAGCCATGTGAAGAAAAAATAGCAACGTAGAGAAGAGAAGTAGCGAAGACAAGAAGTTAGACAAGAAGAAGAGAAGAGAATAAGACAAGAACGTAGAAGAGAAGAAGAAGAAGACAACATGAAAAAGAATTTTTGGAGCTGCTGGACTGGATAATGAAAGCATGCAGCAGTAAAGTGTTCTTTGGAGATTACGAATTAGGGATAATTTTTCTTCTACCATTGATTTGGGGTTGAATGCCCAATGTATTGGCATGTGTGATTAGAGTTATCTTTTGTAACTACACCATATTAAATCAATGGTCAGATTTTAAAGAAAATCAATTAAAGTAACAATAAAAAAAACCCTCAAGGCGCAAGCGTTGGACCTTACTATGCCTTGGACCAATTGCACGCCTTATCGAAGTCACCTAGCTTAGAACACTACAAAGCGCAAATCTTGGGCTTGGATGGGACTTAGGTCTAGGCGCATGCTTAGGCACACCTTATCGAAGTTGCTTGGCTTGGAACACTACAAGGTGCAAACCTTGAGCTTGGATGAGACTTGGGCATAGGCGTATGCCTAGGCGCGCCTTTAATAACATTGTTTTCTCTACAACAAAAAAATATTTTTATAGTTAATAAAAAACAAGTCTATTTGGATAGAAAATATTTTTTATTTTTGAAAGGTAAAAAGTATTTTCTAGACCAAAGTCTTGCCAATGTCACCACCTCACTTCTACCACACCGCCATCACCACAACTACCGCTACCATTACCGTTGCCGCCACCCGACCACCATGCCACCACCTCCATCTCCATCTTCATTTATTATAAGCTATATATACACTTAAAAAAGTTAGTGCTTATTTTTTAAATATTCAAATAAATTGACATATATATATATATTATATAATATATAAAACTGCTTAATTGTTGAGATTCATGTTTTCTTTTTGATTTTGCCATTTCATTTGAATAATTTACTAATCGTAACCTATATGTTGAGTGAAGGTTTTTCGTAATTACACAAACATTATTGGTCAATTATGCAATAGGTTTTTCATAATTACGCGAACATTCTTGGTAAATCATGAAATAGGTTTTTTCGTAGTACGCAATATTATTGGTCAATTATGAAACACAATCTTTATTTTTTTAAGAAATTATAAATACACCCATAAGGTTTTATAAAATGTGAATCGGTCATATAATATTAGAAATTCTAACTCTATTTGTTATAAATTTTCATTTAACACAATACTCAGAAGAAGGAAAAAAAAAAAAAAAAAACCAACTCACTCGCCTATGCAATAATAAATTATCAATTTTTTTATTGAAAAATATTTCTCATATCATTAAAAATTGTGAATTAACTTAATAATCTATTTATTAACAAAATGGTTAACTAAAAATATTTTTCATATCATTACAAATTGTTAATTTACTTAATGATTTACTTATTAATAAAATTGGTCATTTGTTATGCGAGTATGATTTATGTATTAATAAAGTTAATTATTTGTATATATATGTATTTCTTTTGATTCTTTATTAGTTCAGTGAAATTATCTTAATAGTTTTTTTTAGATGAGAGAATTATCTTAGTATTTATTTTATATTTATCTGTTGAGAAAAACTACACACCATAATTTATTTATTTTTAATAAATTCGAAGAAATGTTAAAAACTCATAAATTCATCCAAAATGATATGGTAATAAAATTGGAGTCTACATCATTGGTTGTATAACAAATTAAAAAATGATATATATCATACCACATAATTCTGTTATATATCTAATGATTTATTCTATTCAATTTCATAGAATAATATTTTAATTTTTAAAAAATTATCAAAATGCAAAACTTAAATATACTGTAATAATGGCCCATGCCTTGCACGGCCTTCTTAAGGTTCGTCTTTTCTTTCCAATTTTGTCCTTTCATTTTGAATAATTTATTAATGGTGGCTTATATGTTGAGTGAAGGTTTTTTCATAATTATGCAAACATTTTTAGTCAATTATGCCCAGGTTTTTACGTAATTACGCAATTATTCTTGATCAATTATGAAACAAGTTTTTCCGTACTTATGCAAACATTCTTGGTTTATGAAACATAAATCTTTTATTTTCTAACAAATTACAAATATACTCATAAGATTTGTTTAAAATATGAATCAGTCCTATAATACTAGAAATTATAACTATCGTTTGTTATGCATTTTAATAAACTTTGTTATGTTTTGCTATGAATGAAAATTCTATATTCTTTTATTATGTATTTAGATGACATTCATGGATCAGGCCCACAATTAGGGGAATATCAAATCATGTATGATGGCCGAACTCACTTTATTACATTTAGCCAGTACCCAGGCCGGTTAAGCACCTTTTAATCCTTGAAATGCTTATCATTATGTATTTTGTTTGCAAGCCAAGCTAAGTTTTGTCTTGTACAAGTTAATGTGTATTTTGAAAGAATGTTTAAAGCTTTCAATGTTCATTCATTTACCGCCTTACTTTATTACTATTCATTGGGCAATGGCTCACCCCTCTCTCTTATATGTATGTAGATTAAGAAGAAGAACAAGGACACAAGGAAGAGTCGCACTAGTATTTTACCTTTCTTTTATTTTGTTTCCTTTTTGGAGGTTGTAATCTGGAGACGAGTTTTGTTTATATGGTTTGGTTTTGGTAAGGACGTCTTTTGATGTTGTACTCTTTTCTTTTTGTTGTTTGGGCTTGTAAATATCAATATAAGTAAATAAAAGGCATTCTTGTTTTGTTTCCATTCCTATTTATGCACTTGCTCTGGATGGACTTTGTTTAATATAATGAACAGGTCATTCTGCATAAGCCCCAAGGTTATAGTTCAGTCTTCTCTAGTCTTGCCAGGCCTTTAGTAGTTAGACACTACTGGCTGGTGATAATTGCTATCCTGTTTGGAGTGGGATGGGGTTGTGACAAGTTCAGACTGTAAACAAACTGCTCGAGCGACCAAAATACCACTCAGGCGAAGAAACCCCTTCTCCAGAAGCTCAGACTGTGATAACCCCGCCATGTGTAATATTTGGCATTTAATTAATCATGGAGATTCGGATTTTAATTAGTCATTATTTTGATTTAATTTGGGTTATAGGAATTATTCCCTCTGATTCGTATATGATTTGATTAATGATTTATTTTGGAATTAGAACTTCAAAGCCTAAATGGCTTAGGAAGGTGAAATTGATGAGTTGAATCAGTTCAATTTTGAGTATTAGACCATACGGAAGTTTGATTAATTGGGTCCGAATTGAAATTAATTAAGTTATGAGGATTGGGAATTAAGATTATTATGGATTAAATTTATTTATGAGGTGTTCAATTTGAGTATTTAATTTATTGACCGAGATTTTGAGTTTTATCTGAAATTAAAGGCCTTAAAGATTTGGAAAACCAAAATTAATGATGGAAATAAGTTTAATTTGATATTTGGAACATTTTGGGAGTTTGATTAAAAATCTGATTCAAAATAAGAAAATTAAATACAATTACTTGGGCTTTAAAGGAAGCCAAATTAGAATAATTAAATTAAGTGGGATTTGTGATTGGTTATGATTAATTTAATTATGTGTTAATCAGGATTTATTAAGACAAGTGTTGCTTAATTAAATTAATCTTGATCATAAATTAAATTGTAGAATGCTCTAGAATTTGAGGATGTATGTGTTGGAACAATCTTCTGTGTAAATAAAATAAATTCAAACAATTCAAACAAAATAAATAAATAACGTACCGGATTTATTTATTGAACTGAATTAAAAAATAAAGACCAAGTCGAGTGTGTGACACTCTGTCCTTAAGACAGATTCGCCCCGCTACAGTGCTTACGGTTGAGCGGCGTCTATCTCCTAGGATACAATGATCTTAACCAATTTGTAGTAGCACTCCAAAACAAATTGTTCGGTGAACCAAACTTGTGTTCTAATACTCTCTTTATTTTATTCTAAAACTAAAATTAAGAATAATGCACCAAAAATCATAGTTTGGACAGTAAAAGGAATTTTCTTAGACTGATTTTCGGATGGAAAATTAGATCCCAAGACTGCTGGAATTGAAGGGTATATATAGGCACAAACTTTGTCCGAACAGGTACCAAAACCAAATGAACAGATGCAATCTGTTTCAAACAGATTTTTGCCCGTTGCACATGGAACTGATTTCCTTCCAAACAATTTGAAAAGTAGCCGTTGGAGGACCAAGTTCAAAACTGTTTGAAATAGTTTTTTATTAAACTATTTGAAATATACAACGGCTACTTTTCAAATAGTTTGGAAGGAAATCAGTTCCATGCGCAACGGGCAAAAATCTGTTTGAAACAGATTGCATCTGTTCATTTGGTTTTGGTACCTATTCGGACAAAGTTTTGTGCCTATATATACCCTTCAATTCTAGCAGTCTTGGGATCTAATTTTCCATCCGAAAATCAGTCTAAGAAAATTCCTTTTACTGTCCAAACTATAATTTTTGGTGCATTATTCTTCATTTTATTTAGTTTTAGAATAAAATAAGAGAGTATTAGAACACAGGTTTGGTTCGCCGAACAATTTGTTTGGAGTGCTACTACAAATTGGAAGATCATTGTATCCTGGGAGATAGACGCCACTCAACCGTAAGCACCGTAGCGGGCGAATCTGTCTTAAGGACAGAGTGTCACACACTCGACTTGGTCTTTAATTTTTTATTCGGTTCAATAAATAAATCGGTATGTTTTTATTTATTTTGTTAATTTTTCAATTTATTTTATTTACACAGAAGATTGTTCCAACAATCTTAAGACAGATTCGAATTATTCTGTTTACAGAATTTTTCGTTTGTTTCCTTTTCTTCTCTTCTTTTTAAGAAAATTATTTTCTGTGGATTTACAAAATAATATTCTGGTTGGAAAAACAAATAGTGATTATATGCTATTTGACAGATAGTAGTAATATACTGTCTCTTTTCTTTGACAACTAGTAGTACGATACTGGTGTCATTAACAATTCAGAATATATTTTTGTGGAATTTTTCAGAAATTAATTTTGGGTTTTAGAAATTATTTTCTGAGTTTTCATTAATTAAAATTCTGTTTTCAGTATTTTAATTATTGAAGTGTTACAGAAATTAATTTTCTGTGTGGAATTAATTTGGTTAAATAAAATTTTATTTTATTTCCAAATTAATTGAAAAAAAAAGTTATTTTCTTATTTCTTTTATTTTACAGAATTTAATTTCTGTGTGGAATTAATTTGGTTAAATAAAATTTTATTTTATTTCCAAATTAATTGAAAAATAAAAGTTATTTTTTATTTCTTTTATTTTACAGAATTTAATTTGTGTGGAATTAATTTGTTTAAATAAAATTTTATTTTATTTTCAAATTAATTGGAAAATAAAAGTTACATTCTTGTTTCTTTTATTTTTACAGAATTTAATTCTGTGAATTTGGTTTAATTTTCTGTGTAGTGTAAATTCTAATTATAATTTTGTTTTATAAATTAGAATTGATGGCTACTGAAACAAATGCCCAAACAAGTACTACTGTGGTGGCTGCAATTGCACCAACCCCCTCTCCTGTGATGACAGTACCAATAAATCATGGAGAAAGCCAGAGAAGTTCTCAGGAACTGACTTTAAAAGATGGCAACAGAAAATGTTGTTCTATCTTACAACTCTGAACCTGGCTCGTTTCCTCCGTGAAGATGCTCCTATCCTGAAAGAGGATGAAACCGACCGGCAAGTGGTTGCTGCGGTTGATGCTTGGAAACATGCCGATTTCCTTTGCCGGAATTCTTGAACGGACTTGACAACACATTATACAACGTCTACAGTCCAATCAAGACAGCAAAGGAACTTTGGGAATCGTTGGAGAAAAAGTACAAAACGGAAGATGCCGGCTCAAAGAAATTTGTGGTTGGCAGATTCCTGGATTTTGTAATGGTTGATTCAAAAACTGTGATCAGCCAAGCTCAAGATTTCCAACTCATTCTGCATGACATTCACGCAGAAGGTATGTCTCTCAGTGAATCCTTCCAAGTTGCAGCCTTAATTGAAAAATTACCAAAAGGCTGGAAGGAATTCAAGAACTACCTCAAACACAAGCGCAAAGAAATTTCTATGGAAGTTAATTGTGCGTTTGAGGATTGAGGAGGACAACCGCAATTCTGAAAAGCGGGCTGGTAAGCTTCCTATGGAGTCTAAGGCAAATGTGGTGGAACATGCTTCAAAAACCAAGAAACGAAAGTCTTCTGGAGAAAGTTCATCACAAGGCTCTAAAGGGGGGGAAATAAAAAGTACAAGTTTAATGGCAAATGTTACATCTGTGACAAAAAGGGACATCGGGCCAAAGATTGCCGTGGCAAAGGCAAAAACAAAAGAAGAACAAGCAAGAAGCCTGCTGAAGCCCATCTGACCGAAGTGGACAATATTTCCAATGGTGTAAATGACATCAATCTTTCTGCAGTTGTTTCCGAGGCAAATCTTGTTGGAAATCCTAAAGAATGGTGAGTGGACACTGGTCCTACCCGCCACATTTATGCCGACAAAAAGATGTTCACATCTTATTCTACAGTGGACAATGGTGAACAACTTTTTATGGGCAACTCCTCAACTTCCAAAGTTGAAGGACAAGGAAAGATTGTACTCAAGATGACATCAGGAAAGGAACTCACTCTCAACAATGTGCTGCATGTACCGGACATTCGCAAGAATCTTGTTTCCGGATCTTTGTTGAGTAAGAATGGGTTTAGGCTAGTATTTGAGAGTGATAAATTTGTACTTACTAAGAATGAGATGTATGTAAGAAAAGGTTACATGTCTGATGGCCTTTTCAAGTTAAATGTAATGACCGTTGTACCTTCAGTTATTAATAACACATCTTCTTCTTACTTGCTTGAGTCTTCAAATTTATGGCATGGTAGACTAGGACATGTTAATTATGGATCTTTGCGTAGATTAATTAATATGGAATGTTTACCTAAATTTGACATTGATTCAAATCATAAATGTGAAATTTGTGTTGAGGCAAAATTATCTAAAACTCCTTTTCATTCAATTGAAAGAAGTACGGAACCACTTGAATTAATTCATAGTGACATTTGTGATTTTAAATCAATTCAAACCGAGGTGGGAAAAAATATTATCACTTTTATAGATGACTATACTAGATATAGTTATTTATTTAATTCGAACCAAGGATGAAGCTTTGGAAACTTTCATTCAATATAAGAATGAAGTTGAAAATCAACTTGGTAAGAAAATCAAGAAACTTAGAAGTGATAGAGGTGGTGAATATGAATCACCTTTTGGTGAATTTTGTAAAGAACATGGAATAATTCATCAAACCACCGCCCTTACTCACCTCAGCAAAATGGAATTGCTGAAAGGAAAAATAGGACTTTAAAAGAAATGATGAATGCCATGTTAATCAGTTCTGGATTACCTCAGAACTTGTGGGGGGAAGCAATACTTTCTGCTAATTATATTTTAAATAAAGTACCCCGAAAGAAAGTGAATCAAACACCTTATGAATTGTGGCATGGAAGAGTACCATCCTACAAATACTTAAAAGTGTGGGGGTGTTTGGCTAAAGTGGCTATTCCTAGTCCTAAAAAGACTAAGATAGGTCCTAAGACCATTGATTGCATTTTCATTGGTTATGCCAAGAATAGTAGTGCATATCGGTTTTTGATTCATAAATCAGAACATTCCGAAATGCATGTAAATACTATTATTGAGTCTCGGAATGCATCTTTCTTTGAACATGTATTTCCAAATAAGACTGGACAAGAGACTAGTAACAATAAAAGATCTATGCTATTACTAGTCAGGATCAAGAACATGATCAAGAACAAGAGTTAGATCAAAATGAGGAAGAGGAACTAGGCGTAGTAAACGTGCTAGAACCTCAAAATCTTTTGGTCCAGATTTTCTAACATATTTGTTAGAAAATGAGCCTTTAACTTTTAAAGAGGCTATGTCCAGTCCTGAAGCTCCTTTATGGAAAGAAGCTGTCAACAGTGAAGTTGAATCCATCTTGCAAAATCACACTTGGGAATTAGTGGACTTGCCACCAGGTTGTAAACCTCTTGGGTACAAGTGGATTTTCAAAAGAAAATTGAAAGCATGGATCAATTGACAAATACAAGGCAAGACTTGTAGTCAAAGGTTTTAGACAAAAAGAAGGTCTAGATTACTTTGACACATACTCACCGGTTACTAGAATAACATCCATTAGAATGCTAATTGCCATTGCATCTCTATACAATCTAGAAATTCATCAAATGGATGTTAAAACCGCTTTCTTAAATGGTGAGTTAAATGAAGAAATTTACATGGAACAACCAGAAGGGTTTTCTGTTCCAGGGAAAGAAAAGAAAGTGTGTAAATTGGTTAAATCATTATATGGTTTAAAACAAGCGCCAAAGCAATGGCATGAGAAATTTGACAAGGCAATGATGTCAAATGGATTTAAAATTAATGAGTGTGACAAATGTGTTTATATTAAAAACACAGACAAAGGTTATGTCATTGTATGTCTTTATGTAGATGATATGCTCATCATAGGTAGTAATAATGACATGATTAAAACTACCAAGAAAATGTTGAATAAACATTTTGACATGAAACATGGGCATTGCTGATGTAATTCTTGGTATGAAAATTACCAAAACATCAGAAGGTTATGCTTTGTCACAATCTCATTACATTGAGAAAATACTTGACAAATTCAGCAAAGATGATCATCTTGCTAGAACTCCTGTAGATGTTAATTTGTATCTTTCTAAGAATGTACAGGAAAGTATTTCTCAATTAGAGTATGCCCAAATTATTGGAAGCTTAATGTACTTGATGAACTGCACTCGCCCAGATATAGCTTATGCAGTAAGTAAATTAAGTAGATATACGAGTAATCCGGGAGTAGAACACTGGAAAGCAATTATAAGGGTTCTAAGATATCTCCGATTTACTCGTAACATTGGGCTTAATTATACTAGATATCCAGCAGTACTTGAAGGATACTGTGATGCAAATTGGATATCGGATACTAGAGACTCGAAGTCCACCAGTGGGTATGTCTTTACTCTTGGTGGCGGCTGTATCTTGGAAATCTTCCAAACAGACTTGTATTGCTAGGTCTACTATGGAATCAGAATTCATAGCTTTAGACAAAGCAGGGGAAGAGGCAGAATGGCTTCGCCACTTCCTTGAAGATATTCCAATATGGCCAAAACCGGTGCCTGCTATATGCATACATTGCGATAGTCAATCAGCTATAGGTAGAGCACAGAGTCATATGTATAACGGTAAGTCACGACACATTCGTCGTCGACATAACACCGTAGACAACTACTCTCTAATGGAATTATTTCCATAGAATATGTTAAGTCTAAAGACAACATAGCGGATCCACTAACCAAAGGGTTAGCAAGAGAGTTAGTTGAGAATTCATCGAGGGGAATGGGACTTAAGCCTATTAAATAAGAGTTACCACAACGGCAACCCAACCTAGTTGACTGGAGATCCCAAGATCTAGGTTCAAAGGGACAACCGAGTTGTGAATGACTCAGAAGGATCACTGGGGAGTCTAACTCCTACCCATTTCTTGATGAAATAGTGATGTCTGCAGCGTTTAGGTTAAGTAAAACTTTTAATGATTCTTATATCTAGGTAAACCTAGTGGAGTATGGCAGGATACTCTTCATAAGAATCACCTATGTGAGTGTGAACTGGGCCGGTTCTATGAGATTTGTGAAGGGCTACAATTCTTAGAGCACTCATGAAAGACCAGGTTGTTCAGGGCCAAAATGAACACAATAGTGAGAACTAAACTGTGTCTGGGATATACTGTGTGAGTTCTATTGTCTTGGTTTACACAAACGGCTGAACAGTTCAAGACATCATGTTCACTGGTTAGCTAGTAAATCCGATAGTGTCTCACAAGGGAAGGTTCAAAGCCAAAAGCTACCTATCCTTTGCAGAATATTTCCAATTTCTGTACTCTCTGTAATTAGATCATGTTGTTGCATTTTCTCTCCGTCAAATTCCATTCATGTGGGGGATTGTTGGAAAAATGGTTTAATATAGGCATATTTTTTAGCCCAATTTGAGTGGGCCCCAAACGTCTTTTGGGGTGGGTCCGAAGAGGTGAAGTGTTCCTTGCCGCGTGGCAAGTCACACGGTGAAGACGGAACGTCAAAACCATTTATGAGTGAATGGGAAGTTAACGTCGTTTTTGGGTCTAACATTAATTTTTTAGATAAAACTCATTTGAATTTTTTTAATAAAAATTATTGTGGGAATTTAATTTAATTCTAAATTCAAATGTTGGGTTCCTAAGTGGTTTCCTAAAGTTTGTAATTGTGGGAATTTAATTTAATTCTAAATTCAAATTTTGGTTTCCTAAAGTTTGTACATTTCCTTTATTTATGAACTATTTCGATATATATATATTTTAAACTATTGAAATAGTTTAATAAATAAAAGAAGAGGTACAAACTTTAGGAAACCAAAATTTGAATTTAAAATTAAATTAAATTCCCACAATTACAAACTTTAGGAAACCACTTAGGAACCCAAAATTTGAATTTAGAATTAAATTAAATTCCCACAATAATTTTTATTGAAAAAATTCAAATGAATTTTATCTAAAAAATCAATGTTAGACCAAAAAACGACGTTAACTTCCCATTCACTCATAAATGGTTTTGACGTTCCATCTTCACCGTGTGTGACTTGCCACGCGGCAAAGAACACTTCACCTCTTCGGACCCACCCCAAAAAACGTTTGGGGCCCACTCAAATAGGGCTAAAAAATATGCCTATATTAAACCATTTTTTTCCAACAGTATGTGGGTGTGGGTGTGTAGAGAACTATTGTGTGTGCACTGAGAAATATGTGTTAGTGTGTACATGTGAGTGACGTATATATGTAATGTTTAGAGGGTTTGCTCCAATTGTTTTGTTGGAAGCACAAAGAGTCGAAAAAGGAGAAGAAAACCAAGAGAGAGAGAGAGAGAGAGACCAACTCTAGAGAGAGTGAGTTCTGAAATTCTGAAGAGAAGAAGAGAATTGAGCTCAAGAAAGAATCAAAGAAGGAAAGTGTAGAAAGGAAGGGAAAAATTGAGGAATTTATCAAGGAACTCATCAATTGAAATAACTTTAGGTAAGATTTCTCCATCTTTTCATGTCTTGATCTTGTTTTGCATGGATTCACATACTAGAACTTGTATTTTTGATTTTGTAGAGAAGTTCATGGGATTTTGCAATTTAAGGTTTGAGATTGATGAGTTCATGCATCTATCTTGTGTTTCATCCTTGTATTCATGCATTTTTCATGGTTTTATAAGAGAAATCATGTACCAATCTTGTTTTGTAAGATCAATTGCATATGTATTTGAAGATTCAAGAAAGTTTCATCATATTTACAATAGCGAATGAGGAATTTTTAAAATTTGTTTTTGTTTTGAATATTGAATAAAGCTTTCAATTGATGTTATCTAACAAGTTTTTAGAACCTCATGACTCATTTTATGAAAAGAATTTGAAGTTTGTTGATGCTTTTTAAATATGAGTTTTCATGTTAAATTTACAAATCAGAAAACTTGGAGATTGTTTTGAATCTTGAATTATTCTCTCAATTAAAGTTATTTTTACTTATTTTTTGAGCTTTGGGACTTTATTGAGGTTGATTAATTTGAGTTTGAGAAGATTATTTTGAAGATGAGTTTTATATTCAAATTTATGAAGCAAAACATTAAATTATGCTTGGTTCATGGATCAAGTTTCAATTAACCATGTTTTTCATGTTTTCTTGCATATGGGACCCCTCAGACATCTAGAACTTGTATTTTTGCACTCTAAGAGCATGTTAGCAATGTTTTGAGCTCGACATAAAATTAAAGTTAGGTTTAAGCCATTTGTTACATCGGTTATGTTCTAAGTCTTCAAGTACATGCTATGTGTGATATGTAGGTCTTGCGCTGAGCGTTGAGCCGTCTGTTTAGAGGTTTTCTCATCTTTTCTTCTTTTGAGGTAGGGATTTGTGGTATTTTCCTGATATAAAATTTATCTTTTATGCATTTTGTGATAAATCATGAGATTGGGGGTTTGGGTTTGATATTCTGGGGTTTACCTTTTTGGGTTGGGATATGATTACGGGTGAATGATGACTAGAAGAGTTGAAATAAATAAAAAATAAAAGTTCTTTTGTGAATAGCTTCAATTTACTCCAAAACCGTAGTTTGGCTCATAAAGATGGTTGATGGTTTTGCTCAAATTGAAAGTGGCATCATGAAGTTGAGATATTAAATTGCACATATCCATATTTAATTGAATTTTGAAAACGTTTGGAAAAATCCATGTAACATCTTGTGATTGAACTCTCGTTGTCGATATTCTAAGTTGTGCTATGAGATTGGATTGAGTTTAGGGATTTTGAATTTTGTGAATTGTATTGATGATATAAGATTTGTGATGAAATGATAAAGTGGAGATTTAAGAAATGTGTTGAGTTGAGTTGAGTTGAGTTGTGTTGTGTTGTGTTGTGTTATGTTGAGTTGAGTTGTGTTGAGCTAAGTTGACTTGTGTTGAGTTGTATTGGGTTGTGTTGTGTTGTAATTGGTACCCGCATGGGGAGTTAAGGTGCCCAATTGCCCTGTCTGCGCATATCGCCAGACGAATGTGGGAAAATATTTTTGGGTGTCCACAATCCCGCTATTTCAGGAGTCGGCAAATGTGAAAAAATGGTTTTTGGGTGTTCATGATCCCATTGTTTCAAGAGTCATCAAATCTGGAAAACATGGTGTTTGAAAAACATTTTTTTTGAGTCCATGTCCCCGCCATTTCAGGAGTCGGCAAATGTGGAAGGGAAAAATGTTTTTGGGTGCCCATTGCCTCGCCATTTTTGGAGCCAGCAAATGTGGGAAAACATGAATGTCGGGTGCCTGTTATCCCGCCGTATCAAGCCGACAAAAGGTGGAATGTGTTGAGAAATGTGATAAGTCAGCGATAATGTGTATGACTCGTAATGAACTTATGAAATTACAATTTGTTGTGTGATTTTGTATAGAAGAGATATGCATATAGAAATTACTTGAAGGAAATGGAACATGAAATGGTAATTGGGTAAGGGGTTGATGATGATGAACTCACGGGGTTGTTTTGTGACCATAAGTGAAGATTATAAGTTTATTTTGAGAATAATAGTAATATCAGTTTGAGTTAAGAATTGTGGACTTATGGTAATTGTGGAATAATTGGATTGGAAGTTTAAGTAAAAATGAACAATCTTGTGTGAACTTGTGAATAATGATTTTATGAGGGATGAATCCGTTAATCTTATAACGGATGAGTCTTTTTATTAAGATGTTTTAGGAAAGGAACAGGTGAAAAGAATGAAGTAGGAACACCTTTATCTTTGTATATCTATGATTTAGTGTGCTTATGTGATATCTTCATAGTTATAGCTATGTATGAGTTAAAATTTTGTTTTGAAATATATTTAAAAAGGGATTTGAAATCAATTGTAAATATTTGAGAAATTGAATTGGAAGGGTTTATATTCTTGATTTAAGTTGAGTTACTATTGATGATAGAAATGTTGCGGTGATGGTTATTATTTCTTGTGTTATATTGAATTATTATTGATAATGCAAATGTTGATGTGACGTAACGGATAGACAAGTGGGAACATAGTGTATGATGGCTGTTTTGAATATAAGGGGAACTTGGACTTTAATGTTATAGAATTTTAGTATTTGTGAATTGTAAAAATAAAAAATAATAATAATAAATGATAAAAAAAAAATGGAAATGAAATGAGAAATGTCTTGGAATTGGATTGATAAATTTAAAGTGGTGTTGATTCTTAAGTATACTTGTTTTCAAAGAAGATTTTATGATTTTCTGATGATGAAAGATAATATTTTATGGAAGAAAGTCTTTCTTGGATGTTCCAATGAATTTTGAGAAAATGATACTCTACGTATAATATTTTGGGCATACAAAACGTCACCTTACTATATAGTATCACCCTGCATGCTCATTTCTATCTATGTATTAGTTATTGTTTTAGAACTATGAGATTCTTACTAGGCATTAGTGCTCATCCCACGTTGATGAACTTCATAGGTAATTGAAGTTTTCAAATATCAAGACATGGAATTTCCTTCTTGTGTAGTCTTATGATTTTATTTTGAGGTTGTAAGATATACTTGTAGTTCAGAGATCAGTATTTTTTTTCTTTGTATGTAATATAGATGTAAGCCTCAGGGCATTTCTTTTATCTGTTGTGTAACGAGAGGGAACATGTATATTTATTTATTCACCAATTCATCAAAAGATGAATTGTCATTTGTAAATGGACTTAATTAATGAATTTGGTAATATTATCCAAGTAATAAAAATATGGGGCATTCCACAGATTGCAAACACATAAGCTAGAAGAAAAAAAGGACCGCATGAGTGACCAAAACATTGGTCGAGCGAACTCAAGTCCAAACAGCCAAAATCACCCCAGAAAACTCAAAATTCCACATGTTTCAAACATAACTCAAACATCCAATTCACAGCCCAAGAGACAACATAGGACCAAAATAGATGCCAATAACACCAACAGATACAAAACCCAAAACCAAAGAGTATAAAAGGGTCGGGTCTTAACCCAGGGCACTATAGCCCGAGTTTTTGGTCTTTCACCATAGACTATAAAGCCAAATTAACCAATCATCATCTCAACCATATATGACCCGGGTTCACCCAACCACTTAATTAAAACCATGTTGTTTTAATAATATCAACGCAATAATAATAATGATCATTTCTGCAAAACATGCTTGGTGCATCATTGTTGAACAACAAGTTTTTCATTCTCAACAACATCTCAAAGTTATAATATGAAAATAGCTAACAACAACAACAACCAAGTACATCATCTCTTCCAATACATCAACCACCACTTCTCAAATCCAAAACTCACAAGTCTATAGGGTTTTCACACACAATTTTAAGGTTTTCTCAAGATAGGTATCCATATGCAATTTGTTATAATAAAAATAAGCTTGATAAAAAACAATAGCAAAAACCCACCCAAATCACCAAACCCTAACCTCAAATACATGCTCTTTCCAAATCCACAACACCTACATGTTAATTTTATACTAAACTACCACAAATACACCAGCAAACTCCTATAGAGTCTAAGAAATAGAACCATACCTCTTGTAGAGAAGAGGAGAAGCTAGAAGCAATAATGAATGAGCAAATCAACTTTTGGCCGAGATTAAAACAATGCTACCGCCAAGTGTACAATACTCGAGAAGGAGATGGAGATCAAATCCAAGCCTAGATGCCTTAAAACCAAGGTTGAAGCTCCAAAAACTAGGTCAAAATCGTACATAAGAGAGAGAGAGAAAGAGAGAGAGAGAGAGAGAGAGTGCAGAGAGTTGGATCAAAAGTGGTATTTCTATGCACTGTTTTGTTTTGTTTGTTTGTTTTTTTTTTTTATATAGAGAACAGACTGCGGACGCAGTGGTCTTGGCCGTGGGCGCAAAAGACACAGTCGCGGGTATGACTTAACTCCTCGCGAGCGCAAAACTATACACAGACAAAAGTACTGGAAGGTGGTTTTCGTTGCAAGTGCCATCGCTGGTGGGAACCCAGCTCACTGGCGCAACATGCATACCACAGGCATGACCATGCAAATTGCAGGCCTCCATTGCGGCCCAACCCAAGCCATGCAATTTCTCAAGGCCTAAGGACTAGAAAGTGTGTTTTGGTCACGGCTAGATCGCGGGTGCGATACATATACCGCGGGCGCAATCATGCCTAAAACAAATTCTCACTCTGTTTTCCTAAGACAGTTCTAAGTGTAAATAATAACTCCCAATAATAACTCCCGACAATATGCAAAGTACCAAAAGGAATAAATAAGATAATAACAACATCACTCATCAATCTACAAGCCCAGAAGTGTGTCGGGCATTAATATAAGTGGGTTTCAAGTTAGGTTTTAGAAACGAGACATTACAATGCCACCATTACCGCTGTTGCCGCCGCCGCCATCATGTCGCCATCACCACCACCACTACCACTACCACTACTACTGTAACGCCCTCAAAATAAACCCATTATTTTTATATCATTGCCATGCAATATAAAAAGGAAACAATTCATTATCTCATTCATCAGAGTATTACTAAATAAAAGCATTACATGTAACATCAAATTAAATGCCCTACGGGCTTACATCTTTCCAAGCCAACACTTGGACACAAAAATATGAGTTCTAACTCAAATACAAGTAAAGCCCTAGGCTTGAATGTTTACATGTACTAACAAATAAAACAACTAACTAAAAGTAGTCTTCAAAATCCAAAAGCCAAATCCTCCCAAGCTAAGTCCTTGGAGGTAGCTTATCACCTAAACCTGAAAATGATGTCCCCATATAGGGTGAGCCACAGCCCAGTAGAAAAATACTAAACCAAATATAAGCATTGAATAAAGCATTTGCATTCAATAGATGGATAACACAAATTATCAGTTCCATTTTCCATTATTATTCAACATGGCTCAGAACCTGGCCAACTTACAACAGTGAACTATATATCATATTCACAATAATTTCCAATAACGACAACACAAATGAGACTCAGGCTCATACACTTCATACTTCCAGATTGATACACATTTTAGTGCTGTATCAATAACATGTAAAAACACTTCAATATCAATAAGCACACATAAAAGTGATGCTAATGGAGTCCATCCCCTATCTCCTCCCAAACAAAATCCGGTTTAGAGGTCCATCCCCTATCTTCCCCTAAACCGTGGAGTACATCCCCTATCTCCTCCCACACAATATGCAAATGCATGCTCAATCAATACATGTATTTTCTGTATTAATTCAATAGTCAAAACAATGACTTAACCAATATGATTAGTTTCAGTTATCCCTAATCTACATGCAATGTCTACAACAATCACGACTATCCTCCACCGATAGCCCAAAACAGTTATTTCTAGACTGGAAATAAATAAATCAACAATTCAATAGGCGAGTGATTTAAATTAACCAACTACCCCATTTAATCAATAAATTCCTCAATTTCATGAATTTAACACCAATTTCCCCAATTTCCTTAAATTAATTAACAAATCAATTTATTAAGACAATTAGGGTTTTTCCCAAAATTACCAAAATACCCCCAACATATCAAAATACCAAAACTTAGAACAAAAACTTATACATTGGAGTAGGAAATCCCTACCTTGAAGAAATTAACCCAAATGGAGAAGACGGAGATGAAGACTCAAAATCCAAAGTGCTCCAAACCCAAGATTCTCAAATTAAAATGTAGCCCTCGACCCACTCTATCTTTTTAATAAAGGATCTAGGGTAGAAACGCACTCTAAGTAGATCAAACCTAAGAGAGAAGGTGTGTAGAGGGAGAGAAAAGTCGGACCTAGGGTTTGGAATAAAAAAGGAGATGAAAAAGTGATTTAAAACCCGCTTGTGCCTATTTAAACCTGACAGGCTCGCTCGAGCGAAGACTTGGTCACTCGAGCGACCAGACACAGAAAACCCTCGCTCGATCCAAGAATGCCTCGCTCGAGCCAACAACTCAGAAGCTCGCTCGAGCGAAGAAAAATCTCGCTCGAGCGAAGAACTCAAACCCTCAGGTCTGCAACTAGACGCACGCTCGAGCGAAGGAACGCTCGCTCGAGCGAAGAACAAACCAGTTCGCTCGAGCGAAGAAAAGCTCGCTCGAGCCAATAAACATTGCTCTCAGGTCTATACTAGACGCAATCGCTCGCTCGAGAAGAAAACCCTGGCTCGAGCCACCAGACACAAACAACCCCTCGCTCGAGCGACCAAACCCTCGCTCGAGCGACCAACCCAAAAACTGGACAGCAACACTTGGTTTCCGAACCAACCAACCTATAACAAAAACCTGCCCAACATATCCTATAACTCAAAAATAAGGAATTAAAGGACAACAACAACAAATAATAACAACTGAATCTACGGAACATAAGTCCGGGTACAACAACCAAATGGGAAAAGACCGGGGTCGCTATAAACTACTACCACCCTTCATTATCATTATCATTGTTACCATAAGCACCATCATCATTTTACTATCATTACATCGCTACCGCTAGCCGCCGCCGCCATTGTAACGCCCTCAAAAATAAACCCATAATACATAATATTAACATGCGGAATTATAAGGAAATAAAGTATCTTATTCCATTCATCAGAGTACCATGAAACAAAAACATCATAATAAATGCCCTATGGGCTTACATCTTGCCAAGCCAACACTTGGACACAATTCCATGAGTTCTAACTCAAAAACAAGTAAAGCCCTAGGCTTGAAAGTTTACAAGTTGTTCAAATAAAACAAATAAAACGAAGCAAATCTTCGAGTCCAAATCCTTACAAGCTAAGTCCTTGGAGGTAGTGAACCACCTGAACCTGAAAATGAAGTTCCCATATAGGGTGAGCCACAGCCCAGTAGAAAAATACTAAACCAAGTATAAGGATTAACTAAAGCATTAGCATTCGATACATGGTTAACACAAGTTAATCAATTTCCAATTTCATGACACGAGTGTCTATATTGTCTATGACATATTGTCTATGACACCTTTCACTTTCCAATATTTATTCAACTTTCCAATTATATCATTATGACTCAGAACCTGGCCAACTATAATAGTGATCCAGATGTCACAAAAATGAATGAGACTAAAGCTCAAACCACAACACTTCCATACTTCCAACTGATACACATTATAATGATGTATCATATCAACAACAAATAGCAATATTGCTATTATCAATAAGCACACATATGAGTGATGCTACTGGAGTCCATCCCCTATCTCCTCCCAACAAATCCGGTTTAGAGGCCCATCCCCTATCTTCCCCTAAACCGTGGAGTTCATCCCCTATCTTCTCCAAACAACATGCATATGCAATGAAACACACAATTGCCATATACAACACATAATCAATACAAGTAATGTTCTGTATTAATTCAACAGTCAACATAAGTGACTTAATTCCAGTTATACCTAAGCCACATGCAAGGTCTACAACAATCACGACTATCCTCCACCGATAGCCCAAAACAGTTATTTCTAAACAAGAAATAATACAACAATGAATGTAAAATCAACATTCTCATAGGTAAGTATTTAAACTACCCAACTATATCATTAATCTCATAATTTCCCCAACTTCATGAATTAAACCCAATTCCACATTTTTCCCTTAAATTAATTATACAAATTAATCTAAACCAAAACCCTAAGGTTTCTTCCAAAATTACCAAACTACCCCCACATACCAAAATACCAACACTTAGGATTAAAGCGTATAAATGGAGTAGGAAATCCCTACCTCGAAGCAAGAACCCAAAAAGAAGAAGACGGAGATGATAGCCCAAACTCCAAAGTGCTCCAAATCAACAACCGTTCAGATTAAATGGAAGCCCTCGACCCACTCTACCTTTTTAATGAAGGAACTAGGTTAGATACTCACTCTAAATAGATGAAACCTAGGAGAGATGATGAGTTGGGAGAGAGAAAACTCGTAACCTAGGGTTTTATAAACTGAAAGGGGCTGAAAAACTGTTTTAAAACACTAAAAACACGATTTTATACTCGGCCGCCCCCCGCTCGAGCGGACAAACTCCCGCTCTCGAGCGGACACTCACAGACTCACTCCCGCTCGAGCGACAATCCACGCTCGAGCGGCGGATGCACACTCCCAGCATCTCGACAAACCAGGTCCCCCGCTTGAGCGTCCAAATCCCCGCTCGAGCGGAACTCACCACTCCCGCTCGAGCGGCCCAACTCCCGCTCGAGCGTCCAACCCTGCACAAGAAATACTGGATGGGTGTTTTTCCCCGCTCGAGCGCCAAAACCCCCGCTCGAGCGGACAAGCAAAAATCTGGGCAACTAGTCTTGGTTCCTAAGCTCAACCAACCTGTTCCAAACCCGTCCAACACATCCTATAACTCCAAATAAGAAAATATAGGACGACAACAACCATAATACAACAATGGAATCTACGGAACATAAGTCCGGATACAATAATAAAGAGGGAAAAGACCGGGGTCGCTATAGCCATCGCCACCACCACCATCACTACCTACTATCAAAATATAAAAATTGAAATATACAATTTGAAATAATAAATTTAAAATTTGATCTTATACATATCAAGCAACTTATATTTAGTTCTACACTTAAGCTTTTATCAAGCAGCTTTTTAACTTAAAAAATTCAGCATTTAGTTTTCAATACTTAATTTTTAATCTTCAATTTTCAGCTTTATCAAACACCACCTAAGTGTCTAATAACATGATTTAACACTTAAAACTTACGCCCATTTGATAGTCGTAATTGATATCACTTAAAAATTTAAGTGTCTCTTAAAATATAGATTAAAACTTTAAAAAAATTAAGTCATAAAACTTACTTAATTCTGATTGAATTTATAAATACTAAATATAAGTATCGATATAAAATATTATAAATTCACCACTACTACCACTACTACTGTTACCATCACCACAACCACCACCATCATGCTATTGCCACCACTACCACTTCCACTACCACCACCACCACCACCATGCTGCTGCCGCTGCGGCCACCGTCGCCACCACCATCGCTATCGCTACCACCACCACCATACCATCGCTGTCACTACCACCATCGCCATTGCCATCATGCACTACCACTACCAACTACTACTACCATCATCTTCATTACATTGTCATTGTTATAAGCATCACCATCATTTTACTATCACTATTATCGTTACTGCTACCACCACGCCACCGCTACCACTACCACCACCACCACCACCACTATCACAATATAAAAATTAAAATATATAATTTAAAAATAATAAATTTCAAATTTGATCTTATACATATCAAACAACTTATTTTTAATTCAGTACTTAAATTTTTATGAAATAGCTTTTCAACTTAAAAAATTTAGCATTCAATTTTTAATATTTTATTTTCAATCTTCAATTTTCAATTGTTAGGTTTTCACATTTAATTCGTCCATTCACCAAATTGACATTTTTTTTTTCTTCTCTTTTTGGGTCATTATCAACGTTTGCTGAAGGTGGGGGAATCATAATTGGCTTGATTAGTTTCTCAATTCGTTAATAAGTCCTTCTTGCACCAGTAAAGTGAAAAAATGAGCCGCTCAATCGAACGATGTTTACATATAAATATATTTAATAAAAATAAATAGGATGAATTTCGGATAAAATGGGTGGGGAGAAGCAAAATCCGTCCCCGCTTCATTTCTTACTACTTGTGTAGCATACAATCTAAAGTAATTTTTTTTTTTAATTCTATTTTTTTAAATCGCACATTTATCATGTGTACCAACCGTTAATATAAAATTATGTGATCAGATCAATCAAATATTTTATTTTCCAAAAAATTAAAAATTAATATTATTCTATATAATTATTTATTTTTTTAAAATAAATATAATTCGACAAAATGTAAACAAGAGGGGCACAATAATCCCTTCTTCCGCTTGCGTAAAGCAATGCTCTCGAAAATGTTTATTGGCTCTTCCATTTTTCCAGGACAGTAAAATTTATTAAGAAATAAAAATCATACACCGGATTGACATTTATAATCTTTTTTCTTCTTCTTTTGTCTACTTAAAAATAAAAATAATAATATAATAATAATAATAATAAAAAAACCTACAACCTTATTAGTTGCTGGATGGCCCGTGAGACAGATATCAGCTAAAACAACAAAATTCGGCAATTGATGTAAAAAATTTGTACAAACAATGTACATATATGAGTTGTTTAAAATTTATGAAAATAATGATGTCATAAAATTTTAAATAAAAATTCATAATAAATTATAAATTCTAACAAATGGTGAGTTGGGAGGACTAAATCTTGGATTTGAATTCCAAATAAGAATAATGAGTATAAGTTATAACAATAGGATGGTGGATGTAAACATGTTCACCCTGAAATCGCTGGCTTGGTTTTGACATTTAATTCGTCCATTTATAAAATTGACATTTTTTTTTTTTAAGTTGAAATTTTTTTCTTTTTTGTGTCATGTCATTATCAACGTTTGCTGAAGGTGGGGAATCATAATTGGCTCAATAGTTTCTCAATTAGTTAATAAGTCCTTGTTGCGCCAGTAGGTGAAAGAATGGGTCACTCAATCGACCCTATGAAAAGTTTCATACTAAATAACCTAATCAAAACCATAGACATGCTGCCTAAATTTGCCGGCTTATAAAGTTTTATAATAACAATTGAGATGGGTTGAAGAGTATCATCATGTTATCATCAAAACAAAATCTACGGAAGCAATCCAAGTTATTCAGGGCCCGCTCTAGATAATTTGTGCTTAAAGAAATAATTAAAAATGAGACTTTTTATATAACAATTTTTTTAATAAAATTTTTATTTAAAATTTATTTTTCTAGATTTTTTAGGTGCAAAAATATTAATTAAATCTTTATATTCAACTTTTGCTAACAAATCTTTTTCAATTGATAATATAACTAATCTACTTGATCTTTCTTATAACATAGTTGATCTAAAGTAAATGTTTGGAGGAACATGATCATTTGCTTCATTAATATTTTGTTATATGGTTTCATTACTCTTTTGGATCAATTGCTTGTTCCTTTATAGAATTTTCGCCTAAATTATTTGTAGCGTCATTTTTTGGTTGTGGAGTTTCATTATGTTCAGACTCCTTTAGATCAATCACTCGTTCATTTATGGAACTTTCACCTAAATGTTTTGTATTTGTATAGTTTCAATATGTTTTAACTCTTTTGGATCAATTACTTTTTCATTTATAGAATTTTCGTCTAAATTTTTTGTTATATTTTTATAGGTTGTAATGAAATTGTCAAGAGCTCCTTTTTTAGATTGAATAAGATTTTCTTTTTTTCTTAAGTTTTTCATATCTAGATTCATATTTTCTATTAGACATATTTGTTTTCTCTTAAAATAATCAAAAATAAAAAAAATAAAAAATGAGCAAACACTAGAATAATAAAAGAAAAAAAAAAAAAAATATAACAGGTAGTAGACAATAAACTCGATTTTCCCTTCAATGATAAATAGTAGGTATTAATCAGATGTGTAATTAAATTTCCTACAATTTTTTTGACATGAGAAAATTTTTATTTAAATTAGAAATATAATTAAAAGAAAATATAAAAAACAAATTTAAATTTACCTTAATAATATATCAGTTTGTGAAGTTGTTGATGAATTAATATCATACAGAATTGTAAAAGAAGAAGTAAACAAAGCTTGAAGAATAGTGCAGAGAGAGCTTTTTTTTTCTTTTTTTTTTTTCTTTGCTAGATAGAGAATCTATATATACGTCTATTTATACTGTAAGATGGGGTTTGTAATGAGAATGGATGTGAGAGTTCCACTCAACTTCAATTTCTTATTTTCTTAATTCAAACAATTAAGAAAATCTCTATTAACTAACTTCCATTTAATCATATAAAAATAAAATTCTAATTAATCCGTGATTTATGAATTTTAAAAGAAAAATATTCAAAGTACATATTTGTTTTGCTATTAAATATGGGAAACAATTCACCAGAATAAGAAAATAAAGATGCCAAATTTAAGATTGACTTCTTATGCAGATATACTTTTATTTTTTTCACACCCAAAATTTTTCTTTAGAATAAATTTTCAAATCTCTTATTCTCACAAAAAAAAAAATCAATGAAAAATAATCTTACAAATTGCAAAAATCTTGTGTTACACACAAAATTAAAATAATAAAATTTTAGAAAAATTTATCTCTGTCTATATCTATTTGTAACAAGGAGCTTTACCACAGTTGCAAATTCTATATCAAATTTCTTATTTTTTTAATTTTAAAAATTAAAAAATTCTATTAGGTAATTATTCTATGATTTATGGCTTTTAAAAAGAGAATATACTAATCTATTTTAAAATTCAATTAAAAAGAGAATTTTATGATAAATTCCATAATTTACGATTTTGATTTCCTATTATTCCATATTTATTTATACTGTACATTTTGTACCTATATATAGTATAGATGTAATCATTCAAAAGAATAAAAAAATAAAAATAAAAAACCTAAAACATACAATCAATTTAAAAACATAAACAACTGTAGCAGCTATACTAGTCAAGATTTCAATCTCTTCTTTACCACAATATGGCATCAACATCTGTATCAATTGTTTTTATCAATTTTTCTTGTGTTAACCCATGAGATATTACAATATTTTTATGATTGTAGCATTTGAGAGTTTTAGTTTATATTTATATGTTTATTTTTTTGTTATATATAATATACCAGTCAAAGAAAGTTGATGATACAATGATGAATTTACGTCCAAAAAAAAAAAAAAAATGCATGTTTCAATTGTAATTCCTCAAATTTTAATTTTCAGTGGTTTATTTTGATTATTTTCTACTTTACTACTTTAAGCAAAACTTATGATGGTCACTCAGGTTGACAACATATAAATTTTGTTTGTTTGTTTCTGTTTGTTTTTTTTTTTTTTTTTTTTAATTTAAATTTTTTGTGTTTATATATTATATATATATATTGATGATTTTAATGTAGAGTTACAAATCATTTGGAATTTTCATGGAATTCCTTGAATTATGAATATCTAACCATATTACTTTTTAGTTTTGGAAATACCCATTATTTCAATAATTTTTTTATAATTGCCTTTTTTTTCTTTCTTTTCTTTTTTTTTCTTTCTTTTGCTTTTTCTTCCTCTTTTAAAATTGCTTGCAATCTTTGAACATTTTTCTTGTAAATGGCTTGACTATGCATTGATTATGTAGTCATCATACATATGATATTATAAGTGCATGACTATAACCATTATGATTTTTGTTTATTTTAAATTTTTTTATGGAGACAAATCAAATGACTTACTCAGCCTAATATTGTAAAATTGTTTTATATACATAATCTTACAAGATAGCAATAGGAAAATATAATCAAAATACGCTAATTTTTTTTCGAATTATTTAATTTAGAAACAAATACGATTTTTTAAATTGACTTTAAGATTTTATTGATTTAAGCCATTGAGTGAGGTTAACTTCAGAGTATTAGCCAAGCTCAAGAATTTTCTTAATGAATTTTCTTTACGTTTTCTCATATAATTAAAAAATTCATTTCCAAACACAATAACTTTTCTTAGAGCATCTCCATTCAAATGTTCAAAATTTAGTTATGTCAATTTTTTTTAAAGGTTTGGGTAACAAATTGACATATTCTAATTTAATATGGAAGCTCTCTACCCGATATGTTAAATCTATTATTATATTATTTAAAAAAAAAAAAAATGCCCCAAGACATCCCCAGGCCGACCATCTTATGCCATTGGATGCTTTAGTTAAACGCGCACGCACGCGCGCACACACACACACACAAAAAGAAGAAGAAGAAGAAGCATTAAGGGGTCTTCATGTCAAAATTGGCATGAATGGGTGATGACAAAAGCCACATCAACTTTTGGCATGAAGGGGTGATGCATAGACCATGAAAAACAAATAAAACCTCAATTTATTTATTTATTTATTTATTTATTTTTGTGATTATTGGACTCTAAAATATATATTTTTTTCCTTCCTTTAACTTGGCATGCATGCGTAGTGGATTCATTTTGTTAGAATTATTGGAGGTATTCCATCCAATACCAATTTGCAATATTCCTCTCTACCTCTCTCTCACTTGTACATGCGATTGGGTCACATGTATAGAAGTGTTGGAGACTTACCTTTTATCGTTTCTTTAAGTCATTCAAGTTCAATTCATATAATCTAGAAACCCCTCTATCTATTTTCAATTGATTTTGGGTTGGTGACTAATAATCTAAAACTTTTTGATAATAAAAAATTCTTTCAAATATTATGTTTCTTAAATGAAAACTCATTCATACAAAAAAAATATCAGAAGAATGTTGTGGCAGTACAATTTTGCAAATAAAATTCATCATCATGTTGACATCATAATAGGAGACTTGAAAAGAATGAAGACATGGGCAAGCACAGGTTGTTTTGAACGAAATTTGTTGATGAAAAATCAATGGAATAGAAATTGGTAAAAATTTCATGGGGTGCAAGTGTAGTCTATGTGGGGTGCAAGCGTTTAGAACACCAAATAATTTGGTATTATCCTTCGTAGTATGCATACACCCGTAACAATTAATTTACATAGATTACATATTGACCAATTCCAACAAGTATATTGTCATAGGCATTTCATCAAACACTTAAAGGGCACAATACAATTACCTAACAAGTTCATATACAAGGATCCCACAATAACGATTAATTATCTTCTATGCATTTTAACGAACACTTAGCATGCAAGGATTCATACTTAAATCAATTTGTGTCATTTCTTCCAATTACAAATATGTAAATGTTCAATCAGACAAACTCAAGGTTGCTTTGAATGAAATGATATGAATGAAAGTCAATGGGATAGAGATTGGTACAAAATTCATGGGATGCATGTATAGTCTGTGTAGGGTGCAAGTGTAGGGTGTGTGGGGTACAAGTGTAGTCTGTATGAGATGCAATTGTTAGAATACCAAAAAAATTGACAATGTCTACTTCCGGGTATGCATACACCATGGAATTCATAACAAACAATAAATTTACACAGATTACATGACCCAATTCCAACAAAGTACATTGTATAGATTTCATCAAACACTAAAGGGCACAACACAATTAACTAATAAGTTCATATACAAGAATCCTACGACAACAATTAATTCTCTTGTGTGCATTTTAACAACACTTAGCATGCAAGGATTATAACCCATAATGTTCTGATAGTGCAGTTCGTTTCCGGTGGATGGACTGGACCGATCCAAGCTCCTCAAGCCCACGTCCGAATGGCAAAGCCCACTAGATGACCTGCAAGTAAGTTCAATGGGAACGGGGTAGTCCCCAGCGAACCTCCGACGGGCAAGTTAGCAAGTAGGGAGAAGAGATAAAGTGTGTAGAGAGAGATTGGAAGATAGAAAGCTTAACCTTCTTCTTGTCTTCGATGCTTGCTTATATCCTTTGGTAATCATTTCACTGTCCCTTCCGACGTGCCCACTCGCCGAAAGCCTGTGCTGTAGCTTCCTTGTCAGGGTAAGGGGCGCTGTTCCGACGGGAGGTGTGTCGTAATAAATGCTTGTGATGGGCTGCATTAATGGTGATGTATTGTGGCAATAACTTTGCAGATCTTTGTCTGTTGATGTGGCCTGTCCTACACCTGCCATATGTCCGAATGCCATTGGCCCTTCATGCCCAGTTGGCCTCCAGCTGTGCTGGACTTTACCAACCGGGTTATGCAGTGGGTCCAAATGGGCTGGTGTCACGACCCAAACCCGCCCCTATGGTTTAGTACCGTAACCGCCAGTAATCCGAGATTACCGAAGGCCTGCTTAAATAGTAATACAGTAAAACAGAGTACAAGGGCTTGGCGGAAGCCAATACAGTAATAGACAATGTCCAATGAGCTGTGACAGTCTGTATGCCAAAGAAATTTTTCATACATTTATACAGAACAGTACGAAACAGTATGCATATCATATACAACCAAACAAACGAGGACTTGATCCCCGGTAAACAGTACAGTACAAAACGTTCAGTCTATACAGTGTTACAAACGGTACAGAGACAGACGGGGAAATAAAAACACCCTAAGCCATAGCTTGGCAGGTTCGGAACCTCGCAGTGAGGCACATTGGTTGGCTTGACAAAACTGGAGTTTACCCCGACGCCTCTAGCTTTGATCCGATGCCTGTACACCTACATATATATATATATGAGCAGTGAGCTAAAGCCCAGTGAATAACATAATGCGTAAAGAGGTTTAGAATGAATTCCCTTGCATATGAAAACAGTTCATTAAATTAGTATATCAGTTGTTCAGTACAGTAACAGTCATATGTGGTACATCCATTAGCATAACAGTAAACAGTAGGTCTAAAAGACCGAGCAGTAAATGATGGCCATCAATCAGTAAGCAGTAGGGGTTCCAACGAGGGAACCGACAGAGATCTCTGTAACAGTATCAGTAAACAGTAGGTGCTAAGAATGCCACAGTACAATTCAGAAATAAAGGACATACATTCATTTAGTAAATAATACCAGTTCAGTAACAGTTTAGTTCGGTATTCAAAAGATAATCATTTGAACATATCTTTACACAATTGTTACTCACAGAGTTCTGGGCTACAGTGAACTAGAGCGTCTTTTTGGAATGCCAACCCTATACAGTAAATAGATTGAACACACACTAAGTTTCACAGTTGGGAAAGATAACAACTTAATCCCTAAATTTGCCTCGGTGTGTTCTACATCCATATCCTCTTTAAGATGCCTTAAACTAGGCCTAAGAACACCTAGGATGGGATGAGGATGCAAAGATGTATTCGGAAAATATTTTCAGAATTTTTAGTGAAACAGAGTCCCGCTCGAGCGCAGGTTTCCCCGCTCGAGCGGACATGCAATAAAGGTCCCGCTCGAGCATAAACTTTCCCACTCGAGTGGAAAAAGTGCTGGATAGGTGAAATTCACGCTCAACGCCCGCTCGAGCGTGTCACCCAGTCCCCGCTCGGCGCCAATCCTCCGCTCGAGCGGACTGATGCATAGTGCAAGATGCTGGGAGCTCGATTTTCCGCTCAAGCAGCACTTCCCCCGCTCGAGCGACGACCAAAATCTAGAAATTCCAGACTTGAGTCCCAAGCTCAAAATCAAGTTTAATGCTAAAATTTCGATCCTCTTGGGCTAATTTCCTGGAAAACATAAGTAAACTCATAGAACAACATGTTACAAAGGTCAATTTGAGAAATCAAGGCCCAGGGTGTTTCAAATTAAACTCATTTCAAACCATTTCTCATGATCATGCATGAACATGCTACAAGGTGACATGCATGAGATTAAATCAAAAATAAACAAAGCTCAAGCTTGCTCAATGAGCTCAAATCTTCAAGAACAAGATGATGTCATGGTCTTAAACATAAATATGAGCATGCATGTAACATTTTGCCATGAAAACAACTTAAAACTCACAATACATACATGCATGCATGGAATGAGCTCCAATTCAACAACATTAAACCAATTCTTGCCTTAGTTCTTTAAACTACCATGATCCTTGCTAGGAGGACTCAAATATACAATTTAAAGGATGAAATTCATACCTAGGTTCCTCATTCCAAGTCTAGAAGCTCAAATGATCAAGAACTCTTCCAATCCTCTCAATTTCCAAGCAAGACCAAGCTAGAACTCATTCTCTTACCCCTCTCTGTCTATGGTCGGTTAGAGCAAGAAAAGGAGCTGAGGAAATGTTTTGATCAAATACACCAAGGCTCTAATATGTTATAACAAAGGGCCCACTAACAATGCAAAATGGTAAATATGCCAAACATGTGATTTAACTTATTTTAATCTAATTTAATCATACCAAATCAGTTTTCAATTAAATATACCATAAAATCACATAAATTATGATGGTCCTAAAACACCAATCAATTTCTGGTTCGGCCGCCGATAAGGCCTTCAATTTACAGTTTAAACATATAAACATGAACAGATAATCACACAGTCGACAGATAGGATGCAATTCAAACACACACAATATATATATAATATATATATTCAATCGATTCAGTTCAGATTTCAGTCAGTTCAATTACTTTTAATTATCAGTCACAATCAGTCTCAGTTTAGCCATAATCGGTAATTAGTGAGAGGGTCATTAACTTGGGTTTGTTCACTATGGGTTGTACCTTTAGGAGGTCATTAGTCCCCCATTCCCAAGTGCAGCTTCAGTCTAACGAAGGGAATAGTAATGAGAAGATGTGCCCGACCGTCAGGGGGGTCAAGTTAGTGGACCGAGCGTGAAAAGGTCCGACCGTGGGGGTGACCGAGCGGCAGACCGACCATGAGGTTGCCGAACGCGAGGGCCGAGTGGAGGGCCGACCGTGAGGGGTGCCAACCGTGGAGAGGGTCGATCGCGCGAAGACCGCGGGGAAGGAAAACCACGGGCTGACCGCGTGAAGGCCAGCGGACGAGCCGACGGGAGGAGCTAACCAGGTGAAGGCTGAACGGACGAGCCGACCGCGTGAGCCGACCGGGAGAAGGACTGATCAGGTGAAGGCTGAGCGGACGAGCCGACCGCGTGAAGGCCGCCCGCGTGAGCCGACCGAAGAGGGCTGACCAGTGAAGGCCGAGCGAAGGGGCGCAGGGCTCAAGAGGTGGCGTGTGAAATGAGGATTTGAAGTGGAAAAGACAGGGGAAGGGGGGGAGGCGGTGCATCGTGGCCATACACGTGGCAATATCATGGGGGAAAGTTAGGCGTTGGGGCAAAAATAAAACGATAGGTAATTATGGGGTTGAAAAGACAGTTTTGGCTGATGATTTGAAAAGTTTTCAAACTGGCGAAAATTAATTGGGATCCTTGAAATACGGGCAAATCGTGGGCTTTTAGCATCATTCGATTCACCTACTTGTTTACAAAGAACCAAAACATTCCAAGTCTTACTTCATTTGTTGCTCACGATACACCTTTGCGACACTTCTGCAATTTTCTTGCACCTGCAGCAGAAGCGATTCGCAAACATACCCTAGAAATGGCACAAGAAGGAGCTGTGAATGTGAGGGTGGACCCACTGGGTGAGGACGACGCAGAGGAGTTAGCGGCATGATATAGGACGGAGACGCGAATGGTGACGGTGGGGGAATTGGTGGCGTCCACCATGATAGCGGCTCCAAGGCCAATAAGCCAGGTAGAGCCAGATCATTGGCATACTAAGGCTGACAAATCCACAATTACTGCGGCGGAGTTGGAGGCTATCCAGGAAAAATACCAGATTCCGGCTGAAGTAGAGTTATTGCTGCCAACATCGACGGAGAGGCCATCGGACGCGAGGCCAGGCAGTTTTCCCTTTATGAGGAAGCTCTGAAGGGGGCTTGAGGTTGCCATTGCCGCAAGTGGTGGTGATGTGCTTAACCGTCTGGAGGTAGCACCGGGCCAATTGATGCCCAATGCGTGGAAGATCCTGCTAGCCTGTGTGAGTGCCTGGCCAAAGGCGAATGACGGGGAGGCCATGACAGTCGACGAGTTCTTCGCGTGCTACAAGGCCTCGGGGCAGCAAGAGACTTGGGTGACTCTTCAGGCAGCAGCTGGGAAAGGGCTGGTGGCGGGGTTGCCCTCGTCGATCAAGGGGTGGAGACCACGGTGGTTTTATGTGGTGCCAGTGAGGATTGGAGTGCGCACCTTTGGAAGGTGCCCACAAGTCGATGGAGCCAAATTGGGGGCAGAAACAGAGAGAGAAGGTGAAAAAAGTAAAGGAGTGGAGAGGAGAGGGAAAAAGCCAAGTGGGACGAGCTTGTTCAGCCGTCCACACTGTTTGAGGTAGGGTTGGGTCCACAGCCGATCGGTAGGGACCTCGACCGAGCGGAGTTGGAAGCAAGGAGAAAAACTCAGGAGGCAGAGGATCAGGCCATCCTTGCCAAGGCCCAAAAATTCAAAAGAGTCCCAAGCCGACCGACCACCACAACCAGTGGCAAGGGAGAGGATTCGCCTTCACCCCAAACCTTGGGAGAAAAAACTTGGTGAGTTTGTACCACGACCGCCTCCAAAGGACCTTTAAAGGAGAGGTCGTTGAAGAAGATGAGGCGTTGGGCGTAGGAAGAAGAAAGAGATTGAGGCGGAGTGAGGAAGAGCTACCCAAAAGAGAAGGAAGGAAGGGAAGACAGAGGAGGCTAGTCTGGCCAAGGAGGGAGAGGTTGCTGGGATGGAGGAGACTCCAGGGAGAGTAATCGCCCTAGAGGTAGTAGACGTTGCCTCAGAAGTGAGGGAGGTTGTGCCAGTGGTGGCAGCAATGGGTGTAGGGGTCGATGGGGTCGCTCCTGAATTTAGGAGGGAGGAATAGCCCCAGGGGACCTGCCCCCAAGGAGGAGGAGTTAGCCTGACGATAGCGATCTATCACGCTCGGGCGGTGGCTGGGCGGTTGGAGGGAGAGAAGGCCAGCCAGAGCTGGGGCAGACCGCTTGGTGGGCATTGTGGAAGAGGCAGCCTTGCGCTCGGCATCAAGATTTAACGAAGCTGACCTGTTGAGGGGTTATGCTCCGCCCAAATGAAGGTAACCACCCTAGCAAGGGCTCTGTTGAGGAAAGCAGGGCTGCCAAACTCAAGGCTGGAGGCAAGGCTCAGCTGGCAAGTTGAAGAAAGAAAGCGCAAGCTGGGAAAATGCTCACATTGATCTGCAAGCTGCCAAGGTGGAGCTGGAATACACGCCGTCAGGTTGTGTCGCTCGAGTTCCAACTTGCTGGCAAGCAGAAGAAGTTGGAGAAGGCCCAGAGAGCCTACGCTGTCGCGGTCGAGCGACATGAAGAGGCCATGCTAGGTAATGAAGAGCTGGTCAGGCAAAAAGATGAGGCAGACGTCAAAGTTAGTGAGCTGCAGAAGGAGTTGGGTGGCCGGGCGCCGCTGGCGCTGGGCTCCGATAAAATGGCTCAGGAAAGAGTCACTGAGATGCTGAAAGGTAGAGACAGAGTCTGGTGGTAACTGGCTAAATCACAGCCGAGCTGACCCCTTCAGTGTCACGGGAAAAGCTCGGCACATGATCTCGTCAGGGAAGGCATGGAGAATCATGAGGGTGCGGTAGGTCTCCAGATGGTCGACCGGGTCCGTCGTCCCGTCAAAGGAGTTGATGGCGGGCATTTTGAACTTGGCGGGCAGGGGTTTGTCTCGGATGGAGGCAACAAATGGTGAGTTTGCCATAGCAGAGGGCTTATGCTGAATGTTCTGCATAACCCCTTGGAGTTGGAGCTTCATGGCTCGGAGTTCAGCGTCCTAGAGGGGAATGTTGTCGCCACCAGAGGGAGATAGGTGTTGGACGCTACTGGCTTCTCCCTCGGGGGCTGGTGCTGCGACCGATGGGTGTGGGGGTAGAGGTGGTGGATTTATATGTGGGTGAGGAGGTTGCAAACCTCCCAGTTAGGTGGATTGGGTTGTAGGACAGTATGGCTCGGAGTTCGTTCTGGATTTGGTGGAATATCTGGAGGTGGTGGCTGGAGGAATGGGGAGGTTTCTTTGGAGTAAAACATTTATCAGGGCCTGATTTTGCTCGGCCATACGGTTAATGCTGTTGGTAAGCTCAATGAAATACTGAGGTGGGTTGTTCGGATTGGGAGGGTCGGTTTGATGGTCAGCAGCGTTATGGTGAGAAGCCATGGATCTAGTCGTGACCATGCACCTTGATGGATAGGAGAGAAAGGTTGGTGGACCAAGGTCTCCGGCGGCAATGAACACAACTGGCGCACGGACAAACCAGTTTCCACAGACGGCGCCAACTGATAATGCAGTTCGTTTCCGATGGATGGACTGGACCGATCCAAGCTCCTCAAGCCCACGTCCGAATGGCAAAGCCCACTAGATGACCTGCAAGTAAGTTCAATGGGGAACGGGGTAGTCCCCCAGCGAACCCTCCGACGGGCAAGTTAGCAAGTAGGGAAAAGAGATAAAGTGTGTAGAGAGAGATTGGAGATAGAAAGCTTAACCTTCTTCTTGTCTTCGATGCTTGCTTATATCCTTTGGTAATCATTTCACTGTCCCTTCCGACGTGCCCACCTCGTCGAAAGTCTGTGCTGTAGCTTACCTTGTTCAGGGTAAGGGGGCGCTGTTCCAACGGGGAGGTGTTGTCGTAATAAATGCTGTGATGGGCTGCATTAATGGTGATGTATTGTGGCAATAACTTTGCAGATCTTTGTCTGCTGATGTGGCCTGTCCTACACCTGCCATATGTCCGAATGCCATTGGCCCTTCATGCCCAGTTGGCCTTCAGCTGTGCTGGACTTTACCAACCGGGTTATGCAATGGGGTCCAAATGGTGGGCTTGGGTTTGTTCACTATGGGCTATGGCCTTTATGGGCCTATCCATGTCATGTTCAATCAGACAAACTCAAGAAGTAGCCCAAAATTTATTGTAGATCAAACTTTTCAAGAAGTACATTCTAAAAATTGTAACAAATCATTTACAGCATCATTGGAAGAAAAAAAAAAATCATACGACATCATTGTTTGAAAAAAAAAAATGTATACATATATGGAGAAGAAAAATAAGAAAGAGATTAGGGTTTGTGATGAGAGATACCTCTGTATCGCTGCCTTTAGGAAGTGAGATGAGAGTAAGGGACGAAAGGACAGCGCCGGAGTTCCAGGGAAAGACTGAATAGAGGGTGGTGGGTCTAATGCAGAGAGAGAGAGAGAGAGAGAGAGAGAGAGAGAGAGAGAACCTGGCAATCGTGAAAAAGAGTAATAATGGAGAGAATGATGTCGTTTTTTCTGGAAGGGTAAATAGGCCATTTCCCTTCAAATCCCATGAGTTGGTAATATAAATCTCACTCTCCACTGCTGTTGTAATTTGCAGAATTTGCCCACTGACTTGTAAGAGTAAGATTGTTTTATTGTCCTCGGGCAGTAATTCCCCCATTTTTTTTATCTTTAAAAAAACTTTACTGAAGATATAAGAAAAATTACAATCCAATTGATACATTTTTTTAAATAATTGTTGATAAAGGAAAATGAGTGAGACCCCTTTTTTGGAGGACCCCATAACCCTTATAGTGATCTACACCACTCAAGATGTATGGGTCCTACTCATGTATGTGTAGGTCTGTAGACGCGCCCGTGGGCCTCGCTCTACAGTTCGGACTCCCTTTTTGTTTGTTACGGTTCTTAATCTGAACCAAAGAGTCCAACTCTGGCAAATCGTTTTGAGGAAAAAACAGATTTTGAAAAGAAGTGCCAAACATGGACTGCTTTGCCAGATACAGAGTCGCCACCTAATATTTTTTAATGGGGAAATTTAGGAAACCCTGACTCGGTGCCAAAGGCCACGTGTCCGTCATTACCAAAGTTGTCTTGGCTCAGGAGCTGGGTACGATCGGGGAAGGTCAGCTATGAGCACCCTTTTCGCCCGGTCCGAAGACCGGCCTCTACTAACCGTGATATCTTGTTTTGAAAACGTTATGTGTTCTTATTCCGGTTATTAGCCTAGATTTACTATGTTATGCGCACAGCAAACAAGTATAGACCAAATCGCCTAAATTGGAACAAAACATTTAATGTTTGTTTTGAAAATGGTTTGCTACTCGCAAGTAGGCTAAAATGCAGGTTTTGCCACCCTCAAATGGGCTTTTAGAAAAGATGGTTTTGCCACTAACTAGTGGGCTTAAAACTCACAGTTTTAATGCATTATCCTAATTTAAGCAATTCGACCTCCATCCACAGGCATTCAAGCAATTATATCACATAAGCAGCTAGCCTCATGGTAATCATGCTATTTATGGCAACACTCACACGCATGCGGTATGCTAAAGCATAACAGCTCACCTAGTACTCCAAGCCGAAACAGAAACCAGTTGGTAATCAAATGCATGATCCTAGTTCATGTTAAGTGGCTAATGCAACACAGGCAAAGATGCAATCTAGACAGGCTCGGCTATCCTAAACATGGCATGTGAAATATACAGGTAGCATGTATTCAATTTGGAATTGAAAATATGATGCAGTTAGTATGATGCGCCGAGCTCGGTGCATGTAAACGAATGTATGGATGCACGTATGCTATCATACTGTTATGCTAATTTAAATATGTCCTAATCTACCATCATAAGCAGGCAAATAAAAGGGAGAAAGAAGTGTTGGAAGACATACACACCACTCACACACACTTATTACAAATGTGCCCTCACACTGAGGGACCAAAAGAATATACAATCCCAAATAGTACAGTCCAAATATAGAATAAATTATTACAAAAATTCTAATTATCAAATTAAATCGAATGTAAAAAGAAGGGGGGCCTCAGCCCTGCCTCGGGTGTGCGCAATGATGCATGCTCGATCCGTCTTGCCCGGAAAACCCGCACCATACCACTGCTGCCTCTGTTTTCACTGTCCTGCCTTTCCAAAGACTGCCAAAGTCCTAGAATACCTTCTATGCAAAACTGTTTCACACCATCGGCTGGATGAAATGGCCACCGACCATGTAAAATGTCTGTCGGCTGCTTATGAGGTTGTCGGCCACCAATACATTGCCGGTCGGCACTCTTTACTGCCGGTCGGCAAACAACTCCTGCAGAATCTGGTTTTGACAGCAACAAGGACAGACAGTGTATGGCATGGAATTTTGGCACATGTAAGCATGGCCATGCTCCCTATCATGTGTTAGACTCAAGAGAGCATGGCCCTTGATCCTTGGGCCATCAATTATGCACCTTGGTACATGATAGCCTAAGAGGTCAAGTTTGCATTTCAATGAATATGCATGCAACACACAAATGAAGACCAAGACCCTATCATGTCAAGGTCAAGGGCCTCGGTGACCGAGAGTTGAGACAAGTTGCATCACTTGTAGTATGAACTCCTCTCAACCCTCAAATTTGGCTTGACACCCCAAGCCAAACAATGCAATGCATGTTATGCAAACATGGCTCAAAATGCAACATGAGATGGAATGCAAGGCATGCCAAATGCAATGCAACATATCATGGCAAGTATGCAATACTAGGCATGAAAGATGCAAAGTGTAATGCAAACATGGACAATTCATGCAAAGGAACTAGCATGTAACAAGGCTTTGTTAATCAAGCATGCAACAAACATGTGGTAAACATGCAATGGTGGACTTAAACCATAATGGGGCAGACCTCAATCCACCCAAAAACAGTGGCCAAAAGTGCTCAAAATCATGGACAAAATGCTATACAAGCATGCAAGTTTATGAGCCTAAAGCTAAGGCACAAAAGAGGGTACTCCACCACCACTAACAAGACCACTCATGGCATGAACCAAGCGACCAAAAACAGATGTTTAGCATGCAAAAAAGGCCATAAAAACACATGATATAGCAGCCAAATACCTTAAACATACAAGCATGCACAAGGCCTATTTCAAGGCATAAGAGACCAACATTTCAAAACATGAAATAGATGATAAATGGAGGCATATAGGCATGGCATGTGGACTAAAATAGCATGTTGAATGATTCCAAATCACCTAAATAACCTAACCAATGCATATGCATGGATCACATCCTTAAGGCTCACAAGCCACAATGCAAAGCAACTACATCAAACATGCCACACATGGCAAAATCAGTGGCCAACAGACCTAAAACATGACAAATCATGACCAAAAGCTTCAATAAGCCAAGCTAAAACATGAGGATATACAAGGCTAAACACATGGCACATTTCTAGGCAAAGTAGAGCATTTCAAAGCAAGTATAAGATGCATGCTAAGGGCTACAAATCCAACCAAAAACAGAGATATAACATATCATATGAACACCAAACAAGCTCTGAAATGAGGCCAAAACAAACCAAGTATGCATGCTCCCTTATGAGCCAAAAACAAAGGCAAAAGAGGGACAAAGGGGAGAGGGGTGTCCCTCCCCTATACAAGACTTCAAACCACCTTCCTCACCACTAAAAACCCACTGGTTTTCAGTGGTGAGAAGACCAAAACACCAAGGCAAACAAAGCCTCAAGAAAAGGCACCAAAGAGGCCAAAATAAGGCCTAAGAGGGTGAGTTTGCACTCAAACCACAAAGTGACCTTAATGAAAGTTCTAAAGCAAGAAAATATAAGACTTTTTCATGTTATACACAAGACCCAAATCAGTATACAAGGAAGGTAGAAACTTGTTGTAAAAATGGGGAAACTAAAGTAAAGTGCTCACCCTTGAAGAAACCTTGAAGAACAGATGATCCAGCCACTCTCTATTGATCAAAACCAGTCCAAAAGCTCAAGAATCAACCCTCCAAGCCTCCCAATCTCGAGCTAAGGTTGATAGTGTGTGTGTGAGTGCAAAAGTAAGGTAAAACTACACTTTTAAGCCTAAAAACACACACACAAGAGGAGAGAGAGGGAAAACCTAGAGAGAGGAGATATATGACAGATATATAGATACAAAGCTCTGGTTTTTTGTTCAAGAATGGCCAACCCCAAACAAAGGGAGAGATATGATGCTTATATAGGCAAAATAAAGCCAAGAAGCTTAGTGGCTAAGCAAAGGAGAAAGGGTTAAGAGGTGCAAAGGGGTCTTGGCTTCTTGGAGAAGCTAAGACAGCTGGCCAAGCTTCTCCAAAAGCTTGGCCAAAGGGTTCAACCTTCTAGAAGGTTTGAGGGTTCAAAGGTGCAAAGGGATCATCCCCGTGCATGGGAGTGGTGTGGGTGCATTCCAGCTGGCACAGCTGGCATGTACCATGCTCTAATGGGTGCAGAAAGGTCATCGGCCAACCAAATAGGTCACCGGCACAATAAAGTGCCGGTCGGCTAAACATAGTGCCGACCGGCCATTGTTTTTAAGAAACCATGGCCGGTGGTACACATATGCAGCCGGTGATGGTAGGGGAGGGCCGGTGGGGTGTAGGGATGGCCACAAGCCATTCCTTGCCCTCCAAGGCAAAAACACAGGTGTTTGGTGCCAAAACCATACACGAAGCAGTCGAGTCAGGAGGTCCTGAGACGAGGCGCGCTGCCAAGGCCTCCGGGAACTCGAGACGAACACAAACACGGATAATCACCGAGTGTTCAAACGGTGACGTCCAAGTCTTGAGGACGGTCAAAAATGGGGTGTCTACAAGGTCCTACACCATGAGTGGTGTAGATCACTTTGGGGGTTATGGGGTCTTTCAAAAGGGGATTTCTATCATTGTTGAATTATAAATTAGTAAGTGACCCGTGCGATATATAAGAATTTATTTTTAAAATGAAAATTAATCTTGAGTCTTAATATTTTATCTGTAGAAATTTTAACAACTAAAAGCTAAATATAAACAGATTTATTAATGACTGATGAAAATTATTTTCACTGTGTGAGATCCTATATAAAATAGATTTAAAAAACAATTTCTTTCAAAGTTTTTAAAAAAAAAAATGTGTTCTAAATCTGAAATCAAATCATCATTTGTGTAAATCAAATTTACCAAAAATCATGAATTCTCCTTGTATCAAAATATTTTTTTTCTGAAAAAAATAACAATATCGAAAAATTCTATAATATACAAATTATGACTTGGTTATAACTCATGTTGTATTATTTTGGTGTTATTAATAGAGAAGGTTTTTTTTCTAATCTCTTATGTTTTTAGTTATGTCTAAAAGTGATGCATCTGGTCTTTAATTATGCTTCAAGTAGTATTGAACTATGATCTATTATAATATTTTTATATGAGAACATTTAAGTATTTTATTAATATTTAAGTATTTTATTACATAAAAAAGTGTTTAAGGTAGGTTGATTCAAAAGTAAGATTTATGCTTATATTAGTAAGATCGTAAGAGTTATTCATATTGATGCATAAAAATTATAAATTCAAATTATAAACAGTATCATCAAAGGGAATCTATAACCTTAATAATTTTAGTTTTAAAGGGGTTCTGATTAATTATGTGACATATCACAATAATCGCAAAATTTTTATTTCAGCCAAATTATTTTTGCATATCTTTTCTAGCAAAACTTGTGAATGTGCACTATCAATAATACAATAAAGAGCATTGATAGAACCCCCTCCAATCACCACCCCACCACCCCCACACACACGTGGCGGGTGGTGATTGGAGGAAAAGGAAAAGAAAAAAAAGAAAAGAAAAAACTGGCCAATGGGAGGGAAAGGGGGTCAAAGGGGGTGGGAGGAAAGGGGTCTCAAACATTTTTGTACAATAAAGTCAAAATTTTTATTTAAAAATTATTTAAAAAACATCAATAGGTGCCTTAAATATATAAAATCATTTTCGATGAATCATTATTTTTTAATAATACTTTACACTATTTATCATTTGACATTTGTTAATTTATCTTCTAAAAACTTAACAAAAAAAGTTATTGAGTTCTATTATTTTAATAAATCCATATCTAATTGGACGCTACACATGTATCTAAATAACTTATAGAAGAGTTAACTTTAATTAATGTAATGATATTTTATACTATGATATGTGTTACAAAAAATAATATTAATATTAATTTGAATAATCTTAACCTTATCGTTCTATAAAAGTATTAGCTGAATACTTATATACAATAAATTTAATTAAATTATTTGTTTATTTTGTTCTATTGTGTTGTAGAAGTGTAATAAATTTTGTTCTATTGCGCTATATGTAATTATTTATTTTGAATACTTATATATAATAAATTTTGTTCTATTGTGCTATGGAAGTGTAATTATCATATAATGATTTTATATGATATATATTAAATTATAAAATTATAAAATAAATACTCATTTTGATATTAAAAATAATAGTTAAATTAAAAACAGAATTAGTAATATAAAACTAAAAGTGATTTTAATTATTTAATTTTTATATTTACATTTTTTTAGAAAATAAAAATATGTTGTAATAGAATTATACAAAATTTATTTAAAAGGTTAAATATAAATATGTTGTGATTGGATTAAGAAGAAAATACATAAATTAAATATGTTTGGTTTCATAACTCAGGATTCAATTTTCAAAAAATTTTTAATTTTTAATTTTTAATTTTCGTGTTTTTTTTTATTGAATTATTTTAATATTTCAAGCTATAGTGATTCCAATCTTGACCCGACCTTTGTTGTACTCCTGGCTCGGGTTTCATGGTTTAGTGTTGTTGTCCATCTCTTATTCCCCATGTTTTCCCTTAAGTTTGTCTTTTGGATGGTTGTGGTTGTGTTTGGGACAAGTTGGTTGCTTGATTTCCAAATTCTTGTTGCCCAGATTTTTACTCTTCCACTCGAGCGGCACTTCTTGCGCTCAAGCGGGCTTTGCAAACTCTCAGTACTTTTGCAGGTCTATAAAACTACTAGGCGAGTGTATTCTATGCTCAAGCGGTTCTTTTTGGGTATTCTGCACTCGAGCGCCACTTTTTGCGCTCGAGCGGTGATAGTCATTGTGCCTTGGCGCTCGAGCGTCACTTCTTGCTCTCGAGCAGAATAACTTATTGTGTCTGACGCTCGAGCGTCACTTCTTGTGCTCAAGCAGACTGTGCGTATGTCAGTTCGTAAAAGTGACTTTTTACATCACTTTTTCAGATCTTTTTTTCCTAAACCCTAGAGTTAAGACTCTCTCTCTCTCTCTCTCTCTCTAAAACACACTCTCTCTACATTTTCACCTAGTTCTAGTGATATCTCCACCCATTTGCCTTTGTTAAAAAGAGTAAGCATCTCAAGATCTCCATTTTGATATGAATAGAGTTAGGTTTGAGCATCTTTGAAGTTTCATCTTTGCCTTGCTCGTCTTCTCTCCTTGAGATAGGGATTTTCTACACTTTCATATAGTTTTTAACTTAGTTATTGGTTGTTATGTAACAATGGTGGGAGTTTAGAGTACTTTGGACAAACCTAGAGTTTGGGATTGAAAATTGAAAGAGAGGTGTCTAGTGAATGTGATATAAATGGTTATGGGATTTGAAAATGAGGTTTATATTGTGACAGAATAGTTGATTTTTGACATTTGAGTTGATATTTGGGAAAGAGAAAATTTGCCCTAAAATGTTTCAAATATTTATTTTGTATAAATAATGAAGTTGGCATTGTAAATGTGAAATTGGATGGTGTGATATAAATGGTGTTAGATATGTATTACCTCACACCTATGGGAATTTAAATGAATTATCTGTCTAAAGAATTGAATATCTGTTTAGAAATATCTGTATTGGGTTATCGGTAGAGGATAACTATGATTGTTGTAGAAATTGCATGAGGATTAAGAAAATTGAAACTAATCTCTGGTTGGTTGTCATTGCATATGACTATGTTTTAATACATTGTTTATGTATGATGTTTGGGAGGAGAGAGGGAATGTACTCTATATTTGGGAGTGGATAGTGGATGGACTCCATTGAATTAAGTTGGCCTATGTGTCCAAGGTGAAACTCCCAAAACCGCGCGTATACCTGAATGCCAATCCCTCGGATGAATTTTCGTAAAATGGCAAATTGAAGTGTTTCTGTGATAGTTGTGTTGATTTGAGAACCACTGAGTTGTAATTTCAGTTGGGTTGTCTGGAAGATAATAAAATCGACTCATGAATTGAGAGGAAATAAATTAACATGAAATGAATTGAAGGAAAATGGATTGAGTTATGAAATTTGGCACTCTATGATCATGTAAAATATGAATATTTTGTCACAAACATTGTATATGCACATTATACTAATGTCTTGGTTAAGATTCATATATTGTGTTAGATTATTCCTACTAAGTTTTGGCTCACAATATTTGAAAAAAACCATTTTTCAAGTATTAGTGATACAACAATGCTAGGTGGCCACAAATTCTGTAGCTCAAATGGCTCAAAATACCCAAAACGACGTCGTTTTGGCAGTTTCGGGCTATTTGAGCTACAGAATTTGTGGCCACCAAACATTTTCCTTAGTGATATGCCTCCACCAAAGCAATAGTTTGGAGGAGCTTTGGAATAAGAACTTCCTTTTGTGTATTCTCCTTTGTATAGCCAAGTGCTTTATTTGTATTGAGCTAGTCTCATTTTCGTTGTAACCAAGCAATGATTTGGAAATATGTAAGCCTTTAGGGCATATAAATGTCTGTTCAACTTTCATTCATTTTTACTACTTGTAACGTATGTTGTAGATTTAAGATGAACTATTCATGAATGTATATCGCATATGTCACTTTTGTATAACAATTCTGATTAATGAAAGTTTATTATTTCAATTATGTCGTCTTGTGTTAATTGTGTGGGTCGAATTATTATAACTATTTTGGGGTGTTACACAAGCAATTCTTTTAATTTTTAGATACACCTAAGATAAATACACATAAAAAGTATAATATTAGTAAATTTTTTAAAAAAATTCACTAAATATAAAAGATATTAAAAAATATGAAAATTCAGAACATTTTTCGTATTCTTGTGTATTTATTGATTTTTTAAAATATTTTTGTACAAATATTTTTTTTTTGGGATATATCTAAAGTAAGGTGTGCATCTAATAAAGTAACAAAAATACTTAAAATTTTAAAAATATTCACTAAAAATAAAAAAAATTATGAAAAAAACTCAATTTCTAGAAAATTGAAACCAAATACAGTGATTTTTTTCTTTAATATTCTTTTTCAATTATTCATATATCTTGTATATAGGTATATAAAAGTTAAGTTAAATATAAATATTTTGTAATAAATAATTTCATGTTAAATAAAAAAATTATATATAAATTAATATTAAGACATCAATAAGATAGATAAAAAATAAAAAAATACAAAAGAAAATTAATTTAATTCTTGTGATACAAATAATTAAGCACATTTTATTTTATTTATTTATTTGTATATTGAAATAATTGTTTCTTTAAATATCATAATAATTAAATTAAAATATTAACTACATAAAAAAATTGATAATAAAAAAATTATATATATAGTAAAAAATAGAAGAAAAAAAAAATATAAAATTAATTATTATAATTAAAATTAAAATTGTATAGAATTTTATACGGTACATGTCATTTTCCCAACCGTAATTTGCAAAATCTTCGGCTTCGACGAGTCGCCACTCACCGGCCTCCCCAGTCCCCAACCGGCTGGGTCGACACGGTCGATTCCGAGCTCGCTTCTAGGGTTTTCAACCTCCTCTCTCCGAATGGTGTCTTGATGTCTTCGATTTCGGCTGTCGATCGTCTTTCGTTGATGAAGTACGTGTTTCCGATTGAGCGATTGTCTGAGTGGGTTAGGCTTTTGCTTCAGAACGAGCGAGATTGCCGAGTTTTGGCCGATTTGTGTCCCTTGTTTAAAGGTAGGATCAAGGAAGATTCAATTAAGGGTTCGTTTCAAGTTCAATTGAATGTGTTTGAGTATTGCATTTTCTAGTTTGCTTATTACCCTGTATGCAGAGGAAACAGTGAGAATTCTGATACTGTGAGGGTTCGGAGGAGTCGAAAGTTTCGATTGGAGAATTTGGCTTCTTCATTTCCAGGATTATCAAGCAATAAGCGTGGTGGGTCAGAGCAGAAAGTTGAGTGTGGTTTGTATTTACGCCTTCTTTATTCATATCTTCGTGCATTTGTGCCAATTTCTGTTAATACAAACCAACCTTCTCGTAGCTCGCTTCTACATTACAATTCGAGTTATGATAATTCTGTTGTTGATCAAGCCGACTTCATTGTTAATACCCTGAAACACTTTTGGTTGATTGATAACGATTTCTCACCCGTACCTGTAAATGTATGCAAATCGTTCGGAGGGTCGTTTCCTTTTCGTTCAGTGCTTGTCAATTTGTTTGTGAAGTATCTGAATTTCAGTTCAGTTGCGTTACTGAAGTGTCTGATGAAGTTGAATATAGTGACAGTCCTAGGTGGAGGGTATCAGGCTCTTCGGATGGTTTTAAGTCAAGGAATGTTATGTCAGTAACTTCTGGTGTGGATTCTATTGGTTGTTGGAACTCACGGATTCAGAGGCCATTGTACCGGTTCGTATTGAGGACGTTTTTGTTTTTGGCCTGTGGAGACTTCTATCAAGAATGCATCTCAGGTGTCCTCTGTTTGGATTAGTTATATGGAACCTTGGACAATCAGCTTGGAAGATTTTAAGGAGCTAGAGGCAGATGTTGGTACATCAGCCAAAAATACAACAAAGGTGAACCCCCAATCTTCAGCATGTGGATATTCATCTTCATGGAAGGCATTTGTATTGTCCAATTATCTGTTCTACAGTTCCTTGGTTATGCATTTTTTTTGGGATTCGCACACAAGTTCCTTCACACAGATCCAGAAGTAATCGTGCAAATGGTATCAAAGGTTTGTCTCTCACTAGCAATTCTTTTAATTACATGTTGTTATGATTTGAATCATTATGCATATATTAATGTTGCTCTACGAATGGAATAGAGAATATATGCTTAAATTTTTTTTTAGGGGGCTTTATCTTGGATTTTTGAACTGAGAATTTTGACTCAAAACTTAAGAAAATTGTGGGCAATGAATTTGGACTAGTAGTCTCATGTATGATATATTGTAACTGTTAAAAACTCCGACGACTGTTACCCTCTTTATGTCTTGCTGAATAAGCTCTTGGGTGGTAAATTCCCAATTCATTGTAATCATGTTTTCCATTATGGAAGGTATCACGAGGGTAAGGGCAGTTCATTGATATCCTTGTTGTGGAATAACACAATAGTTCAAGAGGTTGGAACACAGAAGTTGGTATGTGTAATTAATTGAACTTGTAGTAGCATGTTTGCATAGTCTTGTCATAATAAACCGACTGCCTAAAGCCAATAGTGGTGATAATTAGTTGGTGTCTAGAATGCAACTTGTGATTATTTGATAATAGAGTTGAAAAAAATTGTGCAAGTAGTTGGTTTGAAGAATGGGTAGGAGGAACGACTAGAAGCTTAAATGTAAAGGACTAGTTGATGTGCCTGGTTTTCTATCAGAGAGATTAGATTTATACATAGGTCATGCTTGTATTATTAGTCATAAAAAATATTACCTTTAACTGGACTGCCGAGGTTTGGGAAATTTTTCCCCATTGTTTGTATAAATGGAAATAGCTGTAAATGGCATGATGGATGGTGGAAGCAAAATATGGTTGGACATATTATCAGGAAAGCTGAATCTGAAACCCTATAATTGCTTGGATTGAAACCAATCTGCCAATTGTGGACTTGAATTTCCTGGAAAATTGAGTCTATTTGTGCAACATTGGGTTGTGAATTTGTCAGTTTCTAAGGCTGTGTTTGGTTGGAGGATTTGGGAAAGAATTTTGAAAGTGAAAGGGAAAATGTATTTAATTTAATTTTTATTTTTATATTTATTTGGAAATAAAAATATGTTGAAATAGAATTACAAAAAATTTATTTAAAAGATTAAATATAAATATGTTGTGATTGGATTAAGAAGAAAATATAAATTAAATATGTAGAGTACTGCTTTTTTTCTTTAATATTCTTTTTGAATTATTCATACACATTGTATATAGTATATAAAATTTAAATTAAATATAAATGTTTTGCAATAAATAATTTCATGTTAAATAAAAAATTGTATATAAATTAATATTAAGACATCAATAAGATAGACAAAAAATAAAAAAATATAAAAGAAATTTAATTTGATCTGTGCGATGCATATAATTAAACACATTCTATTTTATTTATTTACTAGTGTATGCCCGTGCCTAAAGGTTTTATTTACTAGTGTATGGTGGATATAATTTTGGGATTAATCTTCTCCAGTCCAATCTCTTATGTAGTATGTGAAAAATTTATTCACAAAATAATTTCGGAGAAAAATTGTTTCTTTCTTATAGCTTCACTGTTATTCTTACTCAGGTTATCAATCCTTCTTATTCTAATTGAGGAGGTTGGTCTCATTCGAATTTCTGTTGAAATTCAAAAAGAATATAATCTCAGTGATTGCAATATTAACCAACCATCTCTCATGTCAACTATTGATAGGTAATGTTTAAAAGGAAAAGGCATGGAAAGAAAAATCGTGCACTGCCACTCACTCTCATTGTGCAAAATTAAAAAGTGTATCAAAGCCCAAAGTCTAGCAAGAAAAATGTATCAATTAGTTAAATAAATTGTATGATTAGCAAACTCATGAACATATTACTCTTAAGTGATGGCAATATTAGTTAGTTACGACACTCATTTCACTTTCTGAAGCATAAGTCACAGACTCTTCATATTACACTTCTCTCTTGCCAAAGCTTAGTTAATAAACCAATTACAGAGAAAGAGAAAAATAGAAAGTAAAAGAAATAGAAACTAAACCTTAATCAACAAAACCACCTCTCTTTGGGCAATCAACTAACCCTCCAATCAAGCATGTATGTCTATGGATTACATTGATCTCAAAACATCAAGCACTATTTATAATAATTGCAAAAATCATCAAGCCCTAATTGAAAGTTCTAAACACATTATTAGATTTTAGCTCGTAAACACATCATCATGCACTAATGTTTATAAATGCCTCCCTTCATCATCAAGCACTAATGATTTAGCAAATATATTTAATTTCTAACATTGAGCATGTCAGTCTTTTAGAGACATGGAATTCAGCACTTAGGTAGATAACTTTTCAAGAAGCAATTTGTCTCACTCCATTTATTCATTTATCTGTACTTTTTGCCTCCCTCAATCTCAACTACCCCTCATCCCACACCCACACACGCTCTCTGTTTTTTAATCTATGTAGCAAATTCACTCTATCTCTACTCCTCTTCATCCCACACCCACACACCCTTTATGTTTTTTAATCTACGTAGCAAATATTTTATGCACCCAGACACATGTGGCCTCCACTTGGGAAACTACTATATATGAAAAAAATGTTTAACAGAGACACGAGAGAAATTTATTGACCAAGAAAAAGGCTTTTCTTTGATAACCTTCACGGATATCTTTGGCACCACAATGCAAATACAAGGAGCATCTATTTCAAAAATCTTCAAACCACGATCTCAAAAGAAAGATTTCATCAACTCACAACTAAGATCCAATTGAGAGCATTCAAACTATTTAGAAGTAATGCAAACAAAAAACAAAAAACTGCTAATTTTTTTGGTCTTTCCCCAAAACAATAAATAATAATAAAAATAATTAGCAGAGAGAATATTGTCCAAAAAATAGATAAATTCATAAACTCAACCCGGTCAAGCAAAGGGGAACTTTTTCCTCACCCCAGCCAAAAGTTTGGCAAAGGGAAATTTTTTCCTCAACCAAAAGTTTGATCATTCGATTAATCTCCCTTCACCTTCCATTCCCTGTGAATTAATAAACACATCAAACAAATCAAATAGAGGAACAATTTATCAAGCATTCGACGAACATATGAAAATGGTTTTTCAATCAAACAATTTATTAAGCATTTGGTGAACATTGTAGTAGCAGAAATTTTGTAGTGGTAAAACCAATTATTTTAAACTTCAATTATTGCAAAATTATACCCAAATCCTTAGAATGAAATGAATAACAATAAATTTAATTAAAATAACAGGAAATAGGTTGTAATTTATTCAAAGTGACATGAAGAAGTTGGTCTTTGAACTATGGAAATCGAGTAAAAGATTAATTCATCAACTTACAACATGAATGTACAAAAAAATAAAAAATAGAAGGAAAAAAAAAAGGGTGGAATCTTGATTACCTCTATTGATGGAGCCTTTAGAACTATTCTCCTCACCAAATTCTGATGCCTCCGTCACATTTACAAGGCATTACAATAAAAACATCAGCCATACATGAATTGATAATTTCTCTACAACACTCCAACTCAACAAAAAATTGTGCATTGATTTTAGGAGAAAAGATCTTAGGCTTCGTTTGGGAAGCAAATGTTGGGGCTTTTTTGGATATTTTAGCCACAAAAAACAAAATAGGCTTTTTAGCCCAATAAGACAAGACATCACATCCAACCCATAATCATTACATTCTTTCTCTCACAAAAAAGCTAAAAAAGCCTAAAGTCCTTCCAAAACCCGACTTTTTAGTCTCAGGCTAAAAAAATCAAAAAAGCCAAAAAGTCAAAAAGCCAACCCACTTCCCAAACGAACCCTTAAAGAAAAAGAAAAAGAAGAAGAAGAAGAAAACTATAACAATAAAAGGCGGGTGTGTCCAACACAAATAAAGGAGGTGAAGGGTTTGAAGGGTTAGATTTCAACATAATAAATAAATAAATAAATCCTTAAATAAAACTAACAAGACTCTACTGACTTATGGATATAATGTTAAGGGCAATACAGAGATATCACAAGGAGAAAACAATGATATCAAAAGGAGAAACCAGGAATTGAAGTCATACATACAAAGAAAAATAACAAAAGGATTAGTTGAAAGCTAAATATACAAATCTTAGAAACACAAACCCGGAAACAAAACAAAACATAACACAAGCCAGAAACACAAAAAAAATGAAAAACTCAAAAACACAAAAAAAATGAAAAACTCAGAAACAGAAAAAAAAAAAAAAAAAAAAAAAAGAAGAACCAGGAACACAAATCAATTTAAGGTTAGAAACAAAACACAAACCAAAAATCTTAGAAACACATCAATTTAAGGTTTAGAAAAACAAATCTTAGAAACACAAATACAAATCCAACCCCATCAATTTCTTCAACACAAACCCAAACACATACCTAAATAAAAAATCAAAATGAGGTAAAATGATGCAACCTTTTGATACTTGATGATCGTAGTGAACCGAGCTGCCGAACAATGGCAACCGAGCTGCCCAAGATATACTTGACCTATTTCAATGAGATAGATTTTAACCATTTTTGGTATCCAAAATAATTTGAAAGATCTCATGCTTTACACTAATTTACCAAAAAGATTTACTTATCTTCTTTCTAGTAAGTAAAAAGCGTAGCACATTCAAATTCCTCTCTGAATGCTCTTCGCAGTCATGCCTCACTTCACATTTGCCTCTGTTGCACATTTGCCTCTGTTTTCACACTTTTGTCTGCTTTCTTTCTTTCATTTCTGAATAAAAAAGAAAAAAGAAAAAAGAAAAAAAAAGTCTATGCCATCATTGTTGTGTAATTGAATCACAAATATCAATTTCAAATGCAATGGTTTAACGAAACTCAACCTTCCAACTTATACCAATGAGTACCTCATTACACCCCAATCTTACATATGATGTGCCGCAATTCATCCTAGAGAACAAACCACCAAACAAAAATTAGAGCTATAAAGAAGCATTATTGACCCCAGAAAAGTTCAAATTCAATCAACTCTGAAACAGAGATCCAAAGGTAGTTTCTTTGCCAATCTACCCATCTCTAGTATGTGCTGCTATTGCCATTACCATAAAAAAGCCACCGTTTGTCGTCGACTGCCCCTTGGGTTCATCAATGATCTCATGGGCTTTGTCGCCGATGTCAGCCATCTCTCCGACAACATACTGTTTGTAAAACTCTACATTATAACAACAAAATGATTGTTATAATATAATTGACGACTAAAAAAAGAACAATTATATTTCACTTTTGGAATTTTCAGATTGTATAACACATACAGTTTTGATAATATATCCAAATCAAAAATTGAAATTTTGTACATTAAAAAGATTTAAAAACTTTTAAACTCAAGTTCTGAAAATTCCAAAAGTGGAGAAGCGAGGAGGTTGTTGGTAGAGATGTTAGGGTTTTGAAATTAAAGAGAAGAAAGAGATAGAGATAAAGTAGAACTAAACTAACCTTCTTCAAAATCTAACTTCAAGAGTGAGAACGAAGCACGTATGGCGATTGGAGATGGGTGGTGCCCCTAGAATTAGCTGGAGGAGAAAATTACTGCAATCGGGAATGGGTGGTGCGGTGGTGAAATGGGAGAGGGGGCTTGCAGAGGCCGGAGTTGGGAAGGATGTAGGTGAGCTGTGGTGGGAGGGAGGTTAACAGGGAGAAAAAGTAGATCTAAGATGAAGGAAGAAACTAAAGAGAGGACGTCTCGTGCTAGAGGCGAGAGAGATTAGAAGTGGGATAGTGAGAGGAGCAGTGGGCGGGAATTTGTCTAGGTGAAGCAAATCTGAATCATTGAATCTTCCACCATATTTCTCAGCCATTGATAGCAAATGACACGTAGGACAAATTTGCCACATTAGACAAAATTCAAAAACCCTCCTACCTTATTATATTGATATTTTCTTATTATATATATTCCTGGTGAAGGTGGTTGCATCTTAATTTCATTGTAAATTCCTTATTCTTGCCTCTCACTCACGGATACTATTGCTCTTGCTTGCAGGCACAGTACCTAGTGTACGTGAGAGAGACAATTTTCACTTGCATTATATGAATTTATAATTACTTTTCCCATTTGCCATTTATATATAAAATTCTCCTTATATATTATGAAGTATCTCAATAATTGTTTTTTAAAAACACAAACTTATCACACACATGACATGTACAAAGCATTAACAATAAAAATATTAGCTATACATGAATTGATAATTTCTCTACAACACTCCCAACTCAACAAAAAATTGTGTATTGATTTTAGGAGAAAATATCTTCCATACTCAAAACTAATTCCCTAGATAACATCAAAAATAAAAAATAAAAATAAATATATAGAAGACTATAACAATAAAAGGCAGTTGTGTCCAACACAGATGGAGCTGAAGGGCTTGAAGAATTCGAAAGGAAGATTAATCTTAATTTTATATAGATTTCAACAACAAAAGAAAAAAAAAATCTATAAATAAAACTAACAATACTCTACTGACTTATGGATATAATGTTAAGGGCAATAAAGGGATATGAACAACTAACAAAACTCTACAAACAGTGATATCACAAGGAGAAAACTAGGAATTGAAGTCATACAAACAGAGAAAAATAACATAAGGATTAGTTGAGAGCTACATATAAAAATCTTAGAAACACAAACCCAGAAACAAAAAAAAAAAAAAAATGAAAAACCTAGAAACACAAATCAATTTAAGGTTAGAAATTATAACGGCTTGGGTTAGACTTGACCTTTTTCAAGTTCTTGGATCCGGGATCCAATACTCATTATCGTTGTCTATATTCCTTCTTATCTTGTTATTTGGGTTTGGTTGTTTGGAATTGTTGGTTGTGTTGTGAACAGGTTGGGAGTTCGTTTTTCGAAGGAGTTCACGTTTGTTTTTCTTCAAATTCGCTCGAGCGGTATGTGTGTATATCAGATTGGGGAAAGGTCACTTTATGTCACTTTTTAATCTCTTTCTCTATCTAAAACACCCCCAAATCTAATTTCTTCACTCTCTCTCTCTCTCTCTCTAGTTCGTGTCTAAATACCTTAAATACGCTCAAATCCGTTGATCTCGCCGCCCTAGTGCTTTGGAGTAAAGTGTAGAGCTCATAAATGTTAACGTTTTAATCAATGCAACTTCCATTTTGGACTCCATCTAGAGTTGGGTCTTGCTTTCTTCTTCTTCTACCCTTGAGGTAGGACTTCTTCAACCTCCTTGTATGGTTCTTAGCTTCGTTATGTGCTCCTTGTAAAGTATTGTGGTTTGGGAGTTGGGAGTTTGATTTAGGGTTTGGTTTTTGAAATGTAAAAGAGGGGTTTTCAAATGGGTTCTTGAGAAGGGAATAAGTATATTGTTGAGTTGTGTTGAAATATTAGAAAATTCTCCTTTAAATGTGTTTTTGAAAGAAAAAGATGTTTTATTGGAAATCATTAGTTTTTGACCTATGAATGAAAGGGGAAGATGTTGAGTTTTGAAAAGACAAAATGAATATATCTGTTGATAATGAGAGTGGAGTTGGATATGTATTATCACTTCCATTTTGAAATTTATGAAATTATAATTGTTGATGGAAAATTAGCTTTTGTATAGAGATATCTGTTTTGAGTTATCGTTAGAGGATTGTAGACGCGCCCCCGAGGGCCTTGCTTCTACAGTTCGGACTCGTTTTGTTGCGGTTCTTAATCTGATCTCACAATGTGCGATGGGAGATTGATAAATCACCAAAGAGTCCAAATCCGGCAAATCGTTTTGGAAAACTGATTTTTGAGAAAGAAGTGCCAAACATGGACTGCTTTGCCAGATACAGAGTCGCCACCTAAATATTTTATTTTGGGGAATTTAGGAAACCTTGACTCGTTGCCTAAGGCCACTTGTCCGTCATCACCAAAGTTGCCTCGGCTCGGGAACTTGGGTACGATTGGAGAAGGTCATCTATGAGCACCCCCGCTTGCCCGATCAAAGATCGGCCACTACTAAACATGATATCTTGTTTTTGAAAACACATGTGTTCTTATTCCGGTTAATTGGCTAATCTTTACTACGTGATGCGCACAGCACAACAAGTATAGACTAGATCGCCTAACTTGGGACAAAGCATCACATACCCGTTTGTTTGGAAATGGTTTTGAATTTTGCTACTCGCAAGTAGGCTAAAACACAGATTTCGATGAATTATTTCAATTCAAGCAATCCAACCTTCACCCACAAGCATTTAGGCAGTTATATCACATAAGCAATTAGCCTCATGGCAAGCATGCTTTCATGTTAACATTCACATACATGCAAGATGTAAAACATAAACACTCACAGTGTACTCCAAGCCAAAACAAAGAACTAGTTAGTAATCAATGCATGATCCTAATTCATGTTAGAATGGCTAATGTAGCACATGTAAAATACAATTAGAATAGGCTCGGCTAATCTAAGATGGCATATGAGATACGACAATTCGATACATGTATTCAACTTGGAATTGAAATACAATGCAGTCAGTATGATGCGCCAAACCCGGTGCATGCAATGCAGATGAATGGATGCACGCATGATTTTGATTGTTATAGAACTTGCGCAATTAGATGCTGATCCTTCCAGTTAGTACTGGTAAAATGGCTTTGGTAGTGCTTATATAGCCCACTGGCAGACATGTACCTAGAGATTCCTAGTGTTTTGTATCCACTGTCATGTTTTCTGATTTAAAGATGTATTGTTTTATGAGTTGATATATAACTATGGCATTGCATTGTTTTGAAAGAGAGTGAAATGTTTTGGTGATGACATGCTTATGCATTTACCATATGACTTTGTTAAGTTTCATACATTGTATTCAAGTATCACTACTGGGCTTTAGCTCACCCTATGTGAAAGACAACTTTCAAGTGCTGATGATATGCCTCTACCAAGGAAGTAACTTGGGAGGACCTCAGAGCCGAGAGCTTCTTTTTGTTATTTTGCATAAATATTTGTTGTACAAGCCTTGGACTTTTTATGTATAGAGTTTAACTTATTTTGTTGTTCCCAAGTATCGACTTGAAAAGATGTAGCTGTTAAGACATTAACTTATTTGTACTTTCTTTTGTTTCATGTGATTACTACATGTCATATGTTATAGATTCAGAATCTAGGATATATGAATATAGACATGCATATGTCATCTTTTGTACGGTAAAAGAGAATCAATAAAAGGTTAATATTATGTAAATTTTTGTTTTTCCATTGAATATCATGAGGTAGGTAGTTATTATTTTGGGGCATTACAGAAATAGAACACAAACAAAAAAAATCGTAGAAACACATCTCAATTTAAGGTTTAGAAAAACAAATCTTACAAACACAGATGCAAATCTAAACCCATCAGTTTCTTGAATACAAACCCAAACACATACCTAAATAAAAAATCAAAATGAGGTAAAATGATGAAACCTTTGGATACTTGATGATCGGAGTGAATTGAGCTGTTGGAGTGAACAATGGCAACCGAGCTGCCCAAGATATATTTGACCTATTTCAGTGAGATAGATTTTAACCATTTTTGGTACCCAAAATAATTTGAAAGATCTCATGCTCAACACTAATTTAGCAAAAAGATTTACTCATCTTCCTTCTAGTAAGTAAAAAGGGCAGCACATTCAAATTGCTCTCCAAATGCTCTTCACAGTCATGCCTCACTCTACATTTGCCTCTGTTGCATATTTGCCTTTGTTTTCACAGTTTTGTCTCCTTTCTTTCTTCCATTTCTGAATAAAAAAAGGACAAAAAAGAAAAAAAAAAGGTCTATGTCATCATTGTTGTGTAATTGAATCACATATATCAATTTCAAATGCAATGGTGTAGCAAAACTCAACCTTCCAACTTATACCAATGAGTACCTCATTACACCCCAATCTTACATATGATGTGCTGCAATTCATCCTGCAGAGAACAAACCACCAAACAATAATTAGAGTTATAAAGAAGCATTATTGACCCCAAAAAAGTTCAAATTCAATCAACTCTGAAACAGAGATCCAAAGGTAGTTTCTTTGCCAATCTACGCATCTCTAGTATGTGCTGCTATTGCCACCACCATAAAAAAGCCACCGTTTGTCGTCGACTGCCTCTTTGGTTCATCAATGATCTCATGGGCTTTGTCGCCGATGTCAGCCATCTCTCCGACAACATACTGTTTGTAAAACTTTCCATTATAACAACAAAATGATTGTTGTAATACAATTGACTACTAAAAAAAGAACAATAATATTTCACTTTTGGAATTTTCAGATTGTATAACACATATAGAGTTTTGATAATATATCCAAATCAAAAATTGAAATTTTGTACATGAAAAAATTTAAAAACTTTTAAACTCAAGTTTTGAAAATTCCAAAAGTGGAGAAGCGAGGAGGTTGTTGGTAGAGATATTAGGGTTTTGAAATTAAAGAGAAGAAAGAGATAGAGATAAAGTAGAACTAAACTAACCTTCTTCAAAATCTAACTTCAAGAGTGAGAACGAAGCCCTTATGGTGATTGGAGATGGGTGGTGTGCCTAGAATTAGCTAGAGGAGAAAATTACGACAATCGGGAATGGGTGGTGCGGTGGTGAAATGGGAGAGGGGGCTTGTAGAGGCCGGAATCGGGAAGGATGTAGGTGAGCTGTGGTGGGAGGGAGGTTAACAGGGAGAAAAAGTAGATTTGAGAGGAAGGAAGAAACTAAAGAGAGGAGGTATGGTGCCAAAGGTGAGAGAGATTAGGAGTGGGATGGTGAGAGGAGGAGCAGTGGGAGATACAATTTTCACTTGCATTATATGAATTTATAAATGCTTTTCCCATTTGCCATTTATATATGAAGTTCTCCTCATATATTATGAAGTATCTCAATCATTGTTTTTTAGAAACACAAACTGATCACACAACATGACATTGAATGAATATGGATGGACAATAATTTCATAAGTGAATCCCACTAACAAATTCTGTAAAAAAAAAAAAATTATATCTTGTATTCTGATAAGTCTAGAAATACAAAACTCAAAACATGACACAAAATGATACGAACAGAAAAGATTAATGAAAAGTGAGGGAGTCACTAACAAACTTTTACATAAGTATGTACAAGAAATTTAAAAGAATTAATCGCATGTATGCAAGTGTAACAATAATCAATGAAGTTGTTATCATCATGGACAAACACAAAACAATCAAATCACCTCCCACCATGCAATAGCATCTCTTCCACCATGCTATCAACCCCAGCTGTTGTTGTGTTTTGCTTCTATAACCTCCAACTACATATCCAGTTCATGCCTTACCAAGCATGTTCTCAGTCTCTGCATAATTCAAACCATTTTTAGATATCTTTTTCCTGATCAACCCCTCCAGTTCCATCGCTACTTCCTTCATAGAAGGCCTTTCCTCCCCTTTTACTCTCAAGCATCTCTTTGCAAGATTAGCAACTTCTTTGGGCTCCTCAATGTTTCCTTCAATTACCATGTGTTCATCAATAATTTGGTTCAAGCAATCATTGTTCATACGAGTAATAAAATACATAGCCAGATTTCTCTCCTCTTCTGGCCTGTTGAATGACAATGCCTTCTTTCCACTAATTAACTCTACAAGGACTACTTCGAAGCTATAAACATCACTTTTCTCAGTCAACTAGCTTGTGAGCATGTATTCAGGGTCTAAGTATCCAAGAGTTCCTTGCACCATTGTGGCTAATTGATTTTGGTCTAGTAGAACCAACCTTGATGCTCCAAAGTCCGACACTTTTGCAGTGTAATTATCGTCAAAGAGTATATTTGTAGACTTAGCATCTCCATGGATGATAGGAATCAATGCTGCAAAGTGCAAATATAACAGTACTCTAGCAGTTTTTGCAGCTATTCGCAAACGATTTTCCCATGATATATTAGATGCCTTGCTTTGGTTATGTATATGCTCAAAGAGAGTGCCATTGGTGATGAATTCATAGACAAGTAAAGGGACTTGAGTTTCCAAACAACAACCTAAGAGTTTGACCACATTCCTGTGATTGATCTGTGAAAGCACGACCACCTCGTTGATGAATTGCTCTATTTGACTTTCATCCACCATTTGGGATTTCTTGATAGCCACTATCTTGTTTTCTGGTAGAATTTCCAAAACCTCCTCGGCTAGCAATTCTACTTTCATCGTAGTTGTTGGTAGCCCGCTTGAGCTCTTCTGAAGTGAAGATTTTGATCAATTCTCGTATTGGTTTGTCTTGTCTAGAGAGTTGTTGCAACATCAATCCACCATTCTGCCTAAAGAATTGTTCTCTAAGTTTGATGAGCTTTCTTTTTCTAAAAATCCAGTACAACCAAGAACTACTCACCAAAACAACCGTTCCACTAACGGCGAAACCTACATTTCAAATTAGTCATTTTTTTTTTACTAAGATTGCATCTGGCAAATATTTTGGTTTAAAAGAATCAGAATGAAGGATTGCAATAATTTTATACTAGAAGAACGCAACAGTTAATCATTGAATGATCCCAATTATATGACAAATCAACATACCTATATGATTGGGTGAAAATTGAATACAAAGGTGATACCATGCGTTATCAGTGACATGTGGTATCACCAACCAATAAAAAAACTATATGAGAGGGATGAACCATTTTTTAGTATGCCACATATACCTAGCTGGAAAAATAGCAATTAATGATTGGATAGTGATACCATGTCATTGGTATCACAGTTATGTTCAATTTTTTTTCTCTATATGATCTCAGTTTTAACTTAGTGAACTGACTTGTAAACCAATGTAGAATCACGTATTGACTTGAATGAATAATGTATACACAAGAAATTACATGCACACAACAAATAGACAACACCCAAAGACTATAGGGGAAGCAGGTATGGGATGCTACTATGTTAAAAAATATGCATTATGCATTTATGATTTCAACTGACAATGACATTATTAGTTTGAACAAGAAAGCCACACTACACATGATCCAAGTATTTCACACACACACACACACACACACATATATATATATATACACACACACTTACCAACCACAAGCTAAATCACCAGAAATCGACCAGCAGTGCAACCATTTCCATCTATTCTACCATCGCTGTGGTATCCCTTGGGGCAAGAACACGTATAATTTCCTGGCGTGTTAACACATTTATTTTTATGTTCACACATATTGACATTTGGATATTCACACTCATTTATGTCTGCAAAATAGTCAAAAGTGGCTCCTATTAGGGTAGCACCAAAAGTAATAGGTAAATGATATTAGTCACTTGAGTTTCACTTATTTTATTTCATCTCTTATATGTGTATTCATATAGTAATAAAATTTGTGTGTACATATAGAATGCATAATATATGAAAAAAAATAAAATAATGGAACCTACCAATACCATGACATGGAAAATCACAAAAGTAAGTACAAATATTTTAAAAAATATTCAGATGGCATATAATCAAAAGTAAATGAATCCGAACATGATGAACCTATTAATTAGCTTGGCAACCATCTAAGAGGTACAAGTTTCCTTGGTAACCTGGCAAGCACTTGCAAATATGACCACTAGTGCTAGGACCATGGTCTGGCTTATAACAATCACTATTTTGTCCACATGCATAACTCATTTGATTTCTTTTAGCCTCTTCGCACGTAAAAACATTACTCCTTATTGTCCAATCAAGCACCATAGGCATATTTTCTTCACTAAAATTACCGAGGTAACTGCTGGAAAAATTAAATGCACCATCTTCGACAACAAATGCATAACTACAGGGATTAAAGACGAATACCTTCCTATGAGCGGTGAAGCTACCCATGGAAATGTCTGCATATGCCCCTCCGTTTGGGAGGGAGGTTTGGCAACGCCCAATTCCAGAGCAATTTCCATCGGGAATGTAGCCACGTGTGCTACATGCAGACACACACCCAGTTGTAATGAAATAATTGTGTGCTACTGCAGAAACTTGGATATTTGCACTCGTGTCACAACCAATAGCAATGAACTTGTTTTTGGTATTAGATATGGTGAATTTGGGCAGCTCGAGCGATGATTTGATGTTGCTTTGTAATGGTGTACCTAACTGGTTATAACAATCACGAGATATTGACTGCATGATACGTAACTCACCCTCCTCGAGTAATATATCTGAAATAGTGATATTGGTCTTCCCAATATATGGCTTGGACTGATTACAAGTAATGAGGAAACCTTCTTCCAAATAACAGTTCTTGTTCAAGCCGAATGGGTATGTGATGCTTACATTCCGCAAAGGTCGGTGCAGCCAAGATTTTTCAGATCTGCAATTGTTGGTGGTGCTGCAACTGCTGATGACAAAATCATTACCAGAACTACTACTATCATGATGAGTTTCACTAGCATTGCTTGTGAGGCCATGGCTGGCTTGTTCCCAGCTTCTTGGCAACCGCTTTTCTGTGTTCAAGACCATAGAAATTCATTGGAACAAATATGTAAACAAATTCATTGGGGCTATGTACTTGCATGGTCCAAAAAAAAAAAAAAAAGAATAATATGAAAAATCACAAAATGCTATTGATTGGGCACACAGCCATGTGGTATTCTAGAAAACTAGAATTTCTGCCTCATAACAGAACATAGTTTTTTTTTTTTGATCGGCGAGTTGTGAGTAGTAAAGTCATACAAACTGCATCTCTGACACACCAAATTTACTAAATTCTGATTCACCTCTGCCCATTTGGTCTCCTGTAATAATACAAAATCAGCTTCCCTTGCTGCAAGTAACCTTCTAATTTCTCTCCTTGTCTCTAGTTTTCCCTATTCCATGAAAATAACTTCATTGAAACAAATAGGCAAACACCCTTAGTGCAATAGTGCATTCAGAACTACTCATCAGCCCCTTCCTTTTCAAATAACCTCATCTCATTTTCCTACATTTGACCAATCCTACCCAAAGCTTCCCTTTTGCCATCACTAAAATCCAAATCCAACATCTTCCCAATTTCTAACGCTGATTCTGCGTCTTCCCTAATCAGCCTAATCCCATTAGGGTGTGTTTGTTTGGACGGACTGGATAAGGGGGGATTGTAATCCATCGGACTGTTAGTCTTGGGATACATTGTCCCGGGACTATTTGGTTGGATTGGATTTGTATCCTATGTTTGTTTAGTCATGGGATTAGATGTCTGGATTGGACTATTTTTAGTGAATCCAATGTTTGGTTAGACGGACTGGATAATGATAAATGTTCAAAAGACTATTTTACCCTTATAATCTATAATTTATAATTTAACAACACTAAAAAATTTTAATTTATAAGGCCACAATTTTTTAATTTATATTTTCAATTAAATTAAATTTATAATTTATATTTTATATTTTATTTAATATATAATTTTAAATAACGACAATAAAAAAAATTTATTTAATATATAAATTAAATTTTCAACAACACTAAAAAAATTTAATTTATAAGGCCATAATTTATAATTTATTATTTTTAAATAAATTTAATTTATAATTTATATTTTTATTTAATATATAATTTTAAATTAACAATACTAAAAAAAAATTTATTTAATATGTAAATTTAATTTTTTAACAACACTAAAAAAATTTAATTTATAAGGCCATAATTTATAATTTATTATTTTTAATTAAATTTAATTTATAATTTATAATATAATTTAAATTTTTTATTTAATATATAGTTTAAATTAACAACACTAAAAAAAATAATTTATAAATGTTCAAAAGACTATTTTACCCTTTTCTAATTGTTTACTAAGTAATAGCATGGAGGGTAAAATGGACATTTCACAAAATAATCCCATGGGATACCAATCCCATGGTTTCTATCCCACACCCCCCCATGGGATAGGATAATCCCATGTTTGTGGGACTAATAGTCCCGGGGGACTATTAGTCCGGAGCAAAATTTTTCAAACAAACAATGGACCATTAGTCCGGTGGGACTAATAGTCCAATCCCACCCTCTTATCCCTCAAAACAAACATGCTCTTAATGTTCTGTGAAGAAACTGGTACGTTCATGTTACCCTCCTTTCTCTTTGTCTTGCCTTTCTTCCTCATCTTAATTACTATACTTTCCCCCATTAGGAGAATCTAGAGAAGTCACTGAAAATAAGATAATCAGCCACCAAAAAAATATCAACAAATCATTTTAGGTGAATTATTTATTTATTTATTATTTGATCTCTAAACTATCAATTTTATCCATTTAGTAACTAAATTTTTGGATTTATCTTCATGTCATCTAATTGGAGATGATTGTACAAATTAGTAACTTTTGAAGCCTAATTTGATGGTCAAAAAGTAATTTTACAATTTAAATAACTAACATATAATCAAACACCTATTAAATTAGTTGTGGAATATAAATTGTTCAAATTAAAAAGAAAAATGAATATTTTGTTGTATGGTAAGTTGTTCAAATTCTAAAATGGCAATTTTTCCCCCCACCAAATTAGGCTTCACAATTATTGATTTGTATAGTCATTGAATCACATTAATAGAAATTAAAACTTTAAGAACTAAATATACCAAAACCATAACCTAAGGATGAAATAGGAAAAATAGCAATTGTTTAGGGGATAAAGATGCTTCAAAATCACACAAACATTTTAAAAAAAATCAAAAAAAAAAAAAGTCAAAAATCAAAAACTAATAAGGCGATTCAATAATTATAATCACATCAATGGAAGAGTATAGATGCCTACCTCAAAAAAAATCCATTAAAACATTTTTCTTGCTTGCCTTGTTGAGAACTATCTTGAATGATGTATAGAGGTAAAAAAGGCACACCAAGTGTATGATAATATGCTCGGGAGAGTGTAAGAATGGTTGATTGGCTTGGTTTTGTCACGAATTTGCAAGACTCTTGGCTTTCCCTCTCTTTTCTGTGTTTCCTCAAAAAAGTTTCCTAATCATTTGTTGTTCAAAAGGTTAGGATTTTCCTCAATTATTAAGAATTTATTATTGTTTTTCTTAGATTTCCGGGTTAGAAAGGATTAAACCACTTTCTAAAGAAAAAGAAAAATCAAAGCGCACTTTCTCATAGCGTAAATTACATCTAAACATTTTATTTTCTAATTATTTTTCTAAGATCTTAACATTGCTTGAAAAAAAAAAAAATTAAAATAACATTACCTTACAACAATCTTCAAATTATTATTATTTAAAAAAAAAAATTTATTTGTTTTTAACAGATTACACATGACAAAAAGATTGACCGAGCAGCTTGCCTTCTTTCCCATTTGCTCTTTCTTTTTTATTATACATTTTTTTTTTTTATGAGTAATGTTACGCTTCATGAAATAAATATCATGAAAAGTTTCATGAAACTAATCTAAGGGTGATTGCACAATATACAATAAAACATTACAAACTAATCCAAAGATGGAGAATTTTCATAAAACGTTTTATGATATTTTTTTCATGAAACATAACATTGTTGTTTTTTTATAGTTACGTCCTACACCATATAATCAGTTTTCTTGGAGTGCTCAGGAAGGATGTATTTCCTACTCATCTACTAGACACTTACCTAGAAAATCCTTTCCACTTCCCCCCCCTTTTTTTAAAAAAAAAAAAAAAAAAAATTTGGGATAAATTACACAAGTAGTTCCTATAGTTTTATATAGATTTCACTTTAGTTTTCATAGTTATAATTTTATTAATTTTGTCCATACACTTTCATTTTAGTTCCAATATACTCCATCTATCATTATCCATTAATATTCAAATGGAAAAAAAAAAAAGAAGAAAAGAAAAAGAAATGACATTTGTGAAATTAAAGGGACAAAATAAAATTATGTTAAGATTTATTAATTTTTATTTTATGAGAGGGAATTGCTAACATGCACGTGTCAGTCCAAAATGTTAGTTTTCTATGCAAAACAACAATGACAAATGACAGTGGAATCATATTAAAATAGAAATAAAAATATGGTATTTAAATAGTTGAAATTAAAATTACAAAAATTAAAGTGAAATTTTGTTCAAACTATAGAGATCAATGATGTAATTTGCCATTTTCTCTTGTCCTCTATTCAGTTTGGGCCGTAGGTCAACCACAGACCCTCACTTTAATGATTTGATCTGTTAATTTTATTGGTGTACTGATCATTCATAAAAAATCAGATTGATAATCAAACAATCTGTTTCAAAATTGTACTTGTCATCTATTTCAATGAAGACAGACGTGATAAAATCATATTATTATAATTATCTAATCAATTTAATTTTTTTGTGGATGGTCCACACATTGAGGTTTAAAAGATCAACGGATCAAATCATTAAAATAGGAATCGGACCAAACTAGACCAATCCACATAGCGCACTAGAGACAAACCAAACCACACCACTAAATCAACTCTTAGTTGCACTCCATGAATTTATAATTACTGTCATCGCTTGTTATTTATTTATGAAATTATTCTTATATATCCCAACGTATTTGAATAATAGATTACAATAATGAAAAATTACAAATGAAAATGTAAATTAAACCGAAACGATCTAATGTAAGCACATAATTTTACAAAACACAAAAGACAGCAATAACCAACCATCACCCAATTTGTTATCATTGTGGCACATAAAAATCACCTCCCACCATCCATTGGCAACAACATCATATGTTCCCTCACACTATCGTACCCAGTTGTTGTTGTGTTACTACTGCTAGTAGTACAATCTAACTCAAACCCACTTAACTTCCCACCAAGCAAGTGCTCACTCTCTTCACCATTCAAATCAATTTTAACCCATGGATGCTTCTTCATCTTTTTGTTGATCAACCCCTCCAATTCCATTGCTACTTCCTTCATAGTAGGCCTTTTCTCTCCTTTTACTATTAAGCACCTCTTTGCAATATTAGCTACTTCTGTGAGCTCCTCAACAATTCCTTCAATTTCTATTTGTTCATCAATAACTTGGAACAACCGATCATTTTTCATACAGGAAAGAAAATACCTAGCTAGACTCCTCTCCTTCTCTGGCTTGTCAAATGACAACACCTTCTTTCCGGTGATTAACTCCACAAGCACTACTCCGAAGCTGTAAACATCACTTTTTTCTGTCAATTGGTTTGTGAGCATGTATTCAGGGTCTAAGTATCCAAGAGTTCCTTGCATCACCGTTGCTAATTGATCTTGGTCTAGTGGAACCAACCTTGATGCTCCAAAGTCAGACACTTTTGCAGTGTAGTTATCGTCTAAGAGTATATTCGTAGACTTAACATCTCTATGAATAATGGGAACCGATGCTGCAGAGTGCAAATATGACAATACTCCAGCCGTTTCAGCAGCTATTCGCAACCGATTTTCCCATGACATATTAGATGCCTTGATGTGGTTATGTATATGCTCAAAGAGAGTGCCATTGGTGATGAATTCATAGACGAGTAAAGGGACTTGAGTTTCCAAACAACAACCTAAGAGTTTGACCACATTCCTGTGATTGATTTGTGATAGCACGACCACCTCATTGATGAATTGCTCTATTTGACTTTGATTCATAATTTGTGATTTTTTGATGGCCACTGTTGTGTTATCTACTAGAATTCCCTTATAAACTGTTCCAAAACCTCCTCTACCAACAATTCTTTTGTCATCATAGTTGTTGGTAGCCCGCTTGAGCTCTTCAAAAGTAAAGATTTTGATCGCTTCCCGAGTTGGTCTCTCTAGTCTAGAGAGTTGTTGTTTCAACATTAATCCACCATTCTTCTTGAAGAACTTTTCTTTAAGCTTCATGTGCTTTCTTTTGTTGAAAATCCAATACAACCAGGAGCTACTCACCAAAACAGTCAAAGCTCCAATGGCAATACCTGTATTTCAAATAAGTCATTTTTAAGTAACAAAGACTATAAACATCTTGCCAATATATTGATTCGAAACTATGCATAGCAAGAAAATTATATGACTTGCGATATTAATATAAAAAAATGTCATACAAACTTACAAATTTTACATTTTTTTTTTTTTTTTATTACTACTAATGTAACATGCAACAATAAAACTTTAAAATCTGGAACATACCCATTGAAATAATATGTAATGTATCATATTAGTGAGTAAGATGAATTTGTAAAATTTATTAATTTATATAGCATTACCCTATTAATAATTTTAAATATTCTTTCAAGTTACTGGAGTAAAAGGATGTGGATCCAATTGGGGATGTAGGTAACAAGTAAATTCTTCCAAATTCATTAATTATGTGAATTAGGTGTTGTACTTTATTTATTTTACTTTTGACATATATGGCATTACCAATCACAATCTGAAGCACAAGAACTCGACCAACAGTGCAACGTGTTCCATCTGTTTTGCCATCACCGTGATATCTCTTGGGGCAGGAGCACGTATAATTCCCAGGCATGTTTAAGCATTCGCTTTCCTCTACACACTGGTGGAGATTTGGATCTGCACACTCATCTATGTCTGCAAAACAATCAAAACAGAGGAGGGAGGGCTCAATAATGAAATTAAAGCATCACAAAAGCAATAAATATATAATCAAAAGCAATTGAATCCGAACATGATGAATATGAAGCTAGCTAAATGGATACTACTAACCTTTGCAACCATCTGAGAGGTACGCGTTCCCTTTGTAACCCTTGGAACACTTGCAGAGATACCCATGACCAATTTCTGCCTTAAAACAATCACTATGATCTCCACATGCATAACTAGTCAAATTTCTCTTAGCTTCATCGCATGTCTCATTATCCCATATTCCCCAATCAAGCACCAACGGCACCATGTCTTCTGTAAAATTTTGAAGGTAAGTTGTGGAGAAATTGAACGCAGCTTCTTCGACAACAAAGGCATAGCCGCAGGGATTGAAGTCCGATACATTTTTATGATTGTAGAAGCTATGCGCATTAATTTCGATATGGCTGACTCGTTTTGGGATGGAGGTCTGGCAGCAACCAATTCCAGAGCAAGATCCATCACCAGGAACGTAGGAGATGTTCATACATTGTGACGTACACCCAGTTGCAAAAACGAAACTCTCGTTTTCGTAAATTCGGGCATACGCGTATGTGTCACAACCAATAGAAGTGAACTTGTTCTTGGTACTAATGGAGAAATTGCCTGTGTCGGTCCATCCATCAAAGTTGCTCTGTAATGGTGTACCTAACAGGTCATAACAATTACGAGATATGTAATTCATGATGCCTACCTCACCCTCGTCGAGCGATATATTTGTAACATGGAGATTGCCATGCCATAAATACGGCTGGGAATCGCTGCAATTAATGAAGAAATCTTGGCTGAGATAACAATTCTCTTTCACGCCGAATGGGTATGGGATGCTTAAATTCCCGCAACGGTTCACGCAGCCATGATTCTTCAAATCTGCTTCTGTTGGTGGTGCTGCTTTTGTTGCTGCTGAGAATGACAATATCACCACCACTACTACTTGTACTAGTACTAGCATCATGAGGATGGGTTGTAGTTTCAATTGCATTCCTTGCCAGGAAGCCATGGCTAGCTTGCCTCTTGGAAAAAATGCTTTTCTGTATTCAAAATTCATATATAATTGTCAATTGTGAAACATTTCTAGGTAATCACGAAGAAAAAGTATTCCGAGTCGATTAAACTAATCAGTGAAAATAATGAGTTCTTAATTTTTTTTTTCTTTTACCAAGCTAGTTTTTTTTTTAAAAAAAAAAAAATCGTCAAAACTTAACCGAAAAGAGCTTGTTCATAATACCAAACGCTAATCAAAGCATACAACTTCAAAAGCCAAATCCTGCTCTTACAATGGAACAAAAAGTTTTCAGAAACCAAAAAATGATAGTACTAGAGAGAGATCATGCAATACAACCAAAACCAAATCAAACCCACGAAGATGTCACGCAAATGGGATGCAAACCAGAATTGGATCAATTGAATAGTATAGATGCCTACCTCACAGAAGGAAAAAATTAAAAAAACAAAAAAATTTAAACAGTTTTCTTGGCTTGGAGCAGTCCCCTCCCCACTTTTGCTTTTGTTGGTCGTAGAGAGCTTGCTTTTGAAACAGTTATATATATACTAGCGGATGGTACAAGTAGTGCGTGTGCAATTCAGATAAGTAAGCATAAAAATAAAAAATAAAGAAATTAATATCATAATATGTATGTTGTTTAAATTAATATCATGGGTTCAATTATTGCTCACACCTTTGAATAATATTGTTTTATTTTAAGATAGGAAAATTTGTCACGCCTTTGAATAATATTGTTTTATTTTATGATAGAAAAATTTGTCACCTGGTAGAAGGAGAATCTGCTCACATATATAATAGTATAAATGGACTATTAGATACCAAATCATGTGCTCAAATATATAATGAAAAATGTTTGGGAGCTCTAAATTGGGAGCACTAAAGGAGCTCTAGAGAGTGGGTCCCACTGACTGATGTGATGTTTTGGCCTTAAGTTTTTTTTTTTGGGCATTGATTTAGACCCCCTTAAAATACCCACCCCCACAACCCCCTCACACACATGGAGGTTGGGGATTGGGTGAGAAGAAAAAAAAGAAAAGAAAAGTTGACCAATCAAAACTAAAGGGGGTGAAGGGGGTGACCCCCAAAGAGAGTCTCAACCTTTATTCTTTTTTTTTTTTTTTTTTTTTTTTTGTTGAATTTCCACCTCATTAGTGGTCCATTAGTGCTCCCAAATTATATATAATAGTATATGGATTTGCTGCTTCGTTTTGCAAGACTACTCTGTTTGTTTAGTACCCTCTCTTGTATTTGTCCTTAGGATTGTTTTGGTAACATACAATAATAGCAAAAAAAAAAAAAAAAAAATTAAAGTTAAATAACTAACAAAAAAATTCAAAAATTCTTTTTTCTCTATTTTTTTTTGGTACATTTTTTCGTAAAAAATCAAAAAATCATTTCAAATATTTTTCACAAACAACGGAATTCTATTCGCACATTACAAAAAGTTTTAGTATACACTATTTGTGTTGTTTTAATATATAAATAAAAATAAATTGCTCATTTATACATTATGTTCAAAAGTTTATATATGAGCAACAACTTTTTATTTAGAAATTTATATCTGAACATTTGACTTTTGTTATGAAATTTATATTTGAGCCGTATAAATAATATATATTGAGATTTTTTGTAGTATATGCTAATAGAATTTTCTTATGTCTTCTTGATTTGTTCTACTTCGTCTATATTTACTTCCTTCACAAGATAGATTGACTTTTATTTGTGCTGTTATTCTAACTCAAAAATTAGACTCATTTTTAAAAATCAATTATATGGAAGTCTATTAAAGACAACTCTTTTTTATATATTATTTGATTATCAGCCCATTATCTTTTTTACACGTCATTAAATTTGGAAAATTGGTCTAAAAAATAAAACTTTGGTAAAAAACATCCAATTTGGCGTTGATCCTCTCATTGATGTTACAATAGCTGACTCAGTCATTTGGAGGAACAGTATTATTGATTTGTGTAGAGGTAAATTCTACTGTAATTGAATTTGGAATCCGGTGGTGCATGCATGAGTTTATTAGTCCAACTTGAAGAGTCTTGATAGCGATAGTCGATTGCCAATTCTCAGCAAGACTAATTCTAACTCATGAATTGAATTTTGTATGTCAATGCTCCCAATTTCATTTATTCTATTTGTGTAATTATTCAGTAAATCTTATTTACGTATTGCTCCAAACTAATGATCTAGAAAAAAAAAACAGCTACATTCTCACAATTTTTTCCCCTCAAATCCCCTCGAATGAGACTCTTACCGATAAGAGTCCGAAAAAAATATGTGAATGAATCATTAATCTAAAACATATTGATTCATATTTATTATGTAATTCAAAAATAAAGAATGACACAATTACTAGAGACACCTCCATACCATATACACCCTTAATTATGCTATTTTCTTCTTTAATTATTAGTTACGTTATTTTCTTCTTTAATTATGATCAAATTTCTTTTGTAGTTATGATATTATTTTGAAATTTTAGTTATGATTTTTTTTGTGTTTGATTATGATTTTTTTGTTTTGTTTTTTTAGTTATGACTCAGAAAGTTTGAAATTATGCATTTTTCTTCTATAGTTATAAAGTATATATGATTACACTCTTGTATCATAATCTTAATTTCCCCCACAAGTACCATGCATTGCAATTTCTCTTCTTTTTTTTTTTTTAATTATTATCAAACAACAAGAAAGTAATTACAAATATGAGAATATTTAAATTATCAAATAAACTATTAGTCCACAATAATTAGAAAGTCTATAAAACCTAACACAACTAATATACTAGCCCATCAAGTCCAAGCCCAACGACCAAATAAATCACCACCACAACCCCATAATGGAGGAGATAATGGGAGAGAAATAAATAACCACCACAAAGGATATTAAACTCCTCTCTATAAGAGTTAAACTTGAAATTTCATACTATAAAAAGTGTTACATAACTATTAGGCCAAATATCTTGGTTGCATTGTACTTTGTCATTCACTAAAAATATTACATAAATTAAATTATATGATCCTAATGGATTCATATTCTCTATGGAGAAATTCTGTCTCCAGATGTGTAGAACTTTCCACGAAAATGGCCACTTTCATTGGAAAGGAATTGAATGGATGAGATCAAGCCACGATAGCCAAAGGATTTGAAACAATAGCAATGTTGTCTTTTCATAAGCCAATCTATTTTTGTTTTAACAACGTGGTTTTTGTTTCTTGTCTCTCCATTTCCCGTTCTTACTGCGAATAAGGAAAAGTGGTCTCCAATCGATTGCGAGGCTCAGCTCACATGTAACAAATAAAATAAAAATGGGAACAATGATTTTTAAAAAATATGAGCATCTCCAACGGTATTAGGCATTTTACCTATCTAAACATTACTATAAAGTATACATTTTACTTTGCCTATCAACTGTTTCATGTTTCTACTCCAACCATGCTCTGTATTTTAGCTATTTATCCAAATACTATTAACTTTATAGAATGCCACATTAACAACAAAGATGGAGGGAAATAATCCTAATGATTAAATACATTTTGCCTAGTCTCGAAGGCTAGCTACATGTAGCTAGTGAATATGAGTTGAGCTAAAATGCCTAATCATCATGCCTAGTGCATTGGAATTAAAAAAAGTGAATCATGCTAAGCATTTTGACTAACAAGCATTATATACCTAGTGGGTTGGAGATGTTAAGAAAAAAAATGAAGAGCATTTTTTTAAAATATAAGTTATAGTGTGTACCTTAAAAAAAATTTCACACCATACATACCCTAATGTAAACAAACATTCTATAACTAACATCATAACAAATTTTAATTTATTTTAATAATATTATCAACATAGATTTTTTATTTTAAATTTATTTCTCACTTTTTAAGACTAAAATTATTAGTTAACGTTATATATATTAATATTAGCCGGTGACTTGTGTAATGCACAAAATAATATATATATATATTGAAATAATATGCTTCATATATTTTAATTGAGTTACTTGTGTGTATGTTCATAAATATATACTATAAGTAATTGGTACAACGCGATGCGTGTAGGGTCATCAATGGGACGGGCGGGTATCTCATCTTGCAATTATTGTGTTTAAATCTCATATTTTAACAAAATTTTCGGGTTTTGACTAATCAACAGATTGATACGGTTTAGGCCTATTTAAAAAACTAAATTCACATCTCACCCATAACCCCAAATCTTACAAGCCGAATCACACTTATATTATTAAGTTCTACACATTTTTCATTCACATATTTTTAATATTTTCATTAGTTACTTTTCTTGTTTACTTTCCAACATAATTCAAGTCCTTTGATTTATTTTTTTAAAAATCTTACAGTAACATATAATACGTACAAACGGAAAATATATATATATATATAAACATTAAACATGAGAACAAAAAAAAAAAATCAAAATAAACATTAGACTTATCCATACAGGCTCTTACGAGCCGAGTTTATGGCAAGCTCGGGTTACAAATCGTCGTTCAAAATCTTAAATCATCTTTTATAGATTGGAAAGGGATGGGTATTCAAGCGGGCTAGGACGGACCATGGGTCGGGTGGGCCAGGTTGGGTAATAACAGATTTTTTATCTATAAACCATTTGGAGACCCCTATATGATCATTTTTTCTTTAAAAAAATAAGATTATGAAGTGAATGATTGAATTCAAAATCTAAAATGAAAATATTTTGTAAATATGAAAAGACGAACAATTAAGATATTAGAAAAAAAAAAACAAACACACACACTAAATTTTGAGTATACTGCTCATATAACTGCTACTGAGATATTTTCTAAAAATACAAAAAATGAGACATTAATATCAACTCCAACCTTCACTTTATATACTAGTGTATATATATATATAGTTATTTAAAAATATATTGCAAAATATGTAATGTACAAAAATATTTTTCATCTTATTGTGTCAAAAAAAAAAAAAAAATACAGGAGAAATTATAGTGTGCAATTTTAAAAGAGTTCATGGTAAAAAAGTTAATAAATTTTTTTGTAATAAACGTTATGAATGTTTGTGGAGTTGCAAGTATGTAAATTTTAACCAATTACAAATTGTCACATATTATAAAAACTAACAAAATATAAAAATATATATTTTAATAATACTTTTTAAAATCGTTATACCATTTTTTTTTAAATGATTTTTCTATTTTTTTTTTATTACATGTGAGCTGGGCCCACGGTAGATTTGGAAAAATGAGTTATATTGGTTTGTTTTGAGACGTTGGTTAAAAGTTAGTTTTTTGATATTTTTTTTAAATATATAAAAAAATTAAAAGGTAATGTGATCCAAAATAGGTTAAAAGTCAAAAATTAATTTTTAACCAAATTCCTAAATTAAGTAATAATAAAGATTTAAGAGCAGTAATAAGAAATAAAACTACTTTAGGATGAAAAGGATATCGTTAAGATAAAAATTAAACAGCTCTTGAAACCACAACCTTCAATTTATTGTTTCAAATCATTCGATTGTCCTTTTCAATGAAGTGGCATGATTTGGTGGAAAGTTCCACACGATTTGGAGATAAATTTAAAAGGGAATTATATCTTAGCGAGATAGAATTTTTTATTTTATTTTATATAAATATGAAGAGGTATTAGTTATACTTGCACCTCTACAGTCTTTTGATTATACCTTATCACAAAACCACTTCCACCCTATATATTTTTGTAATTTTTTCTATCTGTCCGTTGTGTTGAAATTCTCCCAAATTTAAATCCAACAAGGTTTTTGGTTCACCACACGATACAACACGATAGGCTTGCCAGAATACTACATACGTCTTCCCATTTCAGTGGAGAGAAAATTGAGGGTCACTCATGTCATCAGTGACATGTGTTAATGCTATCGAATAAAAAATTTGTATGAAAATGATGAATTAACTACCTTATCACATATATATAATAAAAATAATAATAAATAATTATTGAATAGTGATAACATAACTATATTTAAAAAAATAAAAAACAAAAAAAAATCCCAAAGATTGGGTCGCTCTCACCACGAAAATTAAAAGCATCATATTTCACAAGTTACTTCCTAATTCCATCCTTCACAATATGGCTACTCTCTTTGATCCTCAACGTATTTTCCATCTCACCTAGATGACATTCTTCTTGGAGTTTCTAAATTTTTCCTTTTCATTTGGGTAAATTGCATATATCTTTTTTGAGATTTGAAAAAAAATATAATAAATTTTATACATTTAATTTAATTATACTAAACTCCCCTACACTGTGTTTGGTTCATAGATTTAGATAGAGATTTGAATAAATAAATAAATAAATAAAATATGATTTTTGTACTTTCATACTATTAATATTAATTTTATTCTATTTAACTTTACCAAAAAAAAATCAGCATAATTTCTTAAAATTATATAATTGCATAGCATTTGTCCTGTCCATAGCATTGGAAAAAAAAAGATTTCATAGCGTTTGTCCTTATCCTCCCATTGGTCATTATGGTCGCAATAGTTGAGTGACACTGTTCATTAGTATTTCATCTAAAAAACATTATGGGTGTGAATACTAGGGGACAATTACACTGCAATGAAGTAAGAAAAAATAAATTATGAAAAATTTATAATTTTTATTATTAATGTTTATATAATTTTTCATTGATTTGAAATTTGTTTTTGGAAACTACATTGATATCCAGTTTCCCCATTACTTGATGGAGCCCACAGATGGAATAGGACTCTTTTGTAACATTAGCCTTCTGTCACCAGCATGGAAGACTTCATTTTGGGGCCTTTGACCTCACTACGTCGCTGTTTATTTAAAATAAACAATTAAAGAGATCCAAGTCATAATATGACACATGTTACCTTAGTATTTAAAATACACAATTAAAGAGATCCAAGTCATAATATGAAACATATTACCTTAGTATAAATCCAAATTAGAGGATTAGGTTCAAAGCATAATGATCTATCTCAACCCTCACGGCATGTCTCGTATGTGTGGCTATCAAAATTTTAGAACCCTTGCTTTCTTTTTCTTTTCTTTCTTATTTACTTATTTATTTATTTTCTGTGAAATGAATTTGTTTGTTCAAAATTTTTTAGAACTCATAAAAAAAGATTTTCAATTGTGATAATATATTTAATTTCATTTCTTACTTTATTTATTTATTTTTTTTAAATTTTTTTGGCATAAAACATTAGAATTCACATATAAATGCATGTAAAGCTTACTCACTTATATTTAGAAAATGTAAAAATACAATAAAAAAAGGACGAATTACATTAACAGTCCTCATAGCTTGGGACGTGTGTCACTTTAATCCTTAACTTTTCAATTGTGATACATTTGACTCTAAATTTTGAATTTCATTTCAAATAAGGACAATCAAAGATGTTTTCTTTGTAAATGGTCCAATCCAAGGGCAAAGTTATCATACAACTTATTTTATGTTGAATTGTATGTTGTTTGAAATATAATGACCATTTTATTTAATGAATAATGCTGAAGTTTTTTTGGTTATAAAGTTATGTTTGATTTAATTTTAGAATCTATTTTAGAAAAAATTTCTAAGAAATTAAAAATTAAATTTGGTGAAAAAAATTAAAAACACAACATTTTTATATAATTTTATCTTTTGGGAGGGTAGAAATAATTTATTTTCGCTGATATTTACTTTCATTAAATTAGTTTCAATTTTTTCAAAAATCAAACATGGTGACAATTTTGATATCATTATTAAACTAATCCATTAAATCAAAAAATCTAAAACTAAAAAAATTTCATATATTAAACATATCGATTACATAATAACCATAAAAAAATATCTGTTAACAACAAATACGACTATCTATTACATTATAATCGTCCAAAAATATCGATAAAACAACCACCCATTACATGATCATCATCCAAATACGTACTAAAAATTAATTTGATAAAAAAATAAAAATAAAAAAAATGTAAAAGATTTATTATTTTTATATAATTTTATTTTTGGTGGTAGAAATAATTTTTAAAAATTTAAAAATATTTTTTTGTTATTTATTTTTGTCAAATTAATTTTTATTTTATCAAATTGAGAACTTTGCCCTTGAAATGGAGTAGCAGTGTTTTTAATTGTTCTTATTTAAAACGAAATTCAAATTTTAGGGTCAAATATATCACAATTAAAATGTTAGGGATCAAAATGACGCAAATCTCAAATTACAGAAACCATTAACGTAATTCAACCTAAAAAACATGGGATTCTAGGGAGCTGTTTAAGTGTGCAACCCCCTTTAGGTTACACACCATATGCAACCTAATTATTAGCCCTTGGATTACAAAGAATTGACCAAGACCACTGAATTGTTTAATGGAAAAAGATTGGAAAGTGGGGCAACCGTTGTATAACCCAAACTAACGGTTGCTCCGGTTTTCAATCTTTTACCATTAAACAATTCAGTGATCTTAATCAATTCTTTGTAATCTAAGGGCAAATAATTAAGTTGCATATAGTGTGCAACCTTAAGGGGGTTGCACACTTAAACATCTCCCATATATGTCTTGCATATGGTATGCAAGGCATACTTAAGAATTATCCATACCGTTAATGTTTTTGATTAAAAATTATTAATTAGTTGAGGTTAACTCATTGAGTTAATCAAACTTATAATTTTATTTTTAAAATCATGACACATGTCGCTTATGTGTGTATTTTTTTATTAAAAAATACTAACAGTTGTATTCAATTGACTGAATTGAGATAAAATTATAAATTTAAGATCAAAATCGAATCAATTGAATTACAGGGATCAAAATAACATAATAATCAAAATACAGGGAATACTAATCACTCTGCTTGGTTTCGGTTTTAGAATTCACTTTTCAAAAAATTCTAATTTTTCATTTTCTGTACTTTGTTTATTTTCACTGAATTTTTTAAATATTTTAAATAATTTTTTTTTAATTTTTAGATACACCTAACATAAATATACTTAAAAAGTACAATATTTGTGAAAAATATCTTTAAAAGATTCACTAACTACCAAAAATATCAAAAAAATGCAAAAATTCAGTACATTTTTTTGTATTTTTGTGTATTTATTCATTTTTTAAAATATTTTTCCACAAATATTTTACTATTTAGATACATTTAAGTAAGATACATCTAAAAAAATTAAAAAAATTGCTTAAAATTTTAAAAATATTCATTAAAAATAAAAAAACACGAAAAATAAAAAACTCAATTTCTAAAAGTTTGAATTCAAAAAACTAAGACCAAAATACTGAATATAATTTGCCCTATATATATTATTAAAAGTAGCTTTTACCTTTAAATTTCTCTTTCCTATGTGACACATTGTCTCTCTTAATTGTCACATCAATATACCTTTGTATATAATTACTTTTAAAATTTAATATTTAAAAGACTTATATTTATACGTACTAAAAAAATACTTTTTTGGGAAGTTGGTAAAAAGTTGACTTTTGACTTTTTATCAAATTTTTTGGCTTTTTTGGAGGTGATTTGGGAAGTTGGTAAAAAGCTGGCTTTTTTACTTTTTGGTTTAATATTTATTTATGGCATCAAATCAAAATAAAATGACCAATATACCCTTGCCAAACTTTGGAATTTTAGGTTATTTATTAACATGGAGGGTATTTAAGTAATTTCACAAGGCAGCTTTTTTGTGACTTCCCAAATGCAAGTCTTGGCGTTTTCAGCAGCTTGGCGTTTTGCTTCCGTGGACAAAAACGTGGCGTTTTTCATCTCTTCCCAAAATGGCACTAAATTGGTTTTGTTCTATTTTCTTCACTTTTATTGAAGATATATATTATTTTTGCGTCTCTCTCATTTATATTTTAATATTAATTAATAATTAAAGAAAAAGGTAATCCTCACAATGATCACTATTATCTCCACATGCATCCCTCACAAGATGGGATGTAATAAAGCCCATTGTTGGTATAAGACTATTTTTATATTTTTATACTTTGATTCTTTGAATTTAAATTTGATTTTTTTTTATCTTTATCTTATATTTATGAAATTCACTTTCACTCTTAATTTTCAGTTGAGTTTATTTTTCTTCGATAATTTATCTAATTCTCTCATTTTATATTCATCTTTAAATTTAAACTTAATTTTTTTTTATCTTTATCTTATATTTATAGAATTCCACTCTTACCCTTCCTTTTCAATTGAATTTATTCGATTGAGTGTATTTCAAAAAAATTAATTAGCCCTGCATATCCATAAACATAGTGAAATCACTCATATATGTTATTTAAATATTTATCAAAATTAATATCATAATATGTAATTAATTTTTAATATATTTAATATTATTTTTCGCATTGTTACTTATTCGTGTATAGTACAAATTTTACGCTAGTTAATAATTAAAGAAAAGGGTAATCCTCACAACGATCACTATTATCTCCGCATGCATCCCTCACAGGATGGGATGTGATAAAGCCACTGCTGGTATAGGACTATTTCGTAACATTTGCTTCTTCACAGCATGGAAGACTTCATTGTGGGACCTTTGACCTCACTACGTCGCTTTTTATTTAAAATAAATAATAATTAAAATATCCGAGTCATAGTATGAAATATGTTAGATAGAATTTCAATTTTTTTTTTATATTATATTTCCACATTTTCTAAATGTGAGTAATTTTCAGGGTAAATTACTAATAGGTCCTAATAGTTAGACTTAATTCCCATCAAGTTCTATTGAAAATAAGTCTTGGTAAAATTGTCGCTAAAAATAATTTTTTGTGACAATTTTTTATATATGTCGTTAAAAATTGACAATTAGTGACTTTTTTTGGTCATGATTTTTATAAATTGTCGCTAAAACTTACAATTAGTGACATTTTCTTATGACAATTTTTTTTTCCATATGACCTATTAGACAATAAGTCCACTTATTATGACCTACACGTAAGTATCCCTAATTTTTATGTGAATTCTAATGTTTCATGCTAGGAATTTTTTTTTAAAAAAAAGTAGGAGATGAAATTAAATATATTATCACAATTGAAAATATTTTTTAATGACTTCTAAAAAAATTTGAATAAACAAATTCATTGCAAAAAAAAAAAAAAAAAGGAAGAAGAAGAAGAAAAAAAAAGAAAAAGAAAAAGCAATGGTTCTAAGACCTCGTTTGGCAAATTTTCAGTTTAGTTAAAAAGTCAAAAAATTATTATAAATTGTCACATCACTCTTTTTATTTTTCTGCACATTTTTTCATAAAAAATCAAAACATTACTAATATAATTTGTTCCAAAACGACGCCTAAGTGTTATTTTGATAGCCACATATATGAGACATGCCATGGGGTAGATCATTACGCTTTGAACCTAATCCTCATGGTGCGTACCAACCCAAAAATCATTTTCTGGACATTAATACAAACAGCTCCATTTTCCATCTCAATACATTGGATTGAAGTTGGTTTAAATGTGAAGTTGATGAATTTGAACAAAAACATTGTAAGACTAAATTTGCAAAAGTATTTTAAAAAATTCTACTAGTTTAATGTTTTTTTTGAAACTTAAAATTTTTTTAAAAAAAAATAAATTATTGTTTTGACACTGCTGCCAAACTGCTAGTCACCGGTAAAGTTACTGTAGGTAGCTGCGATCGGCGGTTGGTTCTAGTGGTGATATGAACATATAAGTAGAATATGTAGACATATAGGAAATACATTGACAAATATATGATACTAGATAAGTAAGTGAACATATGGCGGGATATATCGTCGACACTAAATAAATAGGTGAAATAGTGGATAGATAGACACATAAGTAGAGATAATATAATAATTATTATTCTTATAGTCTGAAAAGATTAAAGATGAAATTTTTAAAATTAAATTTATAACCCGAATTCCTTAAAAAAATTGTACCAAAAAAAAAAAAAAACGGTTGCACCAAACATGCAACCCTAAATAAATTTTTGGGGGGCCAAAGCCATGGATGGACCCATAGTCCATGAAAATTTGACAAAACATTGAATGCACAATGAATTAAAACTAAAAATAGATAGAGGTCAAAAAAAGACTAGAGAGGGTCCAACCTAACCACCAAGAAAAGTAGTATAGAATTTAGAAAGGGTCTCAAGTGTCTTTTTCTAGCTCTAGCTGGCTTTTGTGATAGACACATATTTCCCACACTTCACAAATCTATCTTTTATATAAAGAGGAAATGTCATTAGGTTTGTTTCTAGTTTTTTGAAATAACTTTCTAGAAAATTGTATTTTTATTTTTTTATTTTTTGTATTTTTTTTGTTTTTTGAACTAAATTTTTTTTAATATTTTAAGAAATTTTTTAAATTTTTTATGACACACCTAATATAAATACATTTAAAAAGTATAATTTTTTGTAAAAAATCTTTAAAAAATTCACTAAATACCAAAAATATAAAAAAAAATACAAAAATTCAATATATTTTTCGTATTTTTATGTATTTATTAATTTTTTAAATATTTTTCACAAATTTTTACTTTTTAAATACATATAAGTAAGGTGCATTTAAAAAAATTAAAAAAATTACTTAAAATTTAAAAATATTCACTAAAAACAAAAAATATGAAAAATAAAAAATTCAATTTTAAAAAATTAAATTCAAAATTAAAACCAAGCACACTAATAATTCTGAGATCAAAAAGTTTTGTCAAAAGGAGCAGGTATGTGCTTCTACTACCACTTTTTGTGCCTTCCTTCTTCAAAACTCACATGATGCATGTACTCACCTCATGACTCATGACTTTATCAAAAGAACACATACCCTCCTTGACTTCGTCAACCATTTCATTAAATATATACATAATAATGTAGGACAAGTAATTAAAGAGTTTCTAGTACAATTTAATTGAAGAGTTTCTACTTTTAAAATGTGTAAAATACACTAGCATCTCTTGAGATTTGATCTAATTATATTTCATCCCTTAATATTTTAGAAATTATATTTCCATCTCTGTGATTAATAATCTCATTTCACAGATACTCCTGTTTAGATAAAAGGCAACAACTCTTATTAGAAAAATTGAGAAAATTACATTGAAAAAAAAAGTAAAGCAAAGGAAAAGAAAAAAAAAAAATCAGAGGAAGTAAAGTAAAGAAAGAAAAGAGAGAGTGTATAATTTCAATATTTTTATTTCATCTAAATAATTACAATAATAAATGAGTTAGTATAATTTCTTAAACGTCGGAAGTGATATGTATTAATTTCAAGTGGAACTAATGTCCTCATTGACTGACTCGATTATTTTAATAAATAAAAATAACAATGTAGGACAAGTAATTAAAGAGTCACTAGTACCACTGACTGGAATGGTAAAAATCTAAAAAAAAAAAAACAAAAAACAAAAAAGGTCAAGCTAAGATTATTGATTTCAAACTATTGAGGTTTGGCAATTTGGAAAAGCAAACTCAAAAATATTTTAAATTTGGTAGTTTCTTCAGATGCGACTAGTTAAACACAACTCATTGATTTTGTGTTAGGTTTCAATTTTTATTTTATTTTTTTTAAGTAATTTTTTTTGTTTTAATTATAACTTTGCTTAAAATTTTGATTTCCCTGTTTCAGTACATCTCATAGATTAATTAGTATTCAAATTTAAGCTTAACTCAAATTTACTATTTCAATATTATTTTTTTTTTAATTTGTTACCTATTTTGTGTTGTACAATGATTAAAATTAATCCATTCTAAATAGAGATGTAAAATACAATCGGAGGCAACTCATTTAATTTCAATTTTGTTCTCCTTATGAATTCAAGGTTATTTTGGACACTCGGCTAAAAGTTCATATTTGAAATTTTCAGGAGAGTTGTTCCAATCTCTATTATTTTTTAATAATAATAATAATAATAATAATAATAATTTGAAAGACTATGTTACTTTCACATATTTGTCTATATGTCTATCTATCTGTCTATGTATCTATCTATCTGTCCACCGCAGGTTGCTGGCATCGTTTTTGGTGACGACAAATTTTATAGTAACTTTTTGATGAGTCACTGGTGGTAATAGTGGGTGGCGGTTGATAGTAATTTGTGAGAATAGAGAAAGAAAATTAAAAAAAAAAGAAGTAAAAAGGTAATAAAAAAAAAATTGAAAATAATAATTTGTAATTCTCACTAATATATTTCATTAATTATATTTTTAAAACAAAAATAAATCAAATCCTTATAATATACATTCATAAAAGGGGTTGGCTTCCCTCTAGTCCTTGATTAGACTTGTGGGGGCCCACCACGAGTCCCGTTTTGATAATCTGAATCGTTCAATATATAGAACTCATCGAGTACTATATGTCTGTAAAAAATTACGTTAATCGGATATCGATAGTTATGTGATTAAATCAGTTTTGTATATAAAAAAAATGGGCAATGAAAAAATAAACGGTTGACAGAAATTTGATCCGATAAGATCGCTATCGATATCCGATCAACGTGATTTTTTATAGACATATAATATTCTACGAGTTTTACACATGAACGGTTCAAATTATCGAAACGAGACCCATAATAAGTTTTCATAAATTTAACAATATCCTCTAATCCGATCACGAATGGAAAGAAAGCTCAACCCTTCATAAAAATATACTAGTTTCCATTTTTTAGGGGAATGAATTGGAGACACTTCATAAAATAGACTAGTCACCATATTTTGGGGGATGAATTGGAGACATTTTTATCTTTCAAATTATTTGGACTTGGTGTCAATGGTGTGATAGTACACTGCGTCAATTGTACAAAATCTGCCCCTCATGTCTGTACTATCAGCCATGAATTGACAATTAGTGGGTCATCCATACGAAATGACATACCACTTCATAAAAATAGACTAGTTACCATATTTTGGGGGATGAATTGGAGACATTTTTATCTTTCAAATTATTTGGACAGGGTGTTAAAGTCAATGGTGTGATGGTACACTGCGTCAATAGTGCCCCCTCATGTCTGTACTATGAGTCATGAATTTCAACAATGCTAGAGACCTCAGTATGGACGATCCAAGCATGACTTTCAGTGACATGACAGCGTGTGATTGGTCGAAATTCAAAAAAAAAAAAAATAAAAAATAAAAAAATAATTTTTTGGCCAATCAAGGAAGACCCCCAGCACCCCCAACTGGGGGTCTAAGTCATTTTTCTTAACAATTAGTGGGTGATCCATAAAAAATGACATCAACCCTATAACAGATATAGGGGTCCTTTGAAAGCGCCAAAAAAAAAAAAAAAAAGTTAGGTTCGGTTAGGTAAGAGTTTCGAATTATAATTCTACTTATTGATTTAAGTGTATTGTTTGTTTTGAACTTCCAAATCATAATTCTATACCCATTTCTCAAAACTCAATTCAAAACATAATCATTACTTTTCAAACTCATAATCAAACACATAATTCAAAATTCTTTTCAAAACTCAATTCAAATCAATATTTTAATATTTTAAATATTTTAAAAATATTTTAATTTTGTTAAGATTTTAAATATTTTAATATTTAAATATGTTACGATTTTTTTAATTTTTAATTTTTTGAATATTTTTAAATATTTTAATTTCAAAATATTAAGATTTTAATTTTTTAAAATTTTAAATATTTTATAAAATAAATTCAAACTCTATTTTATAAAAATATTTTTATTTTTAATTTTGTTGTTATGTACTTGGTTACGATTTGTATGTAGAGTTGAAAGTAGTATGGAGTTTCGAGTGATGTGTTTCGTTATGAGTTTTAAAAATAATTTCTTAATTGAGTTTTGTTTTATGTGTTTGGTTACGATTTGAGTATAGAGTTGTTTTTAAATTTAAAATATTAACATTTTAATTATTTAAATTTTTTGAATATTTAAATTATTTAAATTTTTACAATTTAATTTTTTTTGAATATTTATTTTAATTTTTTACTTTTTAAAATTTTAGATTATTTAAATTATTTAAATATTTGATTTAAATTTTTTGAATATTTATTTTGAAAAAAATTCTTTCCTTTGTAGTATTTTCAATTAAAAAATTGATTAATGTTATTTTCTGTTAATAATAAATTTTTTAATTGAATTTTAAAAGAGTTTGATTATGAGTGTTGATTAGAATTTTCAATAGTATGAAAGTAGTGTATTTTGTTATGAGTTATAACAATTTGAATTAAGTTCTGAAAACTCTTTCCAAAACTCATAATCAAATAAATTTTCTTACTTCACATGTCAAATCAAACTTTCAAAACTTAATTCCACACTCAATTCAAAACTCCATTCAACACTCTATTAAAAAACCATAACCAAACAAATTTTCTACACTCAAATCATAATTCCACAACTCACAAACTCAAAATACAACTCATACTCTCAAATCATATTTACAAAATTCTACCAAACGCAACCTTAGTTTTTAGCTTTTTTTTTTTTAAAAACTTATTTTGGGTCATATCACTTCTCATATTTTTTATTCACAAAAAGACAAAATAGATTAAAAAAGTCAAAAAATTAACTTTTTACCAACTTTTCAAAACACTCCATAATTGTCATTTGAATTTTTTTTTTTTTTTTTTTGAATTGACTAGTTCGAATATTTTAATTTGGTATTAAAAAATTTATTTGGATTGATTTTTTTTAAAATTTTTGTAAGAAAAAATAAAATACTTATGATTTAAATATAATATTTTATTATATTAATTTTTTAACTTATTTTATTTTTTAATGACTAATTTAGTTTTAATCCAACCTAATTTATGTAGCCAAATGAAGCCATAATTGTTTGTATTTCTGGTCAATAACAAATTATCTTTGTGATCCTTGGTTTTGGATTCATTGGAAATATTCCAATTTACTAACCCATCATCCATGGTTAAAAAAAATAGAAAAAAAAAAGTGACTTTGCATGATTAAGGGTTTAATAATATGATCAATAATTGTATGACCTAAATAAGTGTACTTTTTGTCTTTTTACGAAAAGATGTGCAGAAAAGTAGAGAAGTGATATGATGAAAAAAAGATAACAAGATAAAAAGATGGATTATTTGAGACTTCCCAAACTTGACCTTAGTCAAGAGAGAGAGGCCATAACCGTTTATTGTACGAAGAAAATTTTGATTTTTTTAATAAGAGCAGAGATTGGTCTAATTTACTTGAAACACAATCCATTATTAAGGGAAAAGTGGAATTTTGCAAGATTTAAGGGCTTCTATTGGATCAAATTTTCCGGTTTAGTTTTTGATAAGTAGGATAAAAATTTGAACTTTACCATTATGATAAGGTCCATGGAGTTCACCACGGATTTTATTTCGATAGTCAAACCGTTTATTTTATAAAGTCTTCCGTATGTATCATTACCTTACCAAACTAAACCAAATCAAACTAAATCAAGTCTTAAGTCCTATCAAATGGGATTGGCTCCGTATATATCATTAATGAAAAGAAATTAGATTTATTCAATAATCGTAATATTTTCATCTTATTGTGTTTTCCTATAGAAAAATAAATAGTTTATTTTTAAAAATATATTTGTCGTTTATTATTTTGGAGATAAATACAATATAATGAAAAGACTATGATTTAGGGGTGGGTGTGGGTCGGTTGCGGCCACGAAACTTCCAATCCGCTATCCGTCTGTCAAATTGGCGGATTGGAAAAAATCAATCTGCATCCGTCCGCCAATTCGGCGGATGTGGATTGAGCGAATTGACGGATTGGTGGATGGATGCGAATTGGTTTGGCGGTTTAAAATTTTATAAATTTTTAACATAATTTAACTTGTGTTCAAAAAAAAAAAACAAAAAACAAACAAACATAATTTAACTTGTGCACTTCCTAAAAAAAAAAGTATTACAGTCAATGACTTAAAAAATATTACAATCACTACATGCCTCATCCAAAGAAAGAAAGTTTCAAATTTTAGAATGTTACAATCACTACATGCCTCATCCACATTATAATCACAGCATGCCTCATCCACATAAAGTATTACAATCTGTGGTTCTTAAAATATAAAAATAATTCAAACCACCAAAACCATGAACAGAGCAGTAGTAGAAATTGTATGCCTATGTACTGTTACATTTATATCTGTTTTTGAAAACAAAAACCAACCAGCATATATCACCTTTTTTATTTATTATTTTTAGAGTTAGATTTAAAAACCAAAAATTATAGATAAATAATACATTTATTTTTCTCAATTCAAAAAAAATATTCAAGTTGAAAACTCTTTTTCAATAGAATATTTAAACTATTTTTCAATTGAAAACACAAACAGAATATCTATACAAATTAAAAACACAAAGCCTTACAAATTACTAAGGGTGTTCGCAGTTTGGCGGTTCGGTTGCTGCCAAAGAAACCTCAAATCCGCCATCCATCTAAAATTAGACGGATTGAAAAAAATCAATCTGCAACTGTCCGCTTGTCATCACACATCCGTCCAAAATGCGGCGGATCGGAGCCAAGTTTACTATGATTGGTATTATTATATTTTATTTAAATTATACATATACGGTCACTATACAACCAATATGAGTACTGAGCCATAAGAATCAACTATCACAACCGTAGCCAATGTAATGCCCTCAAAATAATACAATAAATCCAATTGTTATGTGGAAGATATAACAGAAATAAAATACTTTCATTCATCAGAGTTTGTTTATAAAGTTTAACATGCAGTCAAATGTCCTATAGGCTTACATCTTCCCAAGACATTGCTTGGTTACACAAAAGTGAGCACAACTCATTACAAATAAAGCCCTTGGCTAAACATATAACAATACACAATAAAGAAGCTCTTGCTTTCCACAAGTCCCTCCACGCTATTGCCTTGGTAGAAGCATATCACCTGCACCTGAAAATGGTATTCCCATATAGGGTGAGCCACAGCCCAGTAGAAATAATCTAACACAATATATGAGATTTAGCAAAGGTATAAGTACCAAGTGCATAAACAATGCCGGTACTAAAACATCCACAAACTTGTATATCCATATGATTCTAAGGCCAAACCTTATTCCATTTTCCTTTAATTTATTTCCAGCTCATTTATACTTCTCAATTCATGAGTCAAGACCATTATCTTTCAATTCAATTCCAGTTCATTATTCTACTCAATTCATGAGTTAAGTCCACTATCCTTCAACAACCAAACTGAGACTATAACTCAATGGTTTTCCAATTATGCAAAACACACATAAACACTTCAAACCTGCCATTTTACGGAAATTTCGTCCGCGGGAATCTGTACCCATGTATATATAAGATTTCGGGACTTTCCTTTAGGACACTCCGGCCAACTTATTATCAATGGAGTTCATTCCCTTTCTCCTCCCAACAAACATACATATATAATGTATTTATAAACATAATTACTTATGGAGTACATCCCATTTCTCCTCCTTAACAAGCATACATATACAATGTATTTATAAACATAATCATACATATGGAGTACATCCCCTTTCCCCTCCCAACAAGCATACATATACAATGTATTTATAACGTGGTCATATTCAATGACAACCAACAATGGATTAGTTTAAATCACATAATTCTTATGCAATTTCTACAACAATCATAGCTATCATCCACCGATAACCTAATACAATTATTTCTAAAGAGATATTCAATTTGAAGATAAATAATTTATTCAAAACTTCTAAATGTGTGAGATAATACATATCCAATTTCACCATCTATATCAATAGCCATCCAATTTCACATATTCAATGTAAATTCCAATTATTTATACAAAATAATTATTTAATCAAATTAGGGCAAAATCTCCCCTTTTCCAAATATCAACCCAAACACCAAAATCAACCATTTTGGCACAATACAACCTTGTATTCAAACCCCAAACCCATTTATTCCATGTTCATCAAAAACCCCTCTTTTCATTTCATACCCAAATCCTAGATTTGTTCAATCCTCTCCCAAATCTCATCATCTATACACAATAACAAATAACTAAGATAAAAACCATAAGAGAGTGTAGAAAATTCCTAACTCAAGTGTAGAAGACCCAATAACAAGGAGGAACTTCAAAGATGACGAAACCAATTTCTTCTTGGATCAAAATGAAGCTCTTGAAGCACTCTACCTTATTCTCAAATGCACTAGGGTAGAGAGATCCTTAGATGTAGGTGTATTTGTAGAGAGAAGTCGAATTCTAGAGAGAGAAGCAGCAAATTTAGGGTTTTTGAGTGAAAGGAAATAAAAAAGTGAAGTAAAACTACGCTGCTGGGAACTGATATACGCCAGGCTCGCTCGAGCGAAGGAATGGTCACTCGAGCGACTAGACACAATAAGTCGCCTCGCTCGAGTGCAAGAAGCGTCGCACAAGCGTAGAATACATGGCTTCAGAAGTTTTTTAGACGCACACCGTCGTTCGAGCATAAGAAGCCTCGCTCGAGCGAAGAACACTACTCTGCAAAAATGTTGGGAGCTCACAAAGCTCGCTCGAGCGCAAGAAGTCTCGCTCGAGCGAAGAGGCAAATTTCTGGACAATAATAATTTGAACAACTTGCAACCAACCTGTTTCAAATATGCCCAAGACACTCCAAAACTCCAACTCCAAGACAAATGAGGGAAAACAAGACATGGATAACCATTCAAACCATACCAACCCAAGTCCGGAACACCACAAGAGATGGGTCAACAACCGGGATCGCTATAACCTCCCCCCCTTAAAGAATTTTGTCCCCGAAATTACAAATCGAGTCCAAAATCATAATTAGACTATTCACAACCATGTTATTCTTACAAGTTCATCACCATGACCCATTCCCGGTCATCCATTCTCATCGACTTGATTCACAAGTCCAGATTAAAGTATATTTTACAATTTCCCAAACATTTGCAATGTTTAATCAAAATCCAAGTTTTTCAAAAATTTTACACAGCATATACAATGCTTCCAAAAGTGATACAATAACCACAATTCTCAAAACATATGCAATGTTTATATTGAATCCATGTTTTTCTCAAACAACTATAACATATACAATGTTTCTCGAAATTTAAAACATATACAATGCTTATACTTTTCATTAACATAACCAAATTCTCAATACATGTGCATGCATAAAAAAACAAGTCCGGATATTTCTCTCGGACTCCCAATTCACGTTCCCAAGTCGCTTCCTTGACCTCGTGATGTTTCCACAATACCTTTACCAAGGGAATTGTCTTCTCTCGCAAGACTTGGTCCCTTCTATCTAAGACTCTCACCGGTTTCTCCTCATACGAAGCATCATCATCTACCTCTAAGTCGGTCCAATCTAACATGTGCGATGGATCCGGCTCATATTTCTGAAGCATACTAATATGAAACACGTCATGAACCCTGAAAAGCTGTGGCGGTAACGCCAAACGATAAGCAACCTCCCCAATCCGCTCAAGGATCTCAAAAGGGTCAATAAATCAAGGGGACAACTTCCCACTCTTTCCAAACCTCATCAAACCCCATCTAGGTGATATCTTTAAAAAGACATGATCTCCCACCTCAAAAGACAAAGGTCTCTTCCTATGATTGGCATAACTTTTCTCGCGACTTTGAGCCGTAGCTAGCCTCTTACGGATAAGTACTACTTCCTCCGTCGTTTCCCGAACCAACTCTGGACCTAACAAAGGTGTATCACCCACCTCGGCCCAACACACAGGGGATCTACATGGTCGACCATACAAGGCCTCAAATGGTGCCATGCTAATACTCGATTGGAAACTATTGTTATAGGCAAACTCCACTAAGGGCAAGTGCCTCTCCCACGAACCTTTAAAGTCAAGGATACAGCCTCGAAGCATATTCTCAAGGATCTGAATAGTACGCTTGGACTGTCCGTCAGTCTGAGGATGATACGCATTACTAAAAGTCAATCTAGTGCCCAAGGCACTCTGCAAGCTCTGCCACATCCGAGCTATAAAACGCGGATCTCTATCCGAAACAATCGTCACAGGGATCCCGTGCAACCTCACTATGTCCCTGATGTATAGGTTGGCAAGATAATCTACCGAGTCACTTACACGCATAGGAGTAAAATGCGCCGACTTAGTTAATCGATCAACTACCACCCAAATGGCATCTCTACTCCATTGAGTCCTCGGAAGGCCCACAACAAAATCCATCGTGACATGTTCCCACTTCCACTCAGCTATAGGCAAGGGTTGCAACAAACCCGCTGGCCTCTGATGCTCGGCCTTCACTTGTTGACAAGTAAGACATTTCGATACAAACACAGCTACACCCTTTTTCATACCTCTCCACCAAAACTGGTGTGGTGGCCGAATAAATGGCAAGGATAAAGGAGGTATATTTTAGAAGCTAGACGCTAGCCGGCATACATCCCGCAAGACAAGGAGCCGAACACCTTAAATAGGCCGAATAGGGAAGGATCCCTAGAGCCGAATAATGGAAAAAATAATGATTGAAAAAGTAGGCTCTGGCCCCAAGGATCATAAGAAACAAGTATAAATATAGTGGCAACGAACTAGAAAAGGTATGTAAGAATCACTTCTAAAAACTTAGTGAACAAGCTTTCTTGAGTAGAAGAACTGACTTGTCCGTCGGAGTGCTAATTCCGGCACCCCCGACCGGAGTACTTTGTCTTTGCAGGTGACTAGCTGAGGATCATTAGCGTCTCCCAGGATCCGAAGAGTATTTCCAACCACTTCCCCACAATTGGCGCCGTCTGTGGGAATACTCGAATACATCCATGGAAGGCGTGACCGAAGATCCTCTGATAGCCACCGACGCGACCACACAGGTAGACGACCTCACCCCAGCCAATATGCTCGGAAAAGAGACCATCGCGGCACGACGCGCCTTGAACTTCGATTCGCCAACGACTTCAGCGCAAGAAACAATGCAGGCTATTATAGAACAAGCAAAGCAGAACGAACAAAGGCTCGAGAACATGATCGCTGAGAACGAACGACTCCGTCAGGATTTGGCCCTGGAGGTAGCAAAATCTAGAGAGGCCATGCGCGAGGAACCAGAGCGACCTCCGAGGGCAGACGGGCAAAGACCTCGGGCCGACCAAAAGATACCAATAGCAACTCCAACTCATCATCCACGGAGCTCGACGCAAGGGACGATCCGAAACCTCCAGCTCCTCCAAAAAGATCTGCGAACAAGGAACAAGCGCAGGAGAATCAGCTCAAACGAGGAAGACCAGCACGATCCTTTCGTTCGACGGATCGCAAGGGCATCCCTGCCCAAGAAATTCAAAGCTCCGTCGTTCACTCTTTACGACGGAAAATCAGACCCCACTGATCATATCCGTCATTACAAACAGGCCATGACGCTACACGCAGACAATGAAGCCCTCATGTGCCGAATATTCCCTAGCAGCCTAGGTCCACTAGCCGTCAGGTGGTATTACAAGTTGGAGCCAGCTTCGGTTAAAAGCTTCCGACAACTGCAGAAATCCTTCAGGGCCAGGTTTATCACCAACGAGGTACAACCGAAACAGGCCGACTCCCTCTGGGCTATGCAGATCCAGTCGGGAGAGACGCTCAGAGCGTATTCGGCGCGATATTGGGAGTGCTTCAATCTTGTTGACGACGCTTGCAACGACTCCAGCCTGGCCATCACCGCCTTCAAAATGGGTTTACATCCTGACAGTGCTCTGCGCAGTTCCCTGACAGAAGGCCCCCCAAAACAGTCTGGGCACTGATGAAGAAAGTTGAAGAATATTGTAAAGTCGAAGATGATGCCATAAGAATAAAAGCCGGACAAATCTCCAGCAAAACGGCCCTCCCCGAAATCGCTCGACCAATAAGCTCCGTGCCGCCACCGAGCCCTGAGCCCCGGCAACGAACCAAGCGAGACAAAAGGCGGGACTCCCGCCGATCGAGCGATCAGTGCTCCCACCGAACGAACGAACAACTACAAGTCGACAGCAGACGCTCAAGGCGAACCGACAAAAATACACGAGTTGACAGAGCCGATCGCAGCAATAATGACCAAAGTCCAGCACCTTCCATTTTTCAAGTGGCCGTCGAAGATGGTGGGGCCTCCCGACAACGGAGGAGGGACAGACGATGCGAATACCACAAAGATCACGGCCACGAAACCGAGAGTTGTTATGCGCTAAAGGATCATCTGGAGGAACTAGTACAAGATGGTCGATTGCAACAATACGTGAGCAAGGGGAAGCCAACCAAAGCATTAGCCCTGAGACAGGATTCGCCTCCGCTTGGTGTGATCCACATAATCTACAGTTGCCGGCATCCCCGACCGTGCATACAATCCAATCACACCCAATTCCCCAAAAGAATAACATGTCAACTGGCAGGCCCAGAGAAACTCCGACAATTAAGTTCGATGACTCCGACCACGTCGGAACGGTGGCCAGCCACGTCGATCCTTTGGTCGTCAAATTACGCGTACGATAGTTCAGCGTTGAACGCATTCTCGTAGATCCAGGCAGCACTTCGGAAATTTTGTACTACAGAACTTTTGTTGAACTCGGCCTCAACGAGTCGGACCTATCGTCGTCGTCTCAACCACTGTTCGGCTTCAACACGAATCCAGAGTACCCATTGGGGAAGGTCGTGCTCCCTGTTCGAGCGGGCTCAAAAACGGTTGACGTGGAATTCTTGGTTGTTAAGCTTCCGTCACCGTATAACGCCATCATGGGACGTCCCTGGTTGCACATCATGAAGGCTGTCCCAAGCACCTACTATCAGCTTATGCGCTTCCCAACAGACCGTGGCATTGAGGAGATCCGTGGCTCACCGCAATCCGCGCCAACGTAGATCTTAAGAAGATCCATTTACGGACCCGACTTGTGGGATCCGATGCTTGTACTGGTACCACGTTTTAATGAAAAATCGACTTTCTTTGTCACTCCTCTTCAAGCACCATAGGGCCGAATAAGTCTCCGGATTCGGAGCGCCCTTCGTGGATTTCACGATTGGCCAAGATAAGTCTCCGGATTCGGAGCGCCCTTCGTGGATGTCACGATTGGCCAAGATAAGTCTCCGGATTCGGAGCGCCCTTCGTGGATGTCACGATTGGCCAAGATAAGTCTCCGGATTCGGAGCCCCCTTTGGTGCATGACACCATAGGGCCGAATAAGTCTCCGGATTCGGAGCGCCCTTCGTGGATGTCACGATTGGCCCAGATAAGTCTCCGGATTCGGAGCCCCCTTTGGTGCATGACACCATAGGGCCGAATAAGTCTCCGGATTCGGAGCGCCCTTCGTGGATTTCACACGATTGGCCAAGATAAGTCTCCGGATTCGGAGCCCCTTCGTGGATTCACGATTGGCCGAATAAGTCTCCGGATTCGGAGCGCCCTTTGGTGTCACGATTGGCCAAGATAAGTCTCCGGATTCGGAGCCCCTTTGGTGCATGACACCATAGGGCCGAATAAGTCTCCGGATTCGGAGCGCCCTTCGTGGATGTCACGATGGCCGAAAGTCTCCGGATTCGGACGCCCTTCGTGGATGTCACGATTGGCCAATAAGTCTCCGGATTCGGAGCCCCCTTTGGTGCATGACACTATAGGGCCGAATAAGTCTCCGGATTCGGAGCGCCCTTCGTGGATGTCACGATTGGCCAATAAGTCTCCGGATTCGGAGCCCCCTTTGGTGCATGACATAGGGCCGAATAAGTCTCCGGATTCGGAGCGCCCTTCGTGGATGTCACGATTGGCCAGATAAGTCTCCGGATTCGGAGCCCCCTTTGGTGCATGACACCATAGGGCCGAATAAGTCTCCGGATTCGGAGCGCCCTTTGGATGTCACGATTGGCCGATAAGTCTCCGGATTCGGAGCCCCTTTGGTGCATGACACTTAGGGCCGAATAAGTCTCCGGATTCGGAGCCCCCTTTGGTGCATGACACATAGGGCCGAATAAGTCTCCGGATTCGGAGCGCCCTTCTGGATGTCACGATTGGCCAGATAAGTCTCCGGATTCGGAGCCCCCTTTGGTGCATGACACCATAGGGCCGAATAAGTCTCCGGATTCGGAGCGCCCTTCGTGGATTCACGATTGGCCAAAATAAGTCTCCGGATTCGGAGCCCCCTTTGGTGCATGACACCATAGGGCCGAATAAGTCTCCGGATTCGGAGCGCCCTTCGTGGATGTCACGATTGGCCAAATAAGTCTCCGGATTCGGAGCCCCCTTTGGTGCATGACACCATAGGGCCGAATAAGTCTCCGGATTCGGAGCGCCCTTCGTGGATGTCACGATTGGCCAAATAAGTCTCCGGATTCGGAGCCCCTTTGGTGCATGACGATAGGGCCAATAAGTCTCCGGATTCGGAGCCCCCGGGGATTGCCAACCCCTTTGGTGCATGACACTAGGGCCGAATAAGTCTCCGGATTCGGAGCGCCCTTCGTGGATTCACGATTGGCCAGATAAGTCTCCGGATTCGGAGCCCCTTTGGTGCATGACACCAGGGCCGAATAAGTCTCCGGATTCGGAGCGCCCTTCGTGGATGTCACGATTGGCCAAGATAAGTCTCCGGATTCGGAGCCCCCTTTGGTGCATGACACCATAGGGCCGAATAAGTCTCCGGATTCGGAGCCCGTTTTAATCAACTAATTAAGCCGAATCACTAGTATGGTTCGCCGGACAAGGCGTGCCTTATTCGGCCCACGAGTACGACCCATTCCGGTTTAATTCACATCCCGCCTAAAGCAAGGGCCGATTCCTGAATACAGGAAAAATATTTAAGCAAAAATATCTAAGCTACACAAACGTTCCGGTAGCAAACTCTCCGATAGCAAACTATTAAACCATACGAAATGACTTGCCTAACCATTAAAAGTTGGAATCTGGCATAGCTAAACAAAAGATTTTCAGAGTGAGACTCAATTATATAAAATAACACTTTTTATTTGATTTAAAAGTTGTTACATAGACGCAATCCGCGTTCGAACATTACAATATCTATCTCTAACTTCTAAGACAAATCACGCATCGATCTAGCCGCGCCTGAATCGCATGTCGCTGGGCCTCTGACACCATCGACAATGTCAAGGCCAAGATCCAAGACAAGGGAGGTTAGGGGCAGCGGTCGTTGTGTCTCCTTTCGGGGCGATCTGCTTCAACGACTTGAGGCTGACGTGTTTCCAGTTTCTCCTTTCAGCGGTCCACCTCCTACATCGGAGAATCCCCGCCGCAAACCGTCTGAGCGCCAAGTTCGGCCGGAATTTGAGCCCCTGCGACTATCATCACCATCTGATGGTGAGAACGCTTGACCATCCCACGCAATAGATGTTTGATTGCATGAGGCGCCTGCCGCTTTTATTCTCAGTAATGGCCGCGATCTCGAGGCCCAAATCCCGAGGTGATTTTATCAATACTAAATCCCACGAGACAGGCGTCGGTCAACATTCTCCATGACCTAGTTAACCCAACGGTTGGCCAAAATGCACGCGCACAGGCTGCGCAAGGGCAAAAATTACCTAGCTCAATCGGCTAGACATCTGGCATCGGCATTCGAGCTAAGTCAAAATGCCGTAGCCCCTCCGATCTCTGGCTCACGACTTCTTCAAATTTCAACGACACACGCCGCAATGGCTTTATTAAAAAGTAAACGGCCATTAACATGTAGGCCGATCACGCACAACGAATCATCGCATCGATTTAAACATGCCGAGTCCGATTGATTATTTTACTCTATCCAAACATTTATGCAATCAAATTATCCGCACACGCCGCAATGCGGGAGACAATTTGATATTTCAATAAAGCGTCCTTTTATTCAAACAACCAAGAAATTACATATAGCAAACGCGACTACGTTCGAACCTTACAATAATTAAAGTCAGACGGCATCGCCCTCATCCTCACTCTTTTCAACCTCGAAGCAGAAAATGGAAAATCCTCACTGTGGTAGAGAGTGACGCCGAATCGATGCCTGACAAGCGAGAATTCGGCGACTTGAGATGCCTTGATCCAACCATGCCTGAACCCACGATTTTCACACTCGGCAAACCTCTTCGGCAAGCGTCTCCTGGTCTTTTGGATTCCAACCAACGCCCTTCGTGAAAACCTTTTTCATAAGAACCTCCCCTTGGCGGACTCCAATGCGAACATGCTCGCCGTTTCGCGATCGGCGATGGCAGCACTTATAAGCCGACTGGTAACCCTCTCCTCCACGATTGGATTCGGATTCACCTGCCCAGCTGGTTGCGCTTGAGCCGCTCTGATCTCTCTTAACTCACGTTCAGCCGCCTCCACGCGAGCCCTAAACTGCGGATACGCTCTTCCTTTTTCTCCATTTCTCGACGGGCGGCGCGCAATCGCATGTCGACTTCGTAAGCCGTATAGAGCCCTTTCACACGCCCCATGAATGCCCTCGCGAAATACTTCGTAGTCCTGACGACCGACCATTGACTGCTGCACTTCCGGAGGAAATATTTGTCGAGCAAACTCGACCGCCACGTCTGGATCTCGAACGATCGAGTCCGCTTCCGTCAGGTTTATTCCTCACAAATACTGCAAACTTAATGGGCGCGGATTCGCGTCTGATCTCCTTTCGACTTGGGCGTGTGGCATCATCTCCCCTGACTGCCTATCCCGTCTGGGCCACCTACTACGACGTCGAGGAGATTGACGCCTCTGTCGACCCATAGAACTCTTACTCCCAGCACGCAAGGGCCCACCACGGGTTCACTTTGCTTCATTCATCACCGCCAAGCTCAGCCAATGTCTTGGCTTCCCCTTTGCTGTTAAGAAGAGTTTGTTGGACATTCGTACAATAGATTTTCTCTCAGGAGTCTGAATCAGATAAGCTACCAGACTCTTAAAAGCTATACCTTTAATCATTTAACGCTCGCAGAGGCAGCACGATCGAGGCAAGTTCATTAATTGCGACACCCAATCGACTGACGCCGACTAAGTTGACGGCAGATTCATCAATCTGCTCGGCCAAACTACCCCAGCCGGCTCACGAATTGATTCCTCAGAGCCAGAGTTCTTATCATGAACCCCCTGGGGCAAGGGCAGATTCATCAATGTGTTCGGCCAAACTACCCCAGCCGGCTCACGAATTGATTCCTCAGAGCCAGAGTTCTTATCATGAACCCCCTGGGCAAGGGCAGATTCATCAATGTGTTCGGCCAAACTACCCCAGCCGGCTCACGAATTGATCAGAACCAGAGTTCTTATCATGAACCCCCTGGGGCAAGGCAGATTCGTCAATCTAAGGGCCGAAGATCAGTAGGCAGTGAAATTGCAAATGGTGATTTTGATGGGATATGTATTGAATCTGCAGAAAACTAAAGTTTGGATAAACGATATTCTATATACGGCTTGTTTAGAAGAGTTTCCAAATAAAATCACTCACTCGGACCAATTCAGGGTTTCCCCACAATATATGCAATCCCATTTTACCAAATGCATTGACAAACACAGAACTCTTTCATTAAAATTAAACCACAGAACTCTTTTATACAAAGTGTGTGGTGGTAGAGCAAAAATTACAAGGAAATTTTCATCAATAAATTGCGCGCAGATGTTAACCAATTTATACATGAAAACTACCCTGAACCAACAAAGCACTATCCAAAAGAAGGAAAAACAAAAACAAAAAGACGGCTGCTCAGTAAACGGCCCCCAGATCATTCGTCTCGTATCAGATTCAAGTGGCTCAACATCCACCTGCTCATAAGGAATCGGCAAGTCCAATGTAACCTCAGCGGCGGCAAGGGCTTTGAGCCAGCATGTTTGAACCCGCGATTCTCAAACTTGGACACTTCTTCAACATATTCTGTCAGAGCGGCGCCCCTCCCTGCTTTAAAGGCCTCCGATTCAGCTTCTCGCGGGCCGCCTTAAGCTCCTCTAACTGAGCTTCCTCTTCAGCAAGTGCTTCCTTGGAAAGTTTGAGCGATTCCTCGCTCACATTCGCTCTACCCTCAGCATCAACATGAAGCTGTTCGGCCACGCGAGCCCTCTCTTCTCCGCTTCGGCCTCGCGCTCTCCATTTCAGCTCTCATAATTTCGAACTCGGCCCTACTTTTCTGACCCTGCACCTCTGTTTGCAAATGGTCAATTCTCCCGAGAGCATCACGCAGGCGGCGACCCAAGTCGGTGATCCTTCCGACCGTCTGCAAAACAATTCGGTATGATTAGACGCCTTTAACAAACAAATAGCGAAATGAAGGTGACCTACCAGGAGTGCCGATTGAGCAGTTAGGCAATGGCCATAATGTCAGGCACGGCACCGAAGGCTTTGTTGTCAGCCGGCAGAGAAATCGAAGCCGCCAAGCTCAGAGCCACGGCCGGATCCTCGACGGCTGAAGCGTCGGATAAAATCGGCATATCCCTGATCTTTGGCTGAATAACGAACGGAGCGACCGCGTCCGTTCTTCAAGCCGAGGCCGTTTGCTATCAGGGCCAGCTTCTGAACTCGCTTCCCCTCTCCGGCACCGCGCTTTTGGCCTTGCTCCGGAATCGGCCGTTTCCCATCGATTTTTCTCCACCCTCTTTTTCCGTATCGGATGCAACACCACTGTCCCCCCGAAACGGGTACGAACGGCTTGATCGAGCTGGGATCTGATGCGGCACATTCAACCTTCTTTCGGGCGCCATTCGCTCCGCATTTCTTTTACGTGCCATCTGCGTTAGGCTTTCCTTCGCCATACCCTCAAAGAAATCGCCGGGTAGATCCCCCAAATTTGCAAAAATATCCCCGAAGAGAAATCTGTTCGTCCTGAGGCGGATGGCTCGGTGGCCTCGAATGCGAGCGTATGGCCTCGTCGCCTTCTACTACTCTCTCAGTAGACCCCTCCGCCGGATCGGCGACCACCTCAACGGTCAGCTCGGCGTCTTCCCCCGAATCAGGAGCTACGAGACCGATCTGCCTAAGGTTTTTGAAGCTGGGGAAGATAAGCGCCGAGAGCTGTTGATTGCCGACTGGAATCGGAATTATCTGCAGCCGAAAGTAGAAAGTAGTGTAAGTGGGTTCGTACCGAAGGAGAATATGGGCGGCTCTCCCCTGCTGTTGTACGTTTGGACGGTCGAAATATCTGAGTGGAGTCTTGATTTCCCCAAGAACCGCGTCGTCAACCGAAGTCAGAATTTTCTTCAACCTATTACCTGCAGAAGATGAAAAGCGATTAGAGAAAAGAGCCGAATAAGAGATAGACCAACAAACAGGACATTGCGTGGCAACCTGGGTCGCCCTTATGTCTGGGAACAGGGTCCAGGCGATCCTCCCCTTCAGCGAACTCCCAATTACCTTGGACGTTGACCATCACGTCGTCAACCCGTTTGCCAGAACTGGCAAGCATAGTCACCAAGTGATGGTTGGTATCTTGGCCCTGAGAAAATCGCCCCAGCCGACCGGAGGATTTGGCTAAGGCGTAACAATGCCGAATGGCCGGAATCCCAAGGTTAATCCTAAGGGTCGGTTCAACTCTAAGACCCCCATGATGATTCGAAAGAAATTTACGTTGGGTTGAGAGGGAATCAAACCCCAATACCGGAGAACGGCCCTAAGGAGTGGGTGTAGGGGGAAACGAACCCCGCCCTCCGCAATGGATAAAAGAGGGAATACGATCGTGTTCTATCTTCCCTCTCCATGTCGAGAGCATTGTCCGTTACAAGGGATATAATGGACGTCGTCAGGAATAGAAAAATGTTGCCGCGGAAGCCGGAGATGCGATCCTCAGAAAGGAGGTCTTTCAAATGTTTGGCCATCCTAGCAAAGAACTAAGTATTCGCCGAAGCTAAAATAACAAACAGAAAAATAGGATTACAAAGAAGGGATAAGAAAAACTTACGAAGAACAGATGAGACAAGGGAAGGCGGGAGAAGTTGCAGAAGACGCGAGTCACGGAGGGATATGCACTGGCAATCCAAAAGTCTCAAAAAGATCGACGAAATATGAATCCGAAAGGACCAAAGTTTCAAATCGCAATAAATGCTGAGGTATATATGAATAGAGCTGGAAAGCGCAATGATGAGCAAAAGGCGCGTGCTTCCTGACATATATTGGGCGCGCGAAGCCGCCTGACGCTAAACTCCTCAAATTCTGAACCAAACACGCCGATTGACTGCCGTCAACAGGGAGTTCGGAGGGCAATTGTGTGGTGGCCGAATAAATGGCAAGGATAAAGGAGGTATATTTTAGAAGCTAGACGCTAGCCGGCATACATCCCGCATAGACAAGGGCCGAACACCTTAAATAGGCCGAATAGGGAAGGATCCCTAGAGCCGAATAATGGAAAAAATAATGATTGAAAAAGTAGGCTCTGGCCCCAAGGATCATAAGAAACAAGTATAAATATAGTGGCAACGAAACTAGAAAAGGTATGTAAGAATCACTTCTAAAAACTTAGTGAACAAGCTTTCTTGAGTAGAAGAACTGACTTGTCCGTCGGAGTGCTAATTCCGGCACCCCCGACCGGAGTCTTTGCATCTTTGCAGGTGACTAGCTGAGGATCATTGGCGTCTTCTAGGATCCGAAGAGTATTTCCAATCCACTCCCCCACAACTGGCGACTAAGATCATGATACATCTTTGTGCCTCTCGGATGCACTATAAGGCGTGAATGGTGAAAATCTCGGAGTACTTCCTCTCGGCAAGACTCTGGTATGAACAAATGGTCACGGTATCTCACACTCTGGTTGGGATACACAGTCAAACCTCTTTCTACCTTTCCATTGGAAATCTTCTCTCAGAGAGATTTCACCTCAAGATCACCTCTACGCTTCTAACACTCGGTTCACAAGCGTAGGTTGTGTAACTACTGAAAATAAGGCTATAGACTCAATAGACTCACTCAGTTGTAAGTCAAACTCACTAAGAGTACCCAACATTTCCCATTCTCGGATGGCGATATAAGTTACACTGCTAACTGATTTCCTACTCAAAGCATCGACCACAACGTTGACCTTCCCCGGATGATAGTACAACTCGAAATCATAATCCTTTATGAATTCCATCCACTTCCTCTGTCTCAAATTCAAGTCCTTCTGCGTAAACAGATATTTTAGACTCTTGTGATCAAAGAACACTTCAAATTTCTCACCAAACATATAGTGCCTCCAAATTTTCAAGGCAAATATCACCGCTGCTAACTCTAAGTCATGGGTAGGATAATTCCTCTCATGTGTTTTCAACTGCTGTCAGCCATAGGCTACCACTTTACCTTCTTGCATCAATACACAACCTAAACCTTCCTGTGAAGCATCACAATATACTGAATAACTCAGACCCCTCTCCGGAATAATCAATACTGGAGCAGTGGTGAGTCTAATCTTAAGCTCTTGGAACGACTTTTCACAAGTCTCACTCCACACGAATTTGATTTCTTTCCTCGTCAACTTAGTCAAAGGTGAAGCTAGTCTAGAGAAATCCTTCACAAACCGACGGTAATACCCGGCCAAATCCAAGAAACTACGAATCTCGAAAGCATTCTTAGGTTATGCCCAGTCTTGCACTGCCTCTATCTTGGATGAATCTACAGCCACCCCTTCCCCGGATACCATATGGCTTAAGAACTTAACTTCCCTCAACCAGAATTCACATTTCCCAAACTTAGCATACAACTTGTGGGCTCTAAGTAACTCAATTACTACTTGCAAGTGCTCATCGTGTTCCTTCTCAGAAGGTGAGTAAATCAAAATGTCGTCCACAAAGACAACCATAAAACGATCTAAGAATTCTATGGAAAATCCGATTCATTAAATCCATAAATGCTGCTGGAGCATTAGTTAGCCCAAAAGGCATCACAAGAAGCTCATAATGGCCATAGCGCGTACGGAATGCCGTCTTTGGGATATCCTCCTCCCTTACCCTCAACTGGTGATAACCCGATCTTAGGTCTATCTTAGAGAAACAACAAGACCCTTTCAACTGATTAAATAGATCATCTATATGAGGCATTGGGTACTTGTTCTTAATAGTAACCCGGTTCAACTTCCGGTAATCAATACAAAGTTGCAACGCTCCATCTTTCTTTTTAGCAAAAAGAGCCGATGCTCCCCAAGATAGAGTACTAGGGCGAATAAAACCCTTATCTAGCAATTCCTGGAGTTGAATCTTCAACTCACTCAATTCAGCAGGTGCAAATCTATATGGAGCCATAGAAATCGATGCCGTACCAGGCACTAAATCAATAGAGAATTTGATCTCTCGGTGAGGTGGTAAACTAGTAAGATCCTTAGGGAAGACATCTGAGTATTCACAAACCACCCTCGGTAACTCAACTCGGATTTCATCACACTCACTACTCAGAAAGGTAGCAAGGAGACAACTAAGTTCACTCTGCCCATGCAGATCATACACCGATGATAAGTCTCTATCCACCCGATCTCCCAAGAAGTAAAAACAATCACTGCTTAAGGTACATACAGTAACCTTCTGATGGTAGCAATCTATAACAGCAAGGTATGATGATAACCAGTCCATACCCAATATGACATCAAAACTAGACATGTTAAACAATACAAATGCAAAAGGTAATCGACGACCAGTAACCTCGATGTCACAACCCCGACATCCCTGTTTCAAGCTAACCTCACCACCATTAGGTGACTCTACACAAATAGGAGATGCTAACTGTGCCAACTCCAAACCCAAAACTGATACAAACGCATACGAAATAAAAGAATGGGATGCACCCGTATCAATCAATACATTAGCAACTGAATTGCAAAACAAAAAGGTACCTCTTGCTACAAAAGGAGCAAGTACAAGATCTGGCACTGCAACTGCGTACACATGCCTAGTAGGTCTCTGCTCAACCTGCTCACCCCTTGGAGCATAAGCCTAATGCACTAATTGAGCTGAAGAGACTCCCTAATTAGCCTTTGAGGCTTGTGCTGACTGTGCTGGCTGGTGACTCTGTGTTTGCCTCAAGCTAGACACACCAGATGCACCACCTGACTGTGGGCAAAACCTCTTCAGGTGCCCTGCCTGCCTACACTGATAACAAGTGAGCAGCTGGTTTCTTCCCTGACTCTGGCTCTGAAAACGAGCCGAAGTTGATGCTGCTTGCTGCCCTCCTCCTCTTTGAGGGCAAGTTGGAGACTTGTGGCCCAACTGTCCACACTTATAACAAGTAAAATCTCCCTGGCCACCCTTTCCAGAACCCGAACTCGGTACTAGAAAAGTATACCTTGATAGAGCTCCCTGGGACTGCTGAGAGTTAGAACCCCTCTGCCTCTTATTATCCCCCTGACTATCCTGACTTCTCCTAGAGCCCCTCATTTTCTCTTCCTCTGCATGCATAATAGTCTTAAGATGGGTTGCTGCCTCCACAAGGAGCCCATAATCTATAATCATGGACCCGGCCACTCAAAATATGAGTCTGGTCCTCAACCATTTCTCGAACTCTAAACAACGACGCTCCTTAGTCACCACTAACTCAGGTGCAAACCTAGACAAGCTAGTAAAGGTGGCCTCAAACTTAGCCACTGGTGTGTTCAACTGCACCAACTTAGAAAACTGATCTCTCAACTTCTCCCTAATTGTGGGAGGTAGAAACTTGTCCTGAAAGGCGATGACAAAAGCCTCCCAAGTCACCCCAATGCGTCCACGTGCATACTTCCACCACTGACCCGTATCCCCTTTCAGCTGGAAAGATGCCAAGGTCACCTTCAACTTATCATTCTCGGTGCCAAGCATCTCAAATGTCTTCAGTATCTGCTCTAGCCACTCATTTGCCTTTAATGGTTTCTTAGGATCACCCAAAAACTCATCCGGATTCGATCGGAAAAACTCCCTCTTCAAAAAAGAAGGCCCTGCCTTAGCTATTTGGGCTTGGACTTGACTCTCAGTTCTAAGAATGTCCATAGATTCCCTCAAAGCTCCGACCATTTCGCGGGCTAAGGCGCCCATGGCCTGTTGACCAACCGGTTCGGCTACATTGGCCTAACCAACTCCTTCTTCCTGTGCCGAAATATCATCCAGTAAAGGCATCTCATGCCTCCTAGGCCTACCATGCCTACCACCCACGTCCACGTCCACGTCCTGACATCCTAATAAAGGTAACAAATAGGATTAGCACATTTACAAATGTGCCGAAGTTAACTCACTTATGTCCTAATGTGATGGACAATAGTAAATCACTCCACATAGGCATGTAATCACATAAACACATACGAATTTCCTTCCTAGATAATGACCGTCCTGCGGCGTTGGTAGAGTTCCAATTAGAAACAGCAGTGATCAAGTGCTCTTCTAATAGGACTTCCAGAAACCCGTAGATCCAATCACCATCTTAGGAACTAAATCCCATACTCACATAAGCATATAAGCATGTTATCACATAAGCATACAATACATGCTAACGTCTCAATCAAGCGAGACAAACTCGTTGTGGAACTAACCACTTCCCACGTACCCAAAGTATTCAAACCCGGTACGCTCTGATACTAAGTTGTAACGCCCCCAAAATAATACAATAAATCCAAATGTTATGCGGAAGATATAATAGAAATAAAATACTTTCATTCATCAGAGTTTGTTTATAAAGTTTAACATACAGTCAAATGCCTTGTAGGCTTACATCTTCCCAAGTCATTGCTTGGTTACACAAAAGTGAGCACAGCTCATTACAAATAAAGCCCTTGGCTAAACATATAACACTACACAATAAAGAAGCTCTTGCTTCCCATAAGTCCCTCCACGCTATTGCCTTAGTGGAAGCATATCACTTGCACCTGAAAATGGTATTCCCATATAGGGTGAGCCACAGCCCAGTAGAAATAATCTAACACAATATATGAGGTTTAGCAAAGGTATAAGTACTAAGTGCATAAACAATGCCGGTACTAAAACTTACAAATTGTATATCCATATGATACTAAGGCCAAACCTTATTCCATTTTCCTTCAATTCATTTCCAGCTCATTTATACTTTTCAATTCATGAGTCAAGACCATTATCTTTCAATTCAATTCCAGTTCATTATCCTACTCAATTCATGAGTTAAGTCCACTATCCTTCAACAACCAAACTGAGACTACAACTCAATGGTTTTCCAATTATTGCAAAACACACATAAACACTTCAAACCTGCCATTTTACGGAAATTTCATCCGTGGGAATCGCACCCATGTATGTATAAGATTTCGGGACTTTCACCTAGGACACTCCGGCCAACTTATTATCAATGGAGTTCATTCCCTTTCTCCTCCCAACAAACATACATGTACAATGTATTTATAAACATAATTACTTATGGAGTACATCCCCTTTCTCCTCCTTAACAAGCATACATATATGATGTATTTATAAACGTAATCATACGTATGGAGTACATCCCCTTTCTCCTCCCAACAAGCATACATATACAATGTATTTATAACGTGGTCATATTCAATGACAACCAATAATGGATTAGTTTAAATCACATAATCCTGATGCAATTTCTACAACAATCATAGTTGTTATCCTCCACCGATAGCCCAATACAATTATTTCTAAAGAGATATTCAATCTCAAGATAAATAATTTATTCAAAACTTCTAAATGTGTAAGATAATACATATCCAATTTCACCATTTATATCAATAGCCATCCAATTTCACATTCAATGTTAATTTCAATTATTTATACAAAATAATTATTTAATCAAATTAGGGTAAAATCCCTTTTTTTTTTTTTTCCAAATATCAATCCAAACAGAAAAATCAACCTTTTTGGCACAATACAACCTTGTATTCAAACCCCAAACCCATTTATTCCATGTTCATCAAAAAATCCTCTTTTCATTTCATACCCAAATCCTAGATTTGTTCAATCCTCTCCCAAATCTCATCATCTATACACAATAACAAATACTAAGATAAAAACTATATGAGAGTGTAGAAAATCCCTACCTCAAGGGTAGAAGGCCCAACAACAAGGAGAAACTTCAAAGATGATGAAACCAATTTATTCTTGGATCAAAATGAAGCTCTTGAAGCACTCTACCTTATTCTCAAAGGCACTAGGGTAGAGAGATCGTTAGATCTAGGTGTATTTGTATAGAGAAGTCGAATTCTAGAGAGAGAAGTAGCAGATTTAGGGTTTTTGAGTGAACGGAAATAAAAAAGTGAAGTAAAACTGCGCTGCTGGGAATTGATATACGCTAGGCTCGCTTGAGCAAATGAATAGTTGCTCGAGCAACCAGACACAATATGTCGCCTCACTCGAGCGCAAGAAGCGTCGCTCGTGTGAAGAACACTACTCTGCAAAAATGCTGGGAGCTCACAAAGCTCGCTCGAGTGCAAAAAGCCTCGCTCGAGCAAAGAGGTAAATTTCTGGACAACAATAATTTGAACAACTTGCAACCAACCTGTTCCAAACATGCCCAAGACACTCCAAAACTCCAACTCCAAGACAAATGAGGGAAAACAAGACATGAATAACCATTCAAACCATACGAACTCGAGTCCGGAACACCACAAGAGACGGGTCAACAACCGGGATCGCTATAGCCAATGCAGTAACTTCTACATCAGAAGTAGGAGAACTTGTAGCCTATCAGGATGTTAGGGAAGCCTTAGATAAATGGACTATCCCTAATGTGAAACCACATACAATATATAAAGTTGTAACTTTTGATTTTACTAGTAAGAAGGTAATTAAGACTTTTGAACATGCCATGCCTCTCCAGAATGATGATGAAATTATTCATTTAATTCACATCTAGGATGTTGTACCCTTTTTAAAGAAGTAAAAATATATATTCATATAGGATTGGTCCAGTTAGCTTTTAAGCCTTTGACTTAGGCCAAAATACCAGTATCCATTGCACCCTTAGAGATGGTAGGTGTCTTGATTGGAAAACCTCTCTTATGGGAGCCATAGACACTAGTTTATCTCATGGACCAATATATTTCAACATATATCCAAATCTAAGTGTAGCACTTATTGACCCTAACCTGTCAAAAGTTTTAGAACTTAGAGTTTTATCTCATGGTTACCAGTATTTGCCAGGAACACCCCCTGTTACAGCAATTTTTAGGATTCACCTCAAGGTTCTTACAACCTTAAATCCATATACCAGAAAACAAAGTGAGCTAGGACACACTGTTCTTATAGACACAAACCTATTTAGTAGCCAAGTTTCTGTTCCTAGAATGATCCCTTGGCAAGAGATTAATTTTCTTGAAAGATGGAAAATATCAAATGTAGTACCAGTCAGACCAGTAATTCGTCAGACTTTAAAAGATGTTATCCAGACACAAGAAGGCAATGTCTATCTCAAATTTTAGAAACCTCTACGCTTAACCAGAAGTATGTCTAGTACAAGTTTTAGAACTGCTCCCTCTTATAGAGTAGATCTTCCAAAGTCTTCTAGACAATCATATTCAGAATCAATAGATTCTATGTTACAAGGTATGTCCTCTAGACCACCTAGTCGACCACCTAGTTACCCTTCAGTAGACCCTGTCATCTAGGGAATCCATGTATCAGAAAATCAAATACCTCATGGAGTATATGAAAACAGAAGGCCTTACAACCTAACAGCCAGTGATATGAATTTTGAAATATAATGGATTTTACAACATGTAGTGAAATAAGAAAACAATTAAACCAGGAGTTTATGCAAGATAAATACCAGGAATTAAGGACATGGCATTTTAAGATCCATAGTTCTTCAGAACTTGAATGGCTTAAAACCAGTATTATTTTCATCTTGAAAAATATCAGATAATGAAACCTTTTATTGAATGGTATTATGAATATGCAACTGTAATGAAATATCTTTCCTCATCAGAATTAAATGTTTTAGATGACCTACAGAAATCTTGGACCACTACAGATGGTCAAACCATTAAATCTGTACACCCTCCTCCTTTATCTACAGAATTAGCACCAGGGGTAACTTATTCTAGTCAACCTTTACACATTACTGCTTTTGTAAAACCACCTGATGGATCTGAAAAATGAGACATTATTTGGGTCAAAGATCTTGCCCCAATAATGAAATAGAATAATTATACAAATCTTCATTTACAAACAGTAGGCAATCAATTAAACCGAATTGAAACATCTATAACAGAATTAATCTAGGTTAAAAAAACTAACCAAAAGAAACCTGCACTAGGACTTATACATCCCGTTAATATTAAACCACTCTTAGAAGTTTCTAATTTTAAACTAAGGTTAGTTAAACAGGATAATGAATTTCTAGATGTTCTTGTGAATAAAATCAAAGACATGAAACTACGACAATCCAGTTCTCAAATCAATATGTTAAGCAGTTAGAATTACCAGCAATCATTAGATGAGGATGAGGATGATGAATTGTCACCCTCTCATATTCTTGAAATCCATAATAATTTTTAGGACATCCAACATGTAAACAAAACCTATTTCCCTAAACAGGCGGCTCGAATGGCTTTGACAGGACTTAGTGGGTATTATTACTCCCGACCTACACCCCAGGATATTTTAGATGAAGAAGACTTTCTTCATTCCCAGAAAGCCTACCATGGTAAGACCATTTATGAATGGAATATTGATGGATATACAAAATACCAGATCTTTGAAACCATCAACCAGATTATGATGTATGCCACTGTTTGCAAACAAAATGACAATTCTGACAGACGAATCGCTCGATTTATTGTCAATAGTTTTACCAGTATCCTTAAAGAATGGTGGGATAATGTTCTTACTGTCACACAACAAAACGAAATTCTTAATTCCTTTAAGATAGATACCGATCAAATAACAGGAACTATCAGAAATAGGGAAGATGCAGTCTACACTCTTACCCAAACCATCCTCTATCATTTTGTAGGACCGGATGTAGCTAACAATGATACGAGTAGAGAACTCTTACAGAACCTTCGTTGCCCATCTCTCACCCATTTAAGATGGTATAAAGATGTGTTTATGTTAAAAGTAATGCAACGCCAGGATGCTAACAGCGAACACTGGAAAGCCAAATTCATTGATGGTCTTCCTAACCTTTTTGCAGAAAAAATCCGTAAAAAACTTAGGGATCGCCATTATAGGATGTCTATCCCTTACAACCAGTACACTTATGGTCAACTCATAGGAATCATAGTTGAAGAAGGTCTTTCCCTTTGTAATGACCTCAAACTCCAGTATCTTATGAAGAAGCAGAATTTAACAGACCGAAAAGAATTAGATGAATTTTGTGATCAATTTGCATATGAAACCAAAATCCAGTATCCTTCTAAGTCTAAAAAACAGAGACCACACAAGTTATATAAAAATAAAAAATCTTTTTGAAAATCATACTCCAAAAAGAATAAATATAATCCTCAACAAGTTTATCAGAAGTCTAGAAACTCAAATAAAGGACAATAGAAATCTTCTCCTAAGAAAGATAAATCACAAATCACTTGTTATAAGTGTGAAGCAATAGGACACTATGCGAATAAATGTAGAGCTAAATTAAAACAGAAACTTAATGAGATGTTCTTGGATGAGCATCTTCAACAACATATTTTGTAATCCAGTAATGTGAATACTCTAGCAGAAGCAAATTATTGGAAAGCTATAGTTGAAATGAATGGTTTAGACATAGGAGGACCCAGCCTCAATGTCTTAACTGATGACTAGAAATCTATGCTAGACTTAACAGATCAGATTAAGGATCCAGAAATGAAATTAAAATTCTTAGAAATTTTGTTATCAAAATCAGAAAATAGAAGAAGTAATCCCAATTGAACATTACAGTATGAAAGAAGTTCTTACCCGCATGCAAGTTTCTCAATCAATTGAAAAACCAGTAACTATCCAAGATTTAAAAATGGAAATTAATGTATTAAAAACAGAAGTAAAACACCTTCAAACAGCTAATCAATCTATTCTTAATGATATTAAGAAGATTAACAGTCAACTTAAAAATGAAGGACAAACTTCAGAACAACACGAAAGTCAAGATAAACCAGAGAATTAGTATTTAATGCTTATGAATCAAATTACTTTAGTGGTATATCAGAATCACTTTTACAATAAAACCTGATTTTATTATAAAAGATGCCCTCGCACTTGTTGATAGCGGCACTGATATGAACTATATTCAAGAAGGATTAATTCCTACTCAATATTTCCAGAAAACCACTCAATCATTAACCAGTGCAAGTGGTAATTCTATGAAAATTAAATTTAAAATACTAGAACGTTTCATCTGTAATCAAGGCATATGTCTTCCCACTACTTTTGTTCTTATCAGAAACATGTCTCAAAGTATTATTTTAGGAACTCCATTCTTGTGTTTACTAATGCCTATCACCAAGATAGACTCCATAGGTATTCACACAACCATCAGTAATCAACCCATTATTTTTGAATTCATAACAAAACCTTATACCAAAGAATTATATCAAATCAAAGATCTAGTTAATTCAAAGAAAAAAAAATCAATTTTCTTCAAACAGAAATTAGCTTCTCACTATTGAGCAAAGATTACAACAATCATCTTTACAGAACAGAATTATATTAATTGAAAAAGAATTTCAAACAGAAATTTGTAGTGATATTCCAAATGCCTTTTGGGAAAAGAAGAAACACATAGTATCTCTTCCCTACGAACTAGACTTTGATGAACATTTCTATAGCGCCCCCAAAATAATACAATAAATATGAATCAAAGTATAATTGACAATTACATAAATCAGAGTGTAAAATCGTTTCATTACATGAAGATCATATTACAAAAGAGTCTAATATAAATAAATGCCCTTCGGGCTTACATCTTTCCAACTCTTGGCTTGGTTACAACAAAAGGAGACTAGCTCATAGAAATTTAGCCCTAGGCTATACAAAAATAAAACAAAACAAGAAGCTCTTGCTTCTTAGACATTCCTCCAATGCTATTGCCTTGGGGGAGGCATTCCATCATTACCTGAAAATGTTTTTCCAAAATAGGGTGAGCCACAGCCCAGTAGGAATAATCTAACACAATATATGAGATTTAACGAAGATATAAGTACATTATGCATAAACAATGTCTGGCATAAAACATTCATGCCCGTATACACATTCATAAAATATCAGTTCCATATTCCATTTCATTCTCTTTCAATTCATCTCAATACATGAGCCAATTTCATTACTTTTCAATAACCCAAATAAGACTACAACTCAATGGTTCAACAAATTTCACACTCAACACATAACACTTCCAACTTGCCATTTTACGGATATTTCATTCACGGGATCGGCATCCATGTATAATTTCAATTGCCATTTTACGGATATTTCATCTGCAGGATTGTAGACCGCCCGGAACTCCGCTCCGCGCGCGAGGGCACAAATCGTGGTTCTTGGCTACTACAGTTCGGACTCGTGTCATGGTTCTGAATCTAATCTCACAAAGTGCAATGTCAGACTGATAAATCATCAAAGAGTCCAAATCTGGCAAATCGTTTTGGAAAATCGATTTTGATCAAAAAGCGCCAAACATGTACTTTGCCAGATTTCAGAGTCGCCACCTAAATATTTTGTTTTGGGAAATTTAGGAAATCCTGACTCATGCCTAAGGCCACCTGTCCGTCATCACCAAAGTTACCTCGGCTCGGGAACTTGGGTATGAGAGGGGAAGGTCATGCAATGAGCACCCCCGCTCGCCTGATCGAAGGATCGGCCTTTACTAACATGATGTGTTATTTTTTGAAAACACATGTGTTCTTATTCCGGTTATTAACCTAGAATTACTATGTGATGCGCACAGCATACAAGTATAGACTAAATCACTCGAGTTGGAACAAAACATCTCATGTTTGTTTTTGAAAAAATGGTTTGAAGGTGCTACTCGCAAGTAGGCTAAGATGCGGATTTGCCACCCTCAAGTGGGCTTAAAACTTGCATTTTGATGAATTGTTCCAATTCAAGTAATCCAACCTTCATCCACAGGCATTCATACAGTTAAACACTTAAGCAGTTAGCCTCATGGCAAGCATGCTATCATGGCAGTCACTTACACACATGCAAGGATGCTAAAGCATAAAAGCTTACCTAGTACTCCGAGCCAAAACAAAAGCTAGTTAGTAATCAATGCATGATCCTAGCTATGTCAAGAATGCCTAATGCAACACATGCAAAAATGCAACTAAATAGGCTCGGCCATTCTAAGATGGCATATGATTTACAACACTTGATACATGTATTCAAATTGGTATTGAAATACAATGCAGTTTGTATGATACGCCGAGCCCGGTGCATGCAAGACAGATGAATGAATGCAAACATGAGAAGGATAAGGATGTTAATTGAAACATGCCCTAAAACTAACCATTGTAAGCGGTTAAATAAAAGGGAGAAAGAAATGGGATTGGAAGACATGCATCACACACACGCACACTTATTACAATAGTTGTGCCCCCTCGACGGAGGGTCCGAATGAATCAGCTAACTAGTTACGCTAAGCTAATTAATTACAAACCAACTAATTAATCAAATTAATTAAATTACAAAACCAACTAAGTATGAAAGCATTTAAATTAGGCTGCCACAGCTCCGCCTTGAACAACGAAAGATGCATGCTCGGTCGCGTCCTCCCGGAAATCCACTGCCGTGCCTCGTGATGCCTCTGTTTGCACTGTTTTAGACTTCTGAAAACGGTGCCAACCTCCAAGATACTTCTGATCCACCTTATGGACATGCTGGAAAGTGGTCGGCCAAGAGGAGTGGCCATCGGCCAGAGTTTATGGCTATCGACCAATTTTGGTAGCCGATCGGCAGACTGAGTGGTCGATCGGCCACTGCTTCCTGTAGATTCTCCCTTTTGCTGCAATAGAGTACTAACAGAGGCATGACAGTGTATTTGTAAGAAAATGTGTGTGCAACCACACTCCTTATCATGTCTAAGGCTCAAAGGAGTGTAGGGCTCGACTCTTGAGCCATCAATCACGCATCTCAATGCATGATGGCCAAAGAGGCTGAGTTGCACAAATCAATGACAATGAATGCACAAAAATATCACATAGGACTCAATGAACCTCCACCTTATCATGCATGATCAAAGGTGTCGGTGACCTAAGGAATGAGGCGTGTTTCATCACTTCCAGTATAAAACGCCCCTCGTCCCCCGTGTTTGGATCAACATCCGATCCAAACACAATGCAATGCAACAAACATGCAAAGAGAATGCAACATGCAACATGCAAACAACATGAGCATGCAACAACAATATGCAAGCAACATGAGCATGAAACCACATGCAAGTAACAATGTCATGCAACAATATGCAAACAACAATGCGATGGCAAGGGCTATGTAATGTAACACTTAAAGGACCAAACCAACCTCAAACAAGCCTCATGCATGCCAAGACAATGGCCCAAAGCATGCTGAAAATGAAGTCCAAAAGTATATACAAGCATGCATGCCAATTGGTTCACAAACAAAGCATGAAGGCACCAACTCTCAAGCACATTGAAGGGGTGGAAAATGTGAGAGTGTGGCAGTGAAATAGGCTCTGAAATCACATTCCAAAGGATGCTAAATCATGCACATATGACAAGCAAAGCATGCTAGTGGGCTCAAAGCTTAAAGCTAGCCAAGGGACTTACACCATGGCCATATCAAGCAAGCCTCAAAGGGCCAAGGTGACTCAAAACAGTCCCAAGGCAGGTCAAAACAGTGCCAAAACATGCTTAAACATAGCCAACACAAGCTAGAATTAAAGGCATGAAGTATGGAGCATACTAGGCCAACAAAGAGGATTACACTACACCCACCGAAACCAAGCATGAGATAACTTTGCCAACTAAAATCAGAGTTATGGCATGTCAAAATAACACCAAAAATGCACTGATATGGCAGCCCAAAAGCTTAGGCAATAATGCATGCATACAGGCTCATGCTTAAGGCATAAAGCATGACTCACCAAAAGCATTGAAATAGTGAAGCGTGAGAGAGTATGGCCACACTACACATACTGAAATCATGGTAGAAATGAGGCCAAATCATGCAAATAGCCCAAGCAATGCATGCTAGTGGCTTGGAAACTCAAAGCTAACAAGCTAGAATGCACTATGGCTATACAAAACAAGTTATGCATGACCAAAACAACATAAAATAGAGCTAAATCATGGTAAAACATGAACAAAAGCTTGTTAGAGTTGAGCAAAAATCATGCTAGAATGATGGTCCAAAGCATGATGCATGTTAGGCCAATGAATGGATTTGCACTACAAGTGCAAGGAGCATGCATGATATGATCAAACCAAGCCAAAAAAGTGTTATATCATGGCAAAACAAGGCCTAAGACATGCTGAAATGGAGCCACAAAGAGATAGAAAAACATGCCAACTTGGTGAGCCACCAACACAAGCATACAAGAGAAGAGGAGGGGGGACAACCCCCTCCTATTTAAGGCCTCAAAACACACTTTCCACCACTGAAATTCCTCTGGAATTCAGTGGTGAAGAGGCCAAATAAAGGCTAAAACAAAGGCCTCGAGAGATGGTTCAAAACAAGGCCAAACAAGGCTCTAAAGGGGGTAGACCACCCCCAACACCAAAGAGGCCTTAAACAAACATGTTAAGCACTTCAAAACAAGACTTTTTTCAATTGAAAGCAAGGCCTAAAATAGTATGCAAGAATGGCTAAATAAGCTATGAACACAAAGCTTTAAAGAGGTATCAGACTCACCCTTGAAGAACCTCTTTAGAATAGCAACTTCTGAGCCAAAGAAACAAACTTTGAGGGTCTAAACAAGGTCCTCCAAAGCAATGGTGCTCTACTAGGTATTGTAGTGCAAAAGTGAAGACAAAACGCTCTTTAAGGCACAAACTCACACAAATATAGAGAGAGAGGAAGAAATATAGAGAGAGATATATATCTTGTATCAATTTTCAGAACCTTTGGAAAGGGAGAGGGGCCTCCCTTCTTATAGAAAACCAAGTCCCAAGCTTCTTGAACAAGCTAGGACTTGTTTGAATCCATCCATACACGTGTATGGAGGATACACCAAGTGACCAACAGCTGGCACCAGCTGGAAGGAAAATATCTGCAAAAGCAGAAAAAGGGGTCTCGGCCAAAAAAAAGGCCGATCGACCAAAATGAGTGCCGACCGGCCAACACTGATGGCCGATGGAGAGAGGGCATGGCCGATAGGCACAGGGCCTGGGCGATGGGTTGTGGGGCTGGCCAACAAGCCACCCTCTTCACTCAGAAACAAAACCACAAGCTCTTGGTCCACAACCAAGCACAAAACAGACAGGTTGAGAGGCTCCAAGGCAAGGCGCGCAGCCGAGACCTTCAGAAACTCAAAATGAACACGAGCATGGGTGATCATCGAGTGTTCAAACGATGACGTCCAAGTCTTGAGGATGGTCAAAAATGGGGTGTCTACAGGGATCGGCACCCATGTATAATTTTGGGACTTTCACCCAGGACACTCCAGCCAACTTAATTATAATGAGTCCATCCCCTTTCTCCTCCCAAACAATCATTCATACATATGCAATGTATTTAAACACATAATTATGTATGGAGCACATCTCCTTTCCACTCCCAAATAATCATACATATACAATGTATGTAAGCATAGTCACGTTCAATGACAACCAACAAGTGATTAGTTTTAATTCACCTAATCCACATGTAATTTCTACAACAATCAAAGCTATCCTCCATCGATAGTCCAATACAGATATTTCTAAATAGATATACAATTTCAAGACAGGTAAATCATCCAAAGTTTCCGAAGGTGAAACATTCCATCTATTCAATTTCATCATCTACTTCAATACTTGCCCAATTCCATGTTTACAACATCAATTTCAACTATTTATACAAAATAGATACAATATTCATTTTAGGGCAAAATCCCTCTTTTCAAAATATCAACCCATGTACCAAAATCACCCATTTTGACACAACAAATCTTCATTTTCAAACCCCATATTCATTTATCTCATCTACATCCAAAACCCCTCTTTTACATCATATATCCAAACCCTAGGTTTGTCTACAATGCCCCAAATTCCACCATTGTTACACAACCACCAATAGCTAAGTTAAAAATCATAACAAAGTGTAGAAAATCCCTACCTCAAAGAGAGAAGGCGAGCTAAGCAAGAGTGGAACTCCAAGAACACCGAAACCCACTTCTATTCAGATCAAAAGGAAGTTCTTAAGACGTTTTACCTTTTTCTCAAAGGCACTAGGGCGAAGAGATCAACGGATCTAGATGAAATAGAAGAGAGAAGGTGAGTTTTAGAGAGAAAAACTCAAGATTTAGGTTTTTGGAAAGTTTTAGAGAGAGAGAGAGAGAGAGAGGAATGAAAAAGTGAACAAAATGTCATCTTTACAGACTATTATACATGTAGTTCGCTCGAGCGTGGAAAGTGACGCTCGAGCGTTAGACACAAAGTTCCGCTCGAGCGTGAAAAGAGGCACTCAAGCGTAGGATATGCACTTCCAGAAGTTTTGCAGACGAAGGACCCTGCTTGAGTGTGAAACTGGATGCTCGAGCGTCTAATGCACTCTTCCAGTATTTGCAGGTCTGTAAAAACACTGAGAGTTGAGAAATCCCGCTCGAGCGCAAGAATGGCCACTCGAGCGGAGGAGCAAAATTTGTGAAGCCCGCTCGAGCACAATAATGCCCGCTCGAGCGGAAGAGCTAAAATCTGGGATCGCAGGTTTGGAAAAACAAGCAACCAACCTGTTCCAAATGCATAATTACAACTCGATAACCAAAATAAGGGGAAAAACAAGGGAAACAAGATATGAACCACTATTCAGAACTATACAACCCGAGTCCGGAACACGACAAGTGACGAGCCAAAACCGGAATCGCTATAGTTTCATCCCAACCAAAGCTCGCCCTAGTCAAATGAAAAAAGGATATTTAGAAATGTGCAAGACAAAAATTCAAAATCTTCTCCAAAAGAAGTTAATCAGAACTAGTTGCTCTTTTTGGAGTTGCACAGCATTTTATGTAGATAAAAATACAGAAATTGAACGAGTGTAACAAGCCCGCGAGGGACCTCAGGGGGTTACAGTTCGGACTCGATTTGTGTTACGGTTCTTAATCTGAACCAAAGAGTCCAAATCCGGCAAATCGTTTTTGAAAAACAGATTTTGAAAGAAGTGCCAAACATGGACTGCTTTGCCAGATACAGAGTCGCCACCTAAATATTTTTTATGGGGGAATTTAGGAAACCCTGACTCGGTGCCAAGGGCCACGTGTCCATCATCACCAAAGTTGCCTCGGCTCGGGAACTTGGGTACGATTGGGGAAGGTCAGCTATGAGCACCCCCTCTCGCCCGATCCGAAGATCGGCCTCTACTAACCAAGATATCCTATTTTGAAAACTTTATGCGTTCCTGTTCCTGTTATTAGCCTAGATTTACTACGTGATGCGCACATCAAACAAGTATAGACTAAGTCGCCTAAATTGGAACAAAACATTTCATGTTTGTCTATTTAGAAATGGTTTGATGGTGCTACCCGCAAGTAGGCTAAGACATGAGTTTTGCCACCCTTAAGTGGGCTTAGAAAATATGGTTTTGCCACTTTCAAGTGGGCTTAAAAACTCGCATTCAATGCATAATTCCAATTTAAGTAACTCAACCTCCATCCATAGGCATTCAAGCAGTTATATCACATAAGTAGCTAGCCTCATGGTAATCATGCTATCATGGCAACACTCACACTCATGCAAGGATGCTAAAGCATAAAGAGCTCACCTAGTACTCCGTGCCGAAACAAGAACATGTTAGCAGTCATGCATGATCCAAATCCATGTTAAATGGCTAATGCAATGCATACGAAATGTCATTAGAGTAGGCTCGGCTAGTCTATAAATGACATGTGAAAATGCACAAATAGCATATATTCAAGTTAGATTTGAAATACTTTATGCAGTTAGTATGATGCGCCGAGCCTGGTGCATGCAATACTGATGAATGATGCATGCATGCATAGCATAAGGTATGCTAAAGTAAATATGCCCTAATACTAACCATCAAAAGCAGGTAAGTAAAAGGGAGAAAGAAGTGGGGGTTGGAAGACATGCACACACGCACCCACACTTATTACAAATTTGCCCTCGCTCGGAGGGACCAAAAGAATAATACAATTTAACTAACCAACTCGCTAATTAAATATTACAAATCAATTAAATTAGCTAAGCAAATTAACTAATTTATTTAAGCAATAACCAACGGCCTCGGGAAGAGGGTCCAATGCATGCGCTCGGCTCCGCTCGGAAAGCCACTGCCATGCACAAGTTGCCTTGTTTTGACTGTTATCCTTCTCTGAAGACTTCACAAATCTCAGAACTGCTTCTGCACACTGTGGAACACCACCGGCTGAAGGGATTGGTCACCGGCCATGTGTGATGGTCACCGGCCACAAAATGATCCATCGGCCAACAATGGATGGCCGGTCGGCACTGAAGATGGCCGGCCGGCCAAATCTTCCTGCAGAATCCTGTTTGACAGCAGCAGAGGACAAAGCAAAGCATGGCAGTGCATTTCAAGCTATGTATGCACCAACCACACCCCTTATCATGTGAATGACTCAAAGGAGGATGGGCCTCGATTCTCGGACCACCAATCACGCATTTCCATGCATGATGGCCCAAAGAATCAAGTGTGCATCTTGATAGAATGCAATGCACATAAACAAACCAATGGGCTTAACCTCTATCACAATCAATTCAAGAGGTTAAGCATGCATGCCAATGTGATGCAACCTAGGCATGTGAGCTAGCATGCAATCATGGAAATGCAAAGAAGCATACAAGGCATACAAGGCATGAAGCAATGCAACCAACAAGTATGCAAGACATAATGTGGATGTTCAAGCATGCAAGCAAACACGTGACTTCATTCAATCATGCAACTTCAATCATGAAACAACACACAAATACGCAACAACATACAAGGAGAGCATGCAACAATATGCAAAAAAGGGACTTACACTAATTGGACAGCTCTATACTAAGCCCAAAACAGTGGCCAATGCTATGGAAGTGAGGTCCAACACACACACACACATGCACATGTTAATAGGCCAACACTTAAGCACATAAGAGCAACTTCTAAGCACACTTAAAAGAGACCAAACACGGACTAATGGCATACATTGAAAGCTCTGAATATGCATGAAATGGAGGTGCCAAACCTACCAATTAACACAAGCAAAGCATGCTAGCATGGCCAAAACTCAAGGCAAGCTAAAAGGGCATGGGACCACACTTAGCAAGACCAAACATGGCATGAATTAAATGACTAAAAACAGAGTTTTAGCATATTAAAACAAAGCCTAAAGATCACTTAGATGACATCTAAATGACTTAAATTCAAGGGCATGCACAATGACCAAACATGGAGCATAAGGCACAACCTCATAAGGCATCAAATGAGCATCAAAGGCAAGCATACAAGCATGTCATAAGGACTGAAATGATGCCATAAGTGGTGCCAAACCACTAAAATAAATCAAACAATGCATGCTCAACACTCCACATACTTAAAGCCTACAAGCTAGCAATGCAAAGGAGCTATGCAATACATGTTATGATTGACCAAAACAACCAAAAAAGACCTTAAACATGGCAAACAAGCACAAAAGCTTCACAAAGCTAGGCCAAAAGCATGCTTGAACAAGGGTTAAAACCTAGATGCATGTTAAGGCTACAATATGGCATTACAAGACATGTATGCTAAACAAGCAAGGTGTGTCCAAACCAACTCAGAGGCAATTATGACATAAAAGCATGAAAATACTAAGGCAATGGCCAACATGATCTAAATGCTCAACAAGAGGCTTAAATGGCCCTTTTCAAGGACAACAAGGAGGGGGGTGGCCCTCTCCTTCCTAGGACCTCAAGGCACCATCCTCACCTCTGAAATCCCTCAAGATTTCAGTGGTGAGGAGGCCCAAACACAATGGTCCGGAGCTCAACCAAAATGGCACAAAATGGAGCCTTTCAAGCTTAAGAGGGGTCAAACAACCCAAAGCTTAAAGCACCTTAACCAACTATTTAGAGGGCTAAAAAATAGAACTTTTTATGTTATACACTAAGCCAAAAACAGATGCAAGTAGGCAAATGCTTTGCAAAAATGGGAATAAAGGGACAAGTGTCTTACCCTTGTAGACTCCTTCAAGGATGGACCAGCTGCTTTCCTTAGCTCAAAACCAGCCTAAAACCTCTGAAAACAGCTCCTTAGTACCTCAGTAGCTCAAGGAAGGTGTAACTCTAGGTGTTTGTGTGCAAAAATAAGACTAAAACACCTTAAGGCAAAAAGAGGGGGAGATAGAGATAGGAATAGATACAACTATGCTAACCCTGAAAACCAGAGCCCTTCTCTCTATTTTTGCTAACCCTAAACCAAAGAGAGGAGGCTCCCTCTTATAGAGCTCAATCTTGTAAGCTTACAAGACAAGCTAAACAAGAGGGAGATCCCTCCATACACGTGTATGGAGGGGAGCCAAGTGCATGCCAGCTGCACAAAAAATATCTGCAAAAGCAGATGCACAGTAGTCGGCCGGCCAAAAATGCAATTGACCAAAAAAAGATAGCCGGCCGGCCATCTATAGTGCCGGCCGGCCAAACATTTGGCCGGTGGCAACAAAACACAGCCGGTGGCCTCAAGCCATGGCCGTGGAGTGGGGATGGCCCACAAGCCATTCCCTGCCCCTCCAAGGCAAAACACAAGTGTTTGGTGCAAAACCAGACACGAAACAGTCGAGTCGAGAGATCCTGAGGCAAGGCGCGTAGTCGAGACCTCCGGGAACTCAAGACGAACACAAAAACATGGATAATCACCGAGTGTTCAAGCGGTGACGTCCAAGTCTTGAGGACGGTCAAAAATGGGGTGTCTACAGTTGCCCCTCTTTGACAGAACTCGAAAGTCATAACAATGACGAGAGTGATTGTCAAAGCCCAGAGACGACCCATTTTTGACAAGGCCGAAGACTTAGACAAAGCATGCAAGACAAACAAGATATGCGCCCGAAGGCAGGGGCAAGATGCAAGACAATGCACAAAGCCGAACATAACTTATGATCATGCAAAGAAAGCTGTAACGAAGCACATACAATGCAACAGTTTTAAGCTAGCATACACCAAACTACACTACAATGCAGAAAGGATGTAAGAGAATTATGCAATTCTCAATACGTCTCACTCGGAGGATACAATACTACCTGCGGTTCGTCTGGTTGCACCAGCCTCAAATGAACCGTACATACAATATCGTGCCTGCAAAGAAAGCAAACTTAACAGGTACAATATTGTTAGCAACATGCATAACATGCAAAATGAATGCAAAATGATATGCAATATATACAAAACTATGTATAGTGATGCAAATGAAAATACAATGCAATTGAAACAATGCAAACGAAATGCAATGCAATTGAATCATGATCCAATCATGAGCGGTTCAAAACCACACAAATGTCAAATAGATTAATGGAAGTAACAAGTCCGTCTACCATAGAAAAGGTGCCGCAACCCTCAAAGCGCGTACACATGCAGAACTATGAGTGATGTAGACGGACACAAGAACAAGTATTGGGTGGAATGACATAAGTGGGGAAACAACCCGCTAACGAAAGGACAATGATCCTAATGCCGGATGCAAAAATTACACTACAATGCAATATATACAGTGGATATGGCATGCAGCCAAACCAAATCTTGCCTAGGAAGGGCATGTACACATACAAGCCATGTCTAACACAGAAAAGGTGCCGCCACCCTCAAACCAAGTTCATCAAGGAATAGGCGCGTACACATGCAGAACTGTGCTTTAACGTGAAAAGTATGAGCACATACCAAACCAAGCTCAACAAGGAGAGGTGAGCCAGATGGAGGTGATGCAGTGGATGCATGCAAGCTACAATGCATATTTACAATATGCAATGGAATGGATAGATACGATGGATAAGGCACGCAAGCCAAACCAAAATCTTGCCTAGGAAGGGCATGTACACATATAAGCCATGTCTAACACAGAAAAGATGCCGCCACCCTCAAACCAAGTTCATCAAGGAATAGGCGCGTACACATGCAGAACTGTGCTTCGACGTGAAAAGTATGAGCACATACCAAACCGAGCTCAACAAGGAAAGGTGCAAGCCATAGATGGAGGTGATGCAGTGGATGCATGCAAGCTACAATGCAATATTTACAATATGCAATGGAATGGATATTTACAGCGGAAATGCATGGCATATGCACTATATTACGATGAAATGCATGACATATGCATTATTTACAATGTGATGCATGACATATGCATTATATACAATGATGCATGACATATGCATGTGTTTTTTTTGTTTTTTGAAATGCATGACATATGCAATATTTACAATGATGCATCACATATGCATGTATTTTTAATGCAATGGGATGTATGTAAATGCAATATTTACAGTGGGATGCACGACATATGCGCTATATACAATGAAATGCATGACATATGCATTATTTTTTTGTTTTTTTTTGAAATGCATGCTGCATGGAGTGTGCGACAATGCAAGTCGCTTGAAATGCATGACAATGCATGAACCCTCTTTTTTTTTGTGCGTGACAACGCGTGGCTTGAGATGCATGAAAATGCATGAACTTTAAAACACGCGGCTTGAGATGAACATGCAAATGAAATGTGCACATTAATGCACCAAAGGTCTTGCACCTTCCGAGGATTTAAGGTCTCCTAGACCGTCTATTGGGGAAATGCATAATAATGCAAGTGAACTTAGAATGCGTGGCAACGCGTGATTTTGAAATGCATGACAATGCATGTAAGTTTGAAATGCATGACAATGCAACCGAGCGGGTTTAAGGTCTCGCCAGACCGAACGTATTTAAGGTCTCACCAGACCAAACGTATTTAAGGCCTCGCCAGACCAAGTGTATTTAAGGTCTCGCCAGACCGAAGGCGCGCACAGGACAGTGTGATGCGCAAAATAGCGCGATAAAACGCATGCCAAATGCAATGAAATGCGCAAAATAGCGCGATTGAATGCATGCCAAACGCAATGAAATGCGCAAAACAGCGCGACGCGTTAAACAACGCGAATGCACAAGATAGGCGATGCGCTAGACAGCGCGTTGATGCATGCCAAATGCAATGAGATGGCAAAACAGCGCGATTGATGCATGCCAAATGCAATGAGATGCGCAAAACACGCGATTGAATGCATTGCCAAAACGCAATGAGATGTGCAAAACAGCACGATTGAATGCATGCCAAATGCAATGAGATGCGCAAAAGAGCGCGATTGAAATATGATGCACAAAACAATGCGACGATGCGATGCACAAGATAGTGCGATCGAGGTGCGCTAGATAGCGCAATTGAAATGCATTCGAAATGCACATGGGGCAACTTTCGAGTTTTGTAAAAGTCAAAAGGATACGGAAAGGATACACCTTGCACGAATTCGAGTGCCACGCACAGAAGACACAGTCCGAGGGCAAAACGGCGGCCGGTTGAGCTTCGGAAATGCAATTTCTTGTACTATCTTGAGCAATGAAGGCCCCAAACTACAGATCTGACCCAAACAAGGTTGTAGGAGGCTCACCGGACCACATGGGGAGGCCACCGGCCATCCACCGCCACCAAAAAACATCATCGGCCAAATATTTGGCCGGCCGGCCAAAAATGTAGCCGACCGGCCAAAAATGCTGGTTCGGGGCAGTTTTGACTTTTCGCCTTGGGTCTTTTAAAATAGGGTTTCAAACCCTATTTTTCTCATTTTCCCTAGCCGAAATTACATTCTCTCTCTCTCTAGAAGATCTTCCCCCATTCCTTTCTCCGTTTTCTTGCGTTTTACACCCGTTCCATCGTTTGATTCGCGAAGTTTATCGCGTTTCGAACATTTTCATCCGATCGAAACTTCGTTTCGGTGTTTCCTTCGCTATTTCCACTTTTTGGGGTTTGTTTCCCCCAAGTTTTCCTCGATTTCCGTACATTTTCCACTCCCCAGCTTTTCCGGCCATTTTCCACCCTCTCGGGGTTGACTTTTCGGTTGACCCTTCGCATTCTAGCTTTGTTTTCTCTCTTCCGGCTATTTTCTCACCACCTTTGTTATGGCGGCCGACATCCCACAGGGTGGGACTCCCCCGGAGCATGAGATGGATCCCGGGGTCGAGCTTCTCCCCCTGAGCGTCCGTCCATTCGACTCGGCGACCTACCGGCCGGCGATCCATGTCTTGCCTCCCGACGGGCTTCGTCAATTTCGGAGTTTTGACAGGGCGATGCCTCCAGAGCTTCTCCTGCGTGAGCCTACATCTCACTTGTCCTTCGGCGCTTCCGAGGTAACATTCCTCCCTCTGTTTTATTTTTCGCAATGTAGAATATAAAACTGCCATAGTTGATTATATTCTTTAACTGCTTAGCTCAGATATACTGGTGCACTGTACACTGTAGTTGATCGCAGACACACTTGCAACTGATATCTATTCGAAACTGACACGTGCACACACACTGCAATGACCCTGAACCACTTCAAACACACGACACACTGTATTTCACTGCAAACACACCGGCACCCGATATCTGTTCGAATCTAAAAAACTTGCACACATGCTATATCTGCACTGAACCACTCAAACATGCTGACATATCACACGTTGTAGTTCACTGTAATCACACCGGCACCCGGTATCTGTTTGAATCTGAAAATATGCACACATGCTACATTTGCCCCAATTCTGAATGCCTGTCAAAATTGGCATATTTAGCATTGCTTCGCAATTGTTTGCTTGAAAACAGGGGATTCCCATACCGTCCGGGGTATGGGAACATCGCCGCTCGTGATTGGTACGCTGAGTTACCTGATGCGGTCCGCCACATTGTGGACCAGGCCGATTTTGGTGCATTCTGCAGAGGACTATCCAGACTTACTACGAGCAGGCCTCTCCTCGCTGCTCTAGCGGAGAGGTGGTGGGACACCACCGAGTCGTTCCATCTTTCTGCGACGGAACATGACGATGACTCCCTATGATTTCTCGATGCTCACAGCATCGGGGTAGGGGGTGATCCGATCCCCTTTGACACTGATATGGACGAGTGGACGGCTGCTCAGATATATCTGCTTGGCGAGGTGCCACCTCTCGCCCGTCCCGGCTTCGTCATTTCCTGTTCGAGGTCCAGTTCAGGGTCCAGCCAGCTTTGATCGAGGGGGCTCCGATGACCCAGGAGGCGGTGGAGCGGTACGCCCGCGACTTTCTAATGTTCCTGCTGGGGACGACTATTTTCGCCGACCGGGCGAATACCGTGCCCCTTTGTCTGCTTAGCGCCTTAGTGGATGTCACACAGATCCTGCACTATGACTGGGGTGGCGCCGCTCTGGCCACGCTCTATGGATACATGAGCTTGGCTTCCCGTGGCAGCGGACAGTTGCTCGGGGGCTACTGGCGTGCTTGGGAGGTACGTTTCTTTTTCTGCTTTACATTTCTGCTTTCTTCTACTGTATTCTGTACTATATTCTGTACACTGCACACACTGTAGTCTGCTTTTCACTGACTGTATATTGTACACACAGCACACACCTATACATTGTTTTACACTGACTGTACACTGCTCACATTGTACACTCTGCACAATACACTCCCTGCACAATAGACTGCACAATACACGGCTCTTTTATTTCTGCTTTATTCTGCATTCTGCTTTATCTGATAAGCATACTGGTATTTACTTTGTAGTTGTCGGTCTACGCTTACTTTCCTAGACTAGCCCCAGTGCCAGACGCGGAGACCCCTCTCGTCGTCCCGTTCTCGCGCCGCTTCGACGGGAGGTGCGTGCGGAGGCCCCGGGAGATGTTCATCTTCTTCCGCCGCTATTTTGACACCATCACTCCCGCAGAGGTACGTTCAACTTTGCAGTTTATTTAAGCTTCGCTTTTCCTGTATGTTTTTTCAACAACGGTAGATAACAATCTGCATTTCATTTTCAGATCACCTGGCAGCCTTGGGCTCCATTGCTAGCCGTGATTCGAGATCGATTTGCCGGTGCTGAGAGACCTCCGTTTCCGATTCTGCTGGAGGGCCCGGTCTGTCGGGCTTGTACCTAGGTGAGCGTTTCCTACGCCAGACCCTAGGGTTACCAGAGCAAATAGTCCCGGTTTCAAACCCTCCGGAGATATGAGGGAGACTACGAGATTCACTGTCGAGCAGATGGCCGATTACACTATTGGCTGGGATGCGATCCGTTTCCGAGGCATCGGCGACTACAGAGTACGTGCAGGCGTATATCATGCGGCCTCTGAGCGGTGGCCATCGAGTTGAGGGAGAGAGGCCTGTGGCACCAGCAGTTAGGGCGGGAGCGGGGGCTGGAGTAGGAGCATCGCGGAGAGCTCAGGTCCGCGGCAGGGGTGGAGCTCTCAGAGAGGGCGGGGGCGGGCTGGCCTGCACTGCCCACCTCACTGACATACAGAGGACAGGGTGGGGCGACCTACCAGATTCCCTTCGCCCCTCCTCCTCTGATCACGATTGGTCGGTTTCCCCGACTTGCCTCCGGTATGTTCTACTCTACATTGCATCTTGCATAGTCATTTCATTTCAGTTCATTGATATTCCGCAGAATACTGATGCATCTAATACTTTTGTAGGCTTCTTCCGAGTACACCCGGCAGTTCCTGGAGTTGAATGCCTCCATGATGGGGATGTTGCAGCAGACTTTCGACCTCCTGGCCCTCTTACAGTATTCCGGTATGTTCTTCTGACCACGGTCTCAAAACCATACATAAACTGCTTCACATAATCCGATGCACAACACAACTTCTGATAAACTGCTCACGGCATTTGATACACTGTACTCATACACTGCATTCTGCACTGATAAACTGCTCACAGTATTCACACACTGTACTCATACATTGCATTCTGCACTGATAAACTGCTCACAGTATTCACACACTGTACTCATACACTGCATTCTGCACTGATAAGCTGCTCACAGTATATTGATGCGTTTGCCTTTTCTACTTTTCAGCCTCCCTTCCAGATTCCCACAGTAGGAGGTGTTCCAGCCAGGCCTTCTATTCCGGCCGGAGGAGATGGAGAGGGCAGAGTATTCCCCCGCACCAAGGCAGGGCGCACTCACGTCGGGAGTAGCTCTCGGGCGCCAGTTCCAGATGATGATGACGAGGAGTCGTCCGAGGCAGAGATAGAGGCGGAGGCAGGGTCATCGGAGGAGGAGACCGGAGACGGCTCGGACTCGAGCTCAGATGACAGCGCTGATGATGCTCCTGGACCTTTGTCCAGGAAGAGGACTAGGACAGATCGGTAGCCCCGGAGCCATTTGATATTTGATACGGATTTTGCTGTTTTTCTTCTTTTTTGTACTTTTTGCTTTTTGTTGGAAGTTAGAGTACCTTGTACTGCCGCAGGCAGATTTCCGTTTCCAAAACTATGTACTTGAAAAGATGATGGAATGAAACAAACTTTTTGTCTGAAAAAGCGTTACATTTGTATATCTCATACATTTCATTGCATCGCACCATATTACACCTCAATGTAAATGAAATTGATTTGTTGCCTGAAAATTGAACACTTGCACTGTAATAATCGGATAACTAACCAGTCAACAGCAAAACAACCCAAGCAAACCACTGCCTGATTCTAAACACACAGCCCTTACTCTGCTGGGGACTAATCTGCATACAGCCCATAACATAGTACTCGGTTCATTCCGCACACGGCAAATCTTGAACAAACAGCCTAATCTGACAAGACGGAATACGAAGGTGGAATTGGCTGAGACTGAAACACACTCAGATGCCCCAAATTCTCCCATTTCTTCTTTTGCTTCGCATAAAAGTAGAGAATGGCACAGCACTCTGAGCATAAGCGATTTTTGAAATTGAAAAAGGGTTTTTCAACCGGGGTATCGAGCCTACAACTGAATACAGTAGAACAAGACTCAAACAAAAGGCACACGACCTAATCACAATGAGACACGCTCGGAAAAGACTCAAAACAAAAGTTGAGGTGAACAAAACAAAAGACACGACACACGGACATGTTTATAAAATGAGAGACCTCAAATTTCGAGGAGCCAGTTCCTCCGGGTATGTTTCCCACCCTTTCTGATTTGTGATTCTCATATCACTCGGCCCTCAGACTCGGTTTTTCTCTGAAAACCTTTTTCTTACTTTTCTCTCAACTTACACCTCTCTATTCTTTATTCTCTCATATTCATCCCTCCCCAGGGTGATTGACAGATGAATAGGAAGTTGCGGGTTCAAGCCCAATACTATTGGCTCACGGCTATTTCCTCTGGCGACGTTCAGTCGGTGTTCCAGACAGGAAGTGGTGTATCTTGATCTGTCCCAATTTGTGCTTCGCACTTGGTTCAATACCTCATTGTTTGGAGGATATTGAGAGCTTTCAACCTCTTACAGACAGCTTTAGCTGTGCCTTCTTCCGGCAAATAGGGTGCCCTTCTGGCAAGTATGTTGATGACGGGGGAAAGACAGAACACCTGACTCGACTGTGCCCCTAGTTTATCTCTTTGACCATTTTTTTTTTCTACTAAAAAAAACAGTTTTGACCAAAATGAGAGTCGGATTAACATACTTGTTCGATTTTTGATTTGAAAATCATGCAAGTCAGGCTGTAAGCACTGAAAATTTTCCTTTTTTGGGTCCAAGAGGGTGGTCCGATTTTGGAAAATGAAATAGTTTTCGAGAAAATAGTCAACCTCAGTAAAAAAAATTTCAAAAACTATTTTTGCAAACGACCAATGCTAAACGAGCATGGAACCTACCCTCGAGATGCGCAACCTCGGATCGGAGGCAATGGAAAATTGCCCCTTGCTTCAAAGGGGTGCATGGCAACGGAAAGTTGCCCCTGGTTTAGACGGCGACTCATGGCAACTTATGGCAACGGAAAGTTGCCCCTTGTTCGGATGATGCCGCAGCATGCTGAAAACCAGTCCTCATCGGTGATGATTGCAAATGAACTCTCGGATGCAGAGAAGACGGAGATGGTCTGGACCAATATATGGACACAGTCACTGTGACAGCGTTGGTGGCTGGACTTCACGAGGAAGTTTACTGCGTGGTTCCTGTTGTCACAACCGAACTATCGGATTCAGATGATGCAAAGGTGATCGAAACCATTACATGGACTGAGACGCTATGAAAGCGTTGGGGGCTGGACTTCACGACGAAGTTGCCTACGTATCCCAAACATGGGAATCAAGCCTTACGTAGTTCCGGTTAAGGTACACTCGGGTATTTTAACCTTCACTTTTTAGGCTCTAACTTTTGCCAAGGTGCCCGATGCGGGTTTTCGACCTTGCGAGCTTCTTTTTCTTTTCTTTTTCTTTTTTTCTCTTTTTTTTTTGCATGTATTTTTTTTGCTTTTGTATATATTTTTTTTGCATTTTTTTTTGTATGTTTCTCTTTTTTCTTTTTTTTGTATATACTTTTCTTGCTCTAACTTTTGTCTGGGTCGCCATTTCGGGTTTTTGGCCCAGCGAGCCTCTCAAAGGGGTAAAAGTGTAACAAGTCCATGCCAAATGGTTTTAAGATTGAAGCCCTCTGTATCCAGGAGAGTGGCTGTTGTATTGATTTGCAGAAGGATTCATCACGGTTGCTTCATGAGCTTCTTGCGGTGAGATCCGACCTTCTTGATCTGATTTTGGTGTCTCTTGCTCGAGGGCTGCTTCAAACCTGGCCACACGGGCCTCACATGACGGTTGATCGTTGAACAGTTCAGATTGTGGTCTAGGCTTGAAAACAGATGGATTGAATCTTGAGGCTGAGAGCGATCCTAGGCTGCACAATCTCGAGAGCGATTCCGCACAGGTCTTCACAGGGCCGCGCAAAACATTTTGTTTTTGAAAGTTTTTACGAAAGCGACACATCGCTCGCGCTGAAGATAGTGTGGAACCAGTCTGGATCAAGCCAGGGTCCTTCTCAGTACTCATGCTAACAAGCATGATTTCATTCATTAAAGGCTTAGCACACCTATCTTTCTCTCAATTTTGATCAAAGTTTTGTAAAACCCGAGGAATTCCTTCCTCTTCATTTTTATCACCACAGTGCTAAAAAGGGTTTTGGAAAAACTTAAGTCATTACAACGATTTTCAGGGCACAAGAGAGCAGGTGGAATGTACTGTTGTCCCATTCAAACCTTCTAGCACAACCAGCCCAAAATAGTAATAAGCACGGAAACATGACAGCCGCAGCTGTTTCATTCAAATTCCCTGATTGTAACTGGCTCCACGGCAGAGACAGACTCAAAAGGAAAGCAAAAGGGTAATTACAAAACAAAACGGTGTTCGAGGCAACAACCCCAGAATCACCTAGTATTCTACACAAGGGGATCGACTCGCTACAACAAGACATACCCTTAAGCAAAAGGACTGACTCAAGACAATGAGACAGACTCAAAACAAAACCAAAGACTGACTCGACACCTAAGCCAGAATTTACAAAACTAGCAATTGCAGATGCTCAAAAATGCGTACCAGACGCCACATCCGAAGTACACCCAGTGCTGCCCGCAGGTAGTTCACTTCCTGAGTACATACTCGCAGTATCAGTATCCTCAAAATCCAATAGCTAAGTAGTAACGGACTTGGCTGAGGTGGGCGGGAGGATGACCTCGTTGTCGATCAAATCTTGCACCTCATGACGGAGGCGGAAACAATTATCGGTAGCATGACCGGTTTGCTGGTGGTACCGCGAGTACTGAGTAGCATCATGTGTGGGAGGGAGATTCTTCGGGAGAGGCCGAGGCTCCAGGGGTTTAAGGTGCCCTCTTTCGGCCAGGATTTGGAGTGCCTTGGATAACGGCATGTAGAGAGCATGAAAGACCCTGCGCCCTCGGGGCAGGTACTTTGAAGTCGGAGAATTCTTGCTAGACGCATTAACGAAAGGGTCGGTGTAACAAGCCCGCGGGGGACCTCGCTATGGTTCGGACTCTGCTTTTTGTGTGTTGCGGTTCTAAATCTGAACCAAAGAGTCCAACTCTGGCAAATCGTTTTGAGAAAAATAGATTTTTGAAAAGAAGTGCCAAACATGGACTGCTTTGCCAGATTACAGAGTCGCCACCTAAATATTTTTTAATGGGGGAATTTAGGAAACCCTGACTCAGTGCCGAAGGCCACGTGTCCGTCATCACCAAATGTCTTGGCTCGGGAGCTTGGGTACGATCGGGGAAGGTCAGCTATGAGCACCCCCTTTCGCCCGGTCCGAAGACCGGCCTCTACTAATCGTGATATCCGATTTTGAAAACATTATGCGTTCTTATCCCAATTATTAACCTAGAATTACTATGTTATGCGCGCAGCAAACAAGTATAGACTAGATTGCCTAATTTGGAAACAAGCATTGCATATCCGTTTGTTTTGAAAAGCGTTTTGAAATTTGCTACCCGCAAGTAGGCTAAAGCACGGATTTCAATGAGCTTGTTCCAACTCAAACAATCCAACCTCCACCCACAGGCATTCAAACAGTTTATCACATAAGCAACTAGCCGCATGGCAAGCATACTGTCATGGCAACATTCACACGCATGCGAGATGCTAAAGCGTAAAATACTTACATCGTACTCCGTGCCAAAACAAGGAACTAGTTAGCAAATATGCGTGCCCTAGTTCATGTTAGAGTGGCTAATGCAACACAGGCAAGGATACAATTTAGAGTAGGCTCGGCTAACCCTAAAATGGCATGTGGAATGCTACAACTATCACGTATTCAATTTGGAATTGAAAGTACGATGCAGTTTGTATGATGTACCGAGCCCGGTGCATGTTAACAAATGCATGGATGCACGCATGCATTGCATAAGGTATGCTAAAAATAAACGTGCCCTAATCTACCATCATAAGCAGGTAAATAAAAGGGAAGAAAGAAGTGGGGGTTGGAAGGCATACACACACCCACGCACACTTATTACAATTGCGCCCTCGCTCGGAGGGACCGAATAAATATTACAGATAATTAACTACGCAAGCTAATTAAATATTACAAATTAATTTAAATTAACAAATTAATTAATCTAAGAAAAACAGTAAACGCCTCGGGAGGAGAGCCAAATGCAGCACGTGCTCGGGTCCTGCTCGGAATTGCACTGCCATGCCTAGCCTGCCTCTGTTTTCCCTGATTTGCACCTCAGAAGACTGCCACAGTCTTAGGAATACTTCCTTAGGTACTGGAGATCACTACCGGCTGCACAAAACTCCCACCGGCAGTGTATTGGGCTCATCGGCACTAGATTGATCCATCGGCTGCATATTTACTGCCGGTCGGCACTAAAAACTGCCGGCCGGCAATAAATGCCTCCATAACCTGCAACTCACAGCAGCAGAGGGCAAATACTGGCATGGCAATGCAATCCAAAGCATGTATGCACTAAACACATTCCTTATCATGTTTATGACTCAAAGGAGGATGTGCCTCGATTCTCGGGCCACCAATCACGCATTTCCATGCATGGTGGCCTAAAGGATCAAGTGTGCAACTTGAATTTCAAATGCATGCAAACCAATCAAACAAAGTGAGGCCCAATTCCCATCATCAAGTCAAGGAACAAGGCATGCATGCCTATGTGTGCAATCCTAAGCATGTCGACTAGGGATGCAACATGAGCATATAGACAAACAATGCAAGCATACAAGCAAACATGAGGTAGCATACAAGTAAGTGAATAATGGTCTTACTCATGACTTAGGCAACTCCAAGTAGGCCTAAAATCAGTGGCCAAAATGCTATGGAAGTGAAGACTAAGATACATGCCATACATGTACACATGCAAGCACACATAATCCAATACTTAGGCATAAACAAGACAACATTCAAGCACACTTGAAATGAGTTAAACATGGACAATTAGCATGCATATAAAGCTCTGAAAATCATGCAAAACATGATGCCAAATCATGCAACAAAGCAAGCTAAACATGCAACAAATGGCCCAAATCTTCAAAGCAAGTCTATGAAGCATTAAACCACACCTAGTATAATCACACATGGCAATACTTAACCAACTAAAAACAGAGTTTTAACACGTAAAACTAAGCCCAAAAGATTACTTAGATGGCATCTAAGAGGCTTGAACCCAAAGGCATGCAACATGACCAAAACATGGAGCATCCAACACATGCTTTTAAAGCATTAAAGAGGCAACTAAGGCAAGCATACAAGCACACCAAAGGGACTGAAATAGCATTTTAAATGGTTCCAAACCATCGCAATGAGGTAAGCAACACATGCTACACATGCATGCTCAAAGGCTAGCAAGCCTAAAATGCAAAGGGGCCGTATAATGCATGCCAAGATCAACCCAAATGACTATGGACAGAGCTAAAACATGTCAAAATAAGCACAAAACATTCACAAATCTAAGCCTAAAGCATGCTCAAATTAGGGCTAACAACCTAAGGCATGTTAAGGCAATACAAGGCATTACATGGCAACTATGCTAAGCATGCATAAGGGACCAAAACCAACACTTATCAATGTCATATTAGGGCATAATAAACATGAAATGCAGCCTAGATATGATCAACACACACTTGAACAAAGGCTTCCTTAAGAGACCAAAAATGGTCCCTTTCAAGGACAACAAGGAGAGGGGGTGGTCCCCCCCCTTTTGGAGACTTCAAGGCACCATCCCCACCACTGAAATCCCTCAAGATTTCAGTGGTGAAGAGGCCCAAACACCAAAGTCTCGAAACTCACCAAAATGGCACAAAACAAGGGCCTTACAAGGCCTAAGAGGGGTCAAACTTCCCCAAAGCACAAAACACTCTTAATAAACTATCAAGAGGGCCTAAAAATAGAACCTTTTTATGTTATACACTAAACACAAAAATAGCTCTACGATAGGTAGAAATAGGATGCAAAAATGGGGAATAAAAGGCTAGTTTCTTACCCTTGTTGACCACCTTCACAAATGTTGATGTTGTTGCCTCCTTGAGCTTCAATCCAGCCAAAAATAGCAAGAACAAGCCCTTGGAACCTCAGTAGCCAAAGGAAGGTGAAGCACTAGGTGCTTGTGTGCAATAGTAAGACAAAACACACACACTAAGCCTAAGGGAGAGAGAGAGAGATATAGGATAGATACACAAACCCTAACCTAAAACCAGAGCTCTCTCTGAATATTTTCTTTCTAACTCTCCAAATTTTCTAACCCTTGAGCCAAGAGAAGAGAGTCTTCTCTTATAGGAATCAAAGCTTACAAGCTAAGTAAAGTAAAGGCTCATCCCTCCATACACGTGTATGGAGGGGAAACAAGTGCTAGACAGCTGCCTCAAAATATCTCATAAAGCAACTGAACAGTAGTCGGCAGGGCAAAATTGTCATTTTGACAAAATTGACTGCCGACCGGCACAATATAGTGCCGATGGAAACACCAAACAGCCGGTGGCCTCTAGCCACTGCCGGTGGTGTGTGGGGATGTCTCCCAAGGCATCCTCTACCTTCCAAGGCAAAACACAAGTGTTTGGTGCAAAACCAGACACAAAACGGTCGAGTTCGGAGGTCCTGAGGCAAGGCGCGTAGCCGAGAACTCCAAACGAACACGAACATGGATAATCACCGAGTGTTCCAACGGTGACGTCCAAGTCTTGAGGACGGTCAAAAATGGGGTGTCTACAGTTGCCCCTCTTTGACAGAACTCGGAAGTCATAACAATGACGGGAGTGAATGTCAAAGCCCAGAGACGACCCATTTTTGACAAGGCCGAAGACTTGGACAAACATACAAAGCGCAAATGGTTGAACTCGCAAGCTGCCTACGTATCCCTTTAGGAATCAAACCAGCGTAGTTCAGGCTCAGGCATACAAGCCGCAAATAAGGTATGCGCCCGTAGGCGGGGGCGAGATGCAACTGACGATGCAAAAGGCCGAGCATAACTTATGATCATGCAAAGAAAGCTGTAATGAAGCACACATGCGACAGTTATAAGCTAGCATACGCCAATCTACACTACAATGCAGAAAGGATGTAAGAGAATTATGCAATTCCCAACACGTCTCACTCGGAGGGTACGATACCTGTGCGGCTTGTCCGGTTGCACCGGCCTCAAATGAGCCGTACATACAATATCGTGCCTGCAAAGAAAGCAAACTTAACAGGTACAATATTGTTAGCAACATGCATGACAATGCGAAATGAATGCAAAATGATATGCAATATATACAAAACTATGTATGAACAATGCAAATGATAATGCAATGCAATTGAAACTACGCGAACTACACGCAGGGCAATTGAATCATGATTCAATCGTGAGCGATTCGAAACCACACATATGTCAAATAGATTGATGGAGGTAACAAGTTCGTCTCCCATAGAACGATGTCTGATCTATGAGTACTTCGCACGGACACAAGAACAAGTATTGGGTGGAATGACATAAGTGGGGAAACGACCCGCTGGGGAGGGAATAATGATCCTAATGCCGGACGCAATAATTACACTACAATGCAATGGAAGTGGATACAATGGATATGGCACGCGGGCCAAACCGAATTTTGCCTAGGAAAGGCATGTACGCATACGAACCGCGTCTAACACAGGAAATGTGCCGCAACCCTCAAACCAAGCTCATCAAGGAATAGGCGCGTACACAAAAACCGTGCTTCGACGTGAAAAGTAGGGGCACATACCAGACCAAGCTCAACCTGGAAAGGCGCAAGCCATGGATGGAAGATGATGCAATGGATGCATGCAACTACGATGCAATAGAAATGGATATGGATACAACGGATATGGCACGCGGGCCAAACCGAATCTTGCCTAGGAAAGGCATGTACGCATACGAACCGCGTCTAACACAGAAAATGCACCGCAACCCTCAAACCAAGCTCATCAAGGAATAGGCGCGTACACAAAAACCGTGCTTCGACGTGAAAAGTAGGGGCACATACCAGACCAAGCTCAACCTGGAAAGGCGCAAGCCATGGATGGAAGTGATGCAATGGATGCATGCAAATTACGATGCAATAGAAATGGATATGGATACAGAAAATGCATGACATATACACTATACTACAATGATATGCATGACATATGCATGTTTTTTTGTTTTTTTTGTTTTTTTTTTTTTTGAAATGCATGACATATGCAGTATTTACAATGATGCATGACAATGCACTATGATGCAATGACTATGATTGCAGCTTTCCCTATCTTACCAACAAGGCGATATACTAGGTTGGTTCAGTATCCAGAATTGAGGCGCAGACATGCCACCTCAACCTATGGGGCTTCCATACAGATTTCAAGCCGAGGGTACACCCCCTGGGTATTTAAACCAGACTTTAGTCTCGGAAATCCCGAACCTTTGCGTTCTAGGCATAAGCCATTCAAACTCTAGTTCTCACCGTCCCAGTTGGTCTTCTAGGAACTCACCGCAAAAACAGGCAGGTGGCTTTACCAGACCACCGAAAGTCGTTCGGGCATGACAAACACCGAAGGAATTGCACCTTCAGAGGATTTAAGGTCTCCTAGACCGTGCGTGGGGCAATGCAAAATGTGCGCGTTATAACGTGTGCAGCCATGCCAAACGATGCAAGTGATGACGTATACTACACCATATGCGGTCATGCGCAACAATAAAGGTTTTGCACCTCCGAAGGATTTAAGGTCTCCTAGACCGTGCGTGTTTAAGGTCTCGCCAGACCGTTGTGTGCTAAACGGTGCACAACGCATGTGAGACACGCATGCCAATGCAAATGAGGCATGCACGTCGATGCGAATGAGAAATGAAGTGCGATGAGGTACGCGTGCCCCAAAAGATGGAAGACAATGCAAAGGGGGTGCGCCAAACGGCGTGATGCGCAAAATAGCACGAATGAAATGTAATGCACAAGATAGTGCGCTGCGCAAAATAGCGCGATGCGTTAGACAATGCAAGTGCACAAAACAGTGCGATTGAATGCATGTCAAATGCGATGGGGTGCGCGAGATAGCGCGATGCGTTAGACAACGCGAGTGCACAAAACTGTGCGATATGATGCATGCCAAATGCGATGGGGTGCACCCCAATGCACCGAAGGTCTTGCACCTCCCGAGGATTTAAGGTCTCCTAGACCGTGCGTGTTTAAGGTCTCGCCAGACCGGGGTAAACCTCTCAGTGTAGCACACACGAGAGAGGAAAGCAAAAAGAAGTCTCTCAGCGTAGTACACGTGAGAGAGGAAAAACAAAAAGTCTCTCAGCGTAGTACACGCGAGAGAGGAAAAACAAAAGGCCTCTCAGCGTAGTACACGCGAGAGAGGAAAAACAAAAAGTCTCTCAGCGTAGTACATGCGAGAGAGGAAAAACAAAGAGTCTCTCAGCGTAGTACACGCGAGAGAGGGGGGGGAGTGCGAGGCAACGCACATAGGACACGCATGCCAATGCAAATGGGGCAAATGAGACGAATGAGACACGCGTGCCTCGTAAGAATGGAAAATGGAGTGCAATGAGGTATGCGTGCCTCAAAGGAGATGCAGAACAATGCGAGTGTGACACGCATGCCGCACGAAACGTAAATCAAGGCATGACGTGCAAGGCAATGTATGTATTGAGGTACATGACAACGCGTGAAAACGCTTGTAATAAAATGCATGATAATGCATGACGGTGCAATGCAACGCACCGATCAGTGTGATGAATGTATGTAACGCACACGGGGGAACTTTTGAATCTTGTAAAAGACAAAAGGATACAAAAGGATACAATCTTTGCTTGAATTTGAGTGCCACGCACAGCAGACACGGTCCGAGGTTAAAACGGAGACCGGTTGAGCATCGAGGATGCACTTTCTTGCATTTTCTTGAGCTATGAAGACCCAAAACTGCTCATGTAGCCTAAACAAGGCTGTGGGAACACCACCGGCTGGGAGAGGAAGCCACCGGCTGGCCACCGGCTTAAAAATAACTCCACCGGCACAATATTGTGCCGACCGGCACAAAATAGTGCCGACCGGCCAAAGATCACTGATTGGGGGCAGTTTTGACAATTTGCCTCGGGTTTTATAAAATAGGGCTCTTAAACCCTATTTTCTCACTTCTTGTCCGCCGAAATTTCCTCCTCCTTCTTTCTAGAATATTTTCAACCCTCGATCCCCGCATTTTCTCGCGTTTTAGGCCCGATTTCGTCGTTCGATTCGCGAATACCTTCGCGTTTCGCACATTTTCGACCGAACAAATCTTTGTTTCGGTGCCTCTTTGCTATTTCCGCTTTTTTGGGGCTTGTTCCCTTCGATTTCCTCTTCATTTCCATACCTTTTCCTCTTCCGGCCTTTTCCGGCCATTTCCGGCCCGCTCGGGGTTGACTTTTTCGGTTGACTCTTCATATTCCGGCTCTTTCGGACATTTTCTCACCACCATCGCCATGGCTGACGATGTTCCACACGTCGGGACTCCCCCGGATCACGAGATGGATCCCGGGGTCGAGCTCCTCCCATTGAGCGAGCGTCCCTTCGACCCGGCGACATACCACCCCGCGATTCATGTGCTACCTCCGGATGGTCTTCGCCATTTCCGCGGTTTTGACCGAGCGCTGGACCCGGAGCTCCTCCTGCGCGAGCCGACCTCTCACCTATCCTTCGGTGCTTCCGAGGTAACACTCTTCTCTGTTTTATTTTCTGCAATGTAGAACTGTTAACTGTCAAAGTTGTTTCCGTTCTTTAACTGCTTGGTTCTGATATACTGTTCACTGTAGTCAATTGCAATCATGCTTATAACTGACATCTGTTTAAGACGGACACATGCACACACTGCACTAGTCTCAATCACCCAAACACACGGCACACACCGTACTTCACTGCAAACTTACCGACACCCGGCACTTATTTGAATCTGAAAACATATTGTATGCTGTATTTAAACTGAACCACACACAACACGCTGACGCATCATACGTTGTAGCTCACTGTAAGCACACCGACACTCGGTATCTGTTTGAATCTGATAAACTTGCACGCATGCCATATTTGCACTGAACCACTCAAACATGCTGACGCATCACACGTTGTAGTTCACTGTAAGCACACCGACACCCGGTATCTGTTTGAATCTGATAGAATGTGCACACATGCACTATATCTGTATGCTGACTCTCGCAAACATACTGACACATCACAGGCCGTAGTACACCGTAGTACACCGAAACCTGATATTTGCTTGGATCTGAAGAATGTGCACACGTGCTAAATTTGCATCGACTTTAACATGTTTCCTCAGAACTGTACATCTCATATTGCTTTGCAACTATTTGTTTGAAAACAGGGAGATTCCCATGCCATCCGCGGGTATGGGAATGTCGCGGCTCGAGATTGGTACTTGGAGCTTCCCGAGGCGGTTCGACGCATTGTGGACGATGCGGGCTTCGGTTCCTTTTGCAGGGGTCTGACCCGGCTTACTGCCTGCAGGCCTCTTCTAGCTGCCCTGGCAGAGAGGTGGTGGGACACCACCGACTCGTTCCACCTATCCGTGGCGGGAGACATGACGATGACTCCCTACGACTTCTCGGTGCTCACCGGCATCGGGGTAGGGGGTGATCCGATCCCCTTTGACACCGACATGGACGAGTGGATCGCCGCTCAGATCTACTTGCTTGGCGAGGCGCCACCTCTTGCTCGTCCAGGCTTTGTCCGCTACTCCTGGTTCGAGGTGCAGTTCAGAGTGCAGCCTGCGTTGGTGGCGACGGCTCCGATGACCGAGGCGGCTGTAGAGCAGTACGCACGCGGCTTTTTGATGTTTTTGCTAGGGACGACCCTCTTCGCCGACCGGGCGAACACCGTGCCTCTCTGCCTACTCAGCGCACTGGTGGACGTCCGAGACATCTTGCGTTTTGATTGGGGTGGTGCGGCTCTGGCCACTCTTTACGGGTACATGAGCTCAGTCTCCCGTGGCAGCGGGCAGTTGCTCGGAGGCTACTGGCGAGCTTGGGAGGTACGCCTTCTCCTCTGCTTTACATTTCTGTTCTGTACTTTCTGTACTCTGCACACTGCACACACTGTAGTCTGCTTTACACTTGCTGTATACTGTACACACGGCACACACATACTCTGCTTTACACTGTTCACACGGTATACTCTGCTCAATACACTGCACAACACACAGCTTTATTATTTCTGCTCTATTCTGTATTCTGCTTTATCTGATAACTGTTCCGACATCTGTCTTGCAGTTATGGGTTTACGCCTACTTTCCCAGGCTGGAGCCAGTGCCGGAGACGGAGACTCCTCTAGTCATTCCCTTCTCGCGCCGCTATGACGGGAGATGCGTCCGGAGGCCGCGAGAGACTTTCAGCTTCTTTCGTCGCTACTTCGACACCATTACTCCTGCCGAGGTATGTCTTACTTGTAGTTTATTTAAGCTTCACTTTTCCACTGTATATTTGCAATACCAGTAGATAACAAACTGTATTTCAATTTCAGATCACCTGGCAGCCGTGGGCTCCTCTGCCAGCGATGGTGCGGGATCGGTTTGCCGGCGCCGTTGAGACCTCGCGTTACCGGATTTTGCTGGAGGGCCCGGTCTGTCGGGCTTGGTACCTAGGCGAGCGCTTCTTGCGTCAGACCTTAGGGTTAGCTGAGCAGATAGTCCCGGTGCATCCTCCTGAGCATATGAGGGACACCGAGCGTTTCACCGCTGAGCAGATGGCGGACTACACCGTCGGTTGGGAGGCGGACGGCTTCAGAGGCGAGGGCGATATCTCTGAGTACGTCCGGACCTTCATCATGCGGCCGCTGAGTGGTGGTCGCCGAGCTGAGAGAGAGAGACCTGCGGCGCCGGCGGCCGGAGCAGGAGTAGGAGGAGGAGCGCCGAGGAGGGCTCGAGTTCGCGGCAGGGGCGGAGTCCAGAGGGGACGGGAGGTCAGTTGGCCCGCTCTGCCCGCTTCACTGTCTTTCCGGGGGTCGGATGGGGCGACCTATCAGATTCCCTTCGCCCCTCCGCCGGCTGATCACGAGTTTGTCGGCATCCCCGACTTGCCTCCGGTATGTATTACTATATTTCTGTACAGTTATTTCATTGTAGTTTATTTGACATTCCACAGAATATTGATGCATCTGATTCCCTTGCAGGCGTCTTCTGAGTACACCCGGCAGTCATTGGAGATGAATGCCTCCATGATGGGGATGCTCCAGCGGACATTCGACCTCCTAGCCCTCTACAGTATTCCGGTATGTCGTTTCTGACCACAGCCTCAAACCATACACAAACTGCTTTACATAATCTGATGCGCAACTCAACGTCTGATAAACTGTTCACGGCGTTTGATACACTGTACTCATACACTGCATTCTGCACTGATTTACTGCTCACGGCATTCACATACACTGTACTCATACACTGCATTCTGCACTGATTCACTGCTCTCAGCATTCACATACACTGTACTCATACACTGCATTCTGCACTGATTCACTGCTCACGGCATTCACATACACTGTACTCATACACTGCATTCTGCACTGATTCACTGTTCTCAGCATTCACATACACTGTACTCATACACTGCATTCTGCACTGATTCACTGCTCAATATACTGATGCATTTGTCTTTTCATGCTGTTTCAGCCTCCCTTCCAGATTCCCCGGTGGGTGGCGCTCCAGCTGGACCTCCCATTTCTACTCGGGATGGCAGAGCATATCCTCGTACCAGAGGGGGGCGCGTTCATGTCGGGAGTGCGGGCTCCAGTCCCAGATGACGAGTCTGAGGAGGGGGCGAGTCATCCGAGGAGGAGGCCGGGGGCAGCTCGGGCTCGGGCTCGGACAGTGACACTTCTGGTGATGCTCCTGGACTTCTGCCCAGGAAGAGGGCGAGGACAGATCCTTCGGTGCGAGGCCATTGATGATGCTGATGACCCAGACTTTTGCTGTTTTTCTTATTTCTTTTCTTATACTTTTCTCTTTTGTTGGTAGATAGAGTATTTTGTACTGCCGCAGGCAGATTTTGTTTCCAAAACTTATGTACTTGAAAAGATGATATGAAATGAAACAAACTTTTTGTCTGAAAAAGTGTTTACATTTGTGTATATTTCATACCCTGCACTGCATTGCATCATATTACACCTCAAATGTAAATGATATTGATCTGTTGTCTGAAAATTGAGCATTTGCACTATGATAATCGGATAACCAACCAACTAACAGCAAACAACTCATACAAACCACTACTCAAACTGCATAATACAGCCCATAACGCAGCTCTCGGCTCATTCTGCACACAGCCAACCCTGAACAAGTAACCCAATCTGACAAGACGGATCTCAAAACTGAAATGGTTGAAGTTGAAACACACTCGGATGTCCCAAATTTTCCCTTTCTTTCTCTTGCTTCGCACGAATGTAGAGAATGGCACAGCATCCTGAGCACAAACGATTAATCTTTGGAAAAGGGATTTCACAACCGGGGTATCGAGCCTACCACAGAACACAGCGAGACAGACTCAAACAGAGAAACAAAAGGCACACGACCTGAACACAACGAGACACACTCGGAAAAGACTCAAAGCCAAAATCGAGGCCGACAAATCAAAAGACACGACACACGGACATGTTTACAAAAGGAGAGACCTCGAATCTCGGGGAGCCAGTTCCTTCGGGTATTATTTCCCACCCTTTCTGATTTGTGATACTCACATCTCTCGGCCCTCAGGCTCGGTTTTTCTCTCAAAACCTTCTTGCTCACTTTTCTCTCCGCTTACTCCTCTCTATTCTTTATTCTCTCATTTTTCATCCCTCCCCAGGGTGATTGATGGATGAATAGAAAGTCACAGGTTCACACCCAACACTGTTAGCTCACGGCTATTTCTTCTGGTGAATAGGGTGCCCTCTTGGCAAGCATGTTAGCGAGGGAAAGACAGAAAGCCTGACTCAACTGTGCCCCTAGTTCGTCACTTTGACCATTTTTTTTTTTGTTTTCTTCCTAAAACAGTTTTGATCAAAATCAGAGTCAGATCAACACACTTATTCGATTTTTGATTTGAAAATCACGCGAATCAGGCTGTGAGCACTGAAAATTCTCCTTTTGGGTCCAAACATGGTCCAATTTTGAAAAATGAAATAGTTTTCGAGAAAATAAGTCAACCTCAGTGAAAATTTTCAAAAACTATTTTTGCAAACAGTCAACGCTCGACGAGCGCAAAACTTACCCTCGAGATACGCAACCTCGGATTGGAGGCGACGGAAAATTGCCCCTGGCTTAAAGGGGGATAAGGCAACGGAAAGTTGCCCCTAGTTTGGACGGTAACTCAGGGCAACTTGTGGCACTGTATGGCAACGGAAAGTTGCCCCTTGTTTGGATGATGCCGCGGCACATTGTAAGCCAGTCCTTGTTGACGACGATCGGACCCTCGGACGCGGAGGAGACGGAGACGGTTTGAATCAATATATGGACACAGTCACCTGGAAGGTGTTGGTGGTTGGACTTCAAGAAGAAGTTAATCACGGAGTTCTCGGGTCGCTTGTAATTGAGACTCCGGATTCGGAGGAGGCAAAGGTGATCAAAACCATGACATGGACTGAGACGCTATGGAAGCGTTGGGGGCTGGACTTCAAGATGAAGTTGCCTACGTATCCCAAACATGGGAATCAAGCCTTACGTAGTTCCGGTTAAGGTACACTCGGGTATTTTAACCTTCACTGTTTAGGCTCTAACTTTTGCCAAGGCGCCCAATGCGGGTTTTCGACCTTGCGAGCTATGTTTTTCTTCTTTTTCACTTCTTTTCATTTCCTTTTTTGACTTTCTCTTTTTGTATTATTTTTCTTTTTGTATATTTTTTTGCTTTTTTTTTTTTTTTTTCTTTTTTCTTTCTTTGTATATTTTTTGTCTCGCTCTAACTTTTGCCTGGGTCGCCCTTCCGGGTTTTCGCCCCAGCGAGCCTCTCAAAGGGTAAAAGTGTAGCAAGCCCATGCCAAATGGTTTTGAGATTGAGGTCCTCTGTATCCAAGAGGGTAACTGTGGTGTTGATTTTCAGAAGGATCCATCACGGTTGCTTCATGAGCTTCGTCTGGTCGGATCTGATCTCCTCGATCTGGCTTTGGTCCCTCTAGCTCGAGGGCTGCTTCAAAATGGGCCACACAGGCGTCTTATGGCACTGAATGTTTTGAACGGGTTCCGGTTTACAACAGATAAATCGAGTCTTGAGGCATGAGAACGATCCTGGGCTACACAATCTCAAGAGCGATTCCACACAGGTCTTCGCAAGACTGCACGAAATATTTTGTTTTTGAAAGTTTTTAAGAAAGCGACAAATCGCTCGTGCTGACGATAGTGTGGAACCAGTCTGAATCAGGCCAGGGTCCTTTTCAGTACTCACGCCGACAAGCATGATTTCATTCATTAAAAGCTTAGCATACGTTTCTTTCTCTCAAAATGATCAAAATTTTGCAAAACCCAAGGAATTCCTTCATCTTCGTTTTTATCACCGCAGTGTTCGAAAAGGGTTTTACGAGAAAGATTAGGTCATTACAACAATGTTCAGGGCACAAGAGAGCAGGCGGGACGCACTGTCGTTCCATTCACATTCTCTGGCACGGCTGACTCAAATAGCAACAAATACGGCGCATGATAGCCACGGCTGTTTCATTCAGATCTGTTAGCAAAACTGGCTCCCCGACAGAAACAGACTCAAAAAGCAAAAACAACTGTTTATAAGACAAAACGGTGTTTGAGGCAACAACCCCGAAATCACCCGGTATTCTATACAAGAGGGATTGACTCATTACAATTAGACAGACCCTTAAGCAAAAGGAATGTCTCAAAACAATGAGACAGGCTCAAGACAAAACAGAAGACTGACTCGACACCCAAGTCAGAATTTACAAAAATTAACATTTAGCAGGTGCCCAAAAATGCGTGCCAAACGCTACATCCAAAAATGCCGAGCTTTGCCCGCAGGCGGTTCACCTTCTGATTACATACTCGCAGTATCTGTGTCTTCAAAATCCAAGAACTCTGTAGTGACTGACTTGGCCGAGGTGGGTGGGAGGATAACCTCGTTGTCAATCAGATCCTGCACCTCGTGACGGAGGCGAAAACAATTGTCAGTGGCATGGCCTGTTGTAACAAGCCCGCGGGGGACCTTCGCTACAGTTCGGACTCAAATTGTCACGGTTCTAAATCTGAACCAAAGAGTCCAAATCCGGCAAATAGTTTTTTGAAGAAAAACAGATTTTTGAAAAGTAGTGCCAAACATGGACTGCTTTGCCCAGATTACAGAGTCGCACCTAAATATTTTTAAATGGGAAATTTAGGAAAACCCTGACTCGGTGCCGAAGGCCACATGTCCGTCATCACCAAAGTGATCTTGGCTCGGGAGCTTGGGTACGATCGGGGAAGGTCAGCTATGAGCACCCCCTTTCGCCCGGTCCGAAGACCGGCCTCTACTAACCGTGATATCCGATTTTGAAACATTATGCATTCTTATTCCAATTATTAGCCTAGAATTACTATGTTATGCGCACAGCAAACAAGTATAGACTAGATCGCCTAATTTGGAAACAACATTGCATATCCGTTCGTTTTGAAAATGCTTTGGAATTTGCTACTCGCAAGTAGCTCAAAACACGGATTTCAATGATTTTCCCAACTCAAGCAATCCAACCTCCACCCACAGGCATTCAAACAGTAATATCACATAAGCATTTAGCGCATGGCAAGCATATGTCATGTTACATTCACACGCATGCGAAGTGCTAAAGCAAAACTTACATCGTACTCCGTGCCAAAAACATAACCCGGTTAGCAACATGCATGACCTAGTTCATGTTAAGTGGCTAATGCAACACAGGCTAGATGCAATCTAGAGTAGGCTCGCTAACCCTAACATGGCATGTGAAGTGCGCGAGTAGCACGTATCAATTTGGAATTGAAAGTACGATGCAGTTTGTATGATGTACCGAGCCGGTGCATGTAAACAAATGCATGAATGCACGTATGCATTGCATAAGGTATGCTAAAATAGACGTGCCCTAATCTAACCATCGTAAGCAGGTAAATAAAGGGTAGAAAAAATGGGGGGTTGGAAGACATGCACCCACTCCACAACTTATTACAAATTACCCTCGTCGGAGGGACCAAAAGAATAATACAAGTTAATTAACTACGCAAGCTAATTAATTATTACAAATTAACTAAATTAATTAACAAATTAACTAGTTAATTAAAGCAGTAAACGCCTCGGGAAGAGGCTCAAGCAGGCGCCGCGGAATTGGCTCGGAATCGCACTGCCGCACGGATTGCCTCTGTTTCCCCTGCTTTCCTCCCTGAAAATTGCCAAAGTCCCAGAAGCACCTCTCAGGGCACTGGGGAGTACCACCGGCTGGGGTAGGGCACCACCGCTGAAGGAGGAGGCCACCGGCACTAAATGGAGTTATCGGCTGGCAATTGACTGCCGGTCGGCACTAAATAGTGCCGGTCGGCACTAAATTCCTGCGAACTTGCTACTCACAGCAGCAGAGGGGAACAACATGCATGGCAATATAATTAAAGACATTTATGCACCAAAACACACCCTTATCATGTTTTGATTCAAGGGGCACGTGCCTCGATTCCCGGACCACCAATCGCGCATTTCCCATGCGTGATGGCCCTAAGAACCAAGGATGCAACTTTGATTTCAAATGCATGCAATGCAAACAAGCAAACAAGGGTGCCAAACCTCTATCAAACTCACTTCAAGAGGCCTAGCATGCATGCAAATGTGATGCAATCCTAAGCATGTTATCTAGGCATGCAACATGGACAATGTGATGCACTTGTGCAAGGCATACAAGCAGCATGATTTATGAGCATGTAAACCAATGGAAGGATGGTCTTATACATGAATTAGGCAACTCTAAAAGGCCCTAAATCAGTGGCCAAATGCTAAGTCAAGAGGGCCAAACACACATGCACACCATGCACAAGTTAAGGCCCAACACTTAAGCATAATTAAGCAACTCTTAAACACATCTAGAGGCACAAACAGGGACTATTAGCACATGAAAAGCTCTGAAATCCATGCAAACTTGATGCCAAATCATGCCACCACAAGCAAGCCAAAGCATGCAACAAATGGCCCAAGTCTTGAAACAAGCCAATGAGGCATTGAACTACACTTATGCAAGCAATTATGGCATGCATTAAACAACCTAAAACAGAGTTATAGCATGTTAAACAAAGCCAAATGGCTACTTAGATGGCATCTAAGAGGCTCAAGCGCAAAGGCATGCAACTGACCAAAACATGGAGCATTCAAACATACTCTTAAAGCATTAAAGAGGCATGCAAGGCGATCAAATAAGCACATTACAAGGTCTGAAATGGCATGTTAGATGGTTCTAAAACCATCAAAAAATGAAGCAAGTAAGGCATGCTACACACTCATGTTCTTATGGCCAAAAGCCAAATACAAAGAGGCTAAAAATACATGCTAAGATTGACCAAAACAACTATGGACAGACTAAAGCATGGTAAAATAAGCCTACAAGCTTCATGGATCTAGGCCTAAACATGCTAGAAATGAAGGCACACTACCTAGACATGTTAAGGCATCAAAAGCATTACAAGGCAACCATGCTAAGCATGCATGGGACCTAAACCAATTTAGAAACTTTATATCATGGTAATATAAACATGAAAAACAAGTCACACATGCTCACACACACTCAAGCATAGTGTTCCTTAAGGAAGCAAAACTTGCCCTTTTCAAGGACATCAAGGAGAGGGGGTGGCCCTCTCCTTCCTAGGACTTTAAGGCACCATCTCCACCACTGAAATCCCTCAAGATTTCAGTGGTGGAGGCCCAAGTACACAAGTCCCGGATCTCTCCAAAATAGCACAAAAAAGTGACCTTTTCAAGGCCTAAGGGGGTCAAACTTGCTCAAACCACAAAACTCTTAATATACAATGAAGAGGCTTTAAAAACAGAACTTTTATGTATTATATGCTAAGCACAAAAACTGTTTTAAAGCAAGCAAAAAGAGGGTGCAAAAATGGGGTAAAAAGAGGACTAGTGTCTCACCCTTGTTGACCTCTTTAACAAAGTTGTAGTTGATGCTTCCTTAGGCTCAAAATCTGTCAAGAACTTCAAAAACCAGCCCATAGAACCTCAGTTGCAAGGAGAAGGTGAAACACTAGGTGTTTGTGTGCAATAGTAAGACACAAAACACCTAGACACACAAGAGAAGGATAGAGATAGAATGTGTATGCAACTCAAACCCTAGAAAACCAGAGCTTCTCTCTCTCTTTTCCTCCTCACTCTCCAAATTTTCTAACCCTTGACCAAGAGAAGAGCCTCTCTCTTATAGACAACCAAGACTTACAAGCTAAGTCATCCAAGGGCTCATTCCCTCCATACACGTGTATGGAGGGGAAAACAAATGCCAACAGCTGTCTAAAAATATCCCATAAAGCAGCTGTATAGGAGTCGGCAGGGCAAAATGGTCATTTTGCCAAAATGGTGCCGACCGGCACAAAAGAGGGCCGACCGGCACAATAAAGTGCCGATGCACCCATCCGCCGGTGGCCTCTAGCCACAGCCGGTGGTATGTGGGGGTGCCTCACAAAGCAATTCCTGCCCTTCCAAGGCAAAACACAAGTGTTTGGTGTAAAACCAAGCACAAAACGGTCGAGTTCGGAGGTCCTGAGGCAAGGCGCGTAGCCGAGAACTCCGGGAACTCCAAACGAACGCAAACATGGATAATCACCGAGCGTTCCAACGGTGACATCCAAGTCTTGAGGACGGTCAAAAATGGGGTGCCTACAGTTGCCCCTCTTTGACAGAACTCGGAAGTCATAAGTATGACTGTCAAAAAGCCCAGAGACGACCCATTTTGACAAGGCTGAAGACTTGGACAGACAAAATATAGATGCTAAATGGTTGTGCCCGCAGGCTGCCTACGTATCCCTTTGCAAGGAATCAAACCAGCGTAGTTCAGGGGCAGGATGCAAAGTGCTGCACAATGCAAGTGCATAACTTATGTCTGCAAAGGATGCTGTAATGGAGCAATTATGCAAATAATGCAACATTTTAAGCGAATGCTATGCAAGCAAGTAAACGTGAACAACCTACATCTTATGCAGAAAGGATGTAAGAGAATTATGCAATTCTCACGAACATGTGCGTCAGATACACAAAAGTGAACGAAGTATGGTAGATACACTAAGTGGACAACATGTGTGATGGATACACCAAAGTGAGAGAGTGTAATGGATACACTATAGGAATAAAGTGTGATTGATACACTAAGTGAGCGTGTGATGATGCATAAAGAGAAAGTGTGTGATTGTACACAAAGCGAGCGTGTGATTGATACACAAAGCGAAAGTGTGTGATTGATACCAAAGCGAGAATGTGAGCACAGTGTGATAGATACACAAGGGTGAACACAAGGTGATAGATGCACTAAGTGAACCAAGTGTGATGGATACACAAAAGTGAACACAGAGTGTGATAGATGCACTAAGTGAACAAAGTATGATTGATATACTAAATGTGAACACGAAGTGTGATAGATGCACTTAGTGAACAAGTATGATGGATATACTAAATGTGAACACAAAGTGTGATAGATGCACTTAGTGAACGGGAGTATGATTGATATACTAAAGTGAACACAAAGTGTGATAGATGCACTTAGTGAAAGTATGATGATATACTAAAGGTGAACACAAAGTGTGATAGATGCACTTAGTGAACAAGTATGATGGATATACTGAAGGTGAACACAAAGTGTGATAGATGCACTTAGTGAACGGGAGTATGATTGATATACTAAATGTGAACACGAAGTGTGATAGATGCACTTAGTGAACAAGTATGATTGATATACTAAATGTGAACACGAAGTGTGATAGATGCACTTAGTGAACAAGTATGATTGATATACTAAAAGTGAACACAAAGTGTGATAGATGCACTTAGTGAACAAGTATGATGATATACTGGATATATGAAGTGTGATTGATACACTAAGGGAATAAAGTGGGTATGTGCGTGATAGATACACAAAAGGTAATGAAGTGTGATGGATACACTAAAGTAATTAAATGAACATGTGTGTGATAGATACACTAAGTGAAGAAGTGTGATTGATACACGGAATGTAATGAAGTGTGGTTGATACACTAAATGAAATGAAACGTGTGATTGATACACTGAATGCAATGAAGTGTGTGATTGATACACTTGCAATAAAGTGTGTGATTGATACACTGAATGCAATAAAGTGTGTGATTGATACACTAAAGTGAGAATGGGTGTGATAGATACATAAAATGAGAATGTGTGTGATTGATACACAAAATGAGAAGTGTGATTGATACCAAGCAAATGAGTGTGTTAGATACACAAAGAGTGAAGTGTGATTGATACACTGAGTGAGAGTGTAATAGATACACAAAAGTGAATATGTGCGTGATAGATACACAAAAGAGAATGTGTGTGATAGATACACAAAATGAAAGAAGTGTGATTGATACACAAGGCAAATGGAGTGTGTTAGATACACTAAGTGGAGCAAATGACTATGTGTGATAGATACACGAAGTGAATGGAGTGTGATTGATACACTAAAGCAAATAAAGTGTGCTAGATACACTGAATGAATGAAGTGTGATTGATACACTAAGTGAATGAAGTGTGATTGATACACTGGGAATGAGTGTGATTGATACACTATTCTGGCTTGAAGCAGACTTGATCTTGAGCTTGAGGTAGAGGTACACTCATACTTCGGAGCACTGGCAAGGCCTGAAGAGGTACACACGGGATGTAGTCTCGGAACTTACTGAAGTTGAAACAAACTCAGATACCCGACGTTTTCCTCTTTTGCTTTTTTTGCAGTCCGGAACCACATAGCTTCAGATAGGTCCTGGTTTTACTGTTCACACTTATCGGGGGTGGGCCCTGCAGTTTTATGAAAGAACGAATCTGTTTTGCACAAATGTGGAGAATGGCACGGCACTCTGAGCACAAGATGATTTTTTTGAAATTAAGAAATGAGTTCTTAACCGGGTATTGAGCCTACGACTGAACACAGCGAAAAAGACTCAACAAAAGAAAACAAAGGTAAACAACCTAAACACATCTATTGACACTCGAAACGACTCAAAACAAGAATCGAGGCAGACAAAACAAAACACAAGACTCAAATGTGCACAGGGAGCCTGTTTCACCGGGTATTATTTCCCACCCTTTCTCATTTGTGATTCTCACATCACTCGGCCCTCAAGCTCTGTTTTTCTGAAAAAGCCCTTTTCCTCACTTTTTCTCTCAGCGCACATCTCTCTATTCTTCAATCTCTCATTTTTCATCCCTCCCCAGAGTGGTTGGTGGATAGACAAGAAGTTGCGGGCTCTTGCCCCTAGCATTCTGCTAGATTTCTTCTTGTTCACAACAGTGTTCTTCCCACAGAGGGGTGCCACAACTGGGTGTGTAGCAAATCTGCAGCTAACATCGGTTGATGATGCCCTGCTGGGGAGTTTGGACGTGGTTAGATCTGTCCAGATGAGGAAGTGGAACATCTGCCCCATTCCAATTTATGCTTCGCACTTGGCTTGATACCTCGCTGCTTGGAGGACGAGAGAGCTTTCAGCCCTTTGTTGTTAACTTCAGTTGTGCCCTCTTCTGGCAGGTAGAGTGCCCTTCTTGGCAAGTATGTTGAATGGGGAAAAGACAGAAAGCCTGACTCAACTGTGCCCCTAGTTCATCATTTGACCTTTTTTTTTTAAAACAATTTTGACCAACATGAGTTAGATTAACATGCTTATTCGATTTTTGATTTGAAATCATGCAAGTCAGGCTATGAGCACTGAAAATTTTCCTTTTTTGGGTCCAAGAAAATGGTCCAGTTTTGGAAAAATGGAATAATTTTCGAGAGAATTAGTCAACCTCAGTAAAAATTCTCAAAAACTTTTTGCAAACGGCCAATGCTCAACAAGCACGGAACCTACTCTTGAGATGCACAACCTCGGATCCATAGCAATGGAAAATTGCCCCTTGTCTGAAGGACACTGCATGGCAACGGAAAGTTGCCCCTTGTTTGAATGACACCGCGTGCATTGAATGGCAACGGAAAGTTGCCCCTTGTTAATGGCACCGCAGCGTATTGAAATCAATCCTTCAGAGACGATCACAACCGAACTCTCGGATACAGAGAAGGCAAAGATGATCAAAACCATTTCATGGACACAATTGAATTTGAAGTGTTTTAGGGCTGGACTTCAGAGTGAAGTTGCCTACGTATCCCAAACATGGGAATCAAGCCTTACGTAGTTCGGGGTTAAGGTACACTCGGGTATTTAACCTCTCCTTTTTATGCTCTAACTTTTGCCAAGGCGCCTGTTGCAGGTTTTCGACCTTGCGAGCTTTGTTCTTCTTTCTTTTCTTTCTTTTTCATTTTTTCTCTTTTTTTTTCTTTTAGGCTCTAACTTTTGCCAAGGCGCCCGATGCGGGTTTTCGACCTTGCGAGCTTCTTTTTCTTTTCTTTTCTTTTCTTCTTCCTTTGTTTCTTTTTTTTTTCTGTTTTTTTCTTTCCTTTTGTATGTATTTTTTGCTTGCTCTAACTTTTGCCTGGGTCGCCCTTCCGGGTTTTCGGCCCAGCGAGCCTCTCAAAGGGTAAAAGTGTAGCAAGTCCATGCCAAATGGTTTTAGGGTTTTGATGCCATCCGTATCCAGGAGAGTGGCTGTTGATTCGAAGAGAACTCATCTTCGGCTCTTCGGGCACATCTGACATTTTGCCCCTAGTTTGAGGGGGGCTTCTGATCTAGCTTCCCAAGCCTCTCTTGACGACATCTGATCTTCTTGATTTGACTTTCTTGCCTCTTGTTCGAGGGCTGCTTTGAATCTGGCCACACAGGCCTCACTTGTAGTTGACCGTTGAACATTCTGATTGAGTCAAGGTTGAAAATGAGGGGTCGAGTCTCGAGGCTGAGAGCGATCCTAGGCTGCACAATCTCAAGAGCGATTCCACACATGTCTTCGCAGGACCGCGCAAAACATTTTTTGAAAGTTTTTAAGAAAGCGACAAATCGCTCGCGCTGAAGACAGTGTAGGACCAATCTGGATCAAAGCTAGGGTCCTTCTCAGTACTCACACTAACAAGCATGATTTCATTCATTAAGGGCTTAGCACGCCTCTCTTTCTCTCAATTGATCAAATTTTTGCAAATCCCGAGGAATTCCTTCCTCTTCGTTTTCACCAGTTTGAAAAAGTTTTGAAAAACTTAGGTCAATGCAATAATTTCAAGGCACAGAAAAGACAGAGTTCTTAGTCAAATACTGCCATCTCATTTAGAATTTCTGGCACAACGGCACAGGCAGAAGCAAACACAAGAGTGTGAAAATCACTGCTGTTCCATTCAAATCTGTTGTAACTGGCTCCTGGCAGAAACAGACTCAAAAATGAAAAGACAACAAAACAAAAGTGATGTCCGAGGTAACCCCCCGAATCACCCGACTCTGAAAACAGGACTGACTCGATACAACAAGACAGACCTTAATCAAAAAGACTGACTCAAACAAAGAGACAGACTAAACAAAAACGACAGAACTGACTCAATACCCAAGCCAGAGTACAAAAACAGCATTCGCAAATTCTCAAAACAGTGCGTGCCACGCCACATCTGAGTAAACTGATGCCCGCAGGTGGTTCATCCCCGATCACACATTATACTATCCCCCAAGTTCACTGATCCAGTGACGATAGACCTTTTGAGCTGGTGCGGTGATGACGTTGTTGTCAAACAAATCTTGTACATCATGGCGCAGACGAAAGCAGCTATCGGTCTCATGACCGGTTTGTTGATGGTACGCACAGTACTTAGTCCGGTCATGCTTTGAAGGGAGAGGATCAGGTAAAGGCCGTTGTTCCAATGGTTTCAGATGTCCTTTCCGGATTAAGACCTCTAGAGCCTTTGACAAAGGCATATGAAGTGGGGTGAAAACCCTCTTGACTCGAGGTGGATATTTGGTTTTCTGTGAGCTACTTCCGGACGCACCGGTGAATGGGGTAGCTTTTTTGATGTGGTGTGGTGACCATGCCCACTTCAGAAGATCTTGCAGCTGCATCACCACTGGTGGTCGCATTCGAACTGCGGGTAAACGCCCTCCTGGGCTGCTCCTTTTCCTGGTCAATAAGGCCCTGCTTTATAGCGTCCTCGATTTGTACCCCAATCTCATGGAGGTCTGCAAAGGTGGGTAGGGGGAGGACAATCATCTTCTGCATCAGCCTGGGTTGGAGATTGCGCACAATCATCCGTATCTGGTCCTTGTCGACCGGCCTGGTGGTCATCGAAGAAGCTTTGGCTCCAACGGGTTACAAAGTCAGAGAAGCCCTCTTTCGGCTCTTGCCTGGTTGTCTCAAGATCACGGGTTGTGATCTCGATCTGGGTATTGTATGAATATTGTGCGACGAAGGCCTCGGACATCTCCTCCCAGCTTCGTTTCACTGAGTCCTCTAATTTGGCGTACCAGATGGCCGCGATACCCGACAGGGTCCTGCTAAAAGGGAGAGCTTCTGTAATCTTGTCAAGCCCATCGGGCGCAGAACATCTGAAAACAAACTCAGGTGGACCATGGGATCTCCTGACCCGTCAAAACGGTCGATGTGAGGCATCTTGAACCTGTCTGGCAATGTCACAGCTGTGTCCGTGTATCCATCTTCAATGTCAGGGATGGTCTTGACTCCCTGGGATTTCTTAAACAGCTTTTCAAGCTTGCTCACTTCAGTGCTGTGGGTCCGCTCGAACTCAAAGGGAGAGTCCGGTACATTGATAGGCGTGGGCGCCTTGGATAGTTGCGGTAGAATCGGGGGCGGAGCTGGCCCCGTTGGAAGGCCTGTATCCTCTTGGACATTTTGGACATTTGGCGTCTCCTCGGGTATCGGAACCCTTGGGGGAGGAGCCTGATGCGAAGCAGATGCCCGGCTTGCTGCTCTAACCTGGCAATTGTCTCTGCCTGTTGGGCTATGACCACAGCCTGTTGCTTGGTGAATTCAGATTGACGGACAGCATCTTGCTGCATGGCTTTCATACTATCCTGGAGTTGGCGCACCATCTCTTCCAGACTCGACATATTGTCCTGATTCGACTGAGCAACCGGTATATCTGTGTCTGCAGTAGGCTTCGGAAATCTCAACCCGACTGCTCAAAGATCACTGATCTGGTAGCTGTTGTACTGGTGGTCTGTGCCTGACTAGCCTTCTCTGGCCCTGATTACCCTTGAACTGAGTCTCTGACCTGACAAAGTCTATCAGCACAAATCCAATGTACCCGGGGATAGTGGAGCCTTCTGAAGCTATGATTCCAGGACTACCTAGCAAAAGAGAAAACAGACAGCATCTCAGCTCAACTTCACTGGAACGGATACGAGCAAAGCTGAACGACTGTATTCTATTACTGATCACTGTTCCCGAAATCACTGCCCCAAATCTGAATCTGATACCCGCAGATATAACTGATTCTCAAAATACTGATACTGGTGCCCGCAGGCCGGATACCCAGACTCGCAAACTGGTATATGCATTCCCTGTAGAGATACACTCTAAAAGCACATAGCAGTAAAGAGAGCCAATACACCCCTATGTTGGGGTAGGGTTTCCCTGTCCTATTTTGTCAGGAGCTAGGGTTTCACTACGCACGCAGCGGTTTCAAACAACCTATATCGGGTAAGCAACCTGTCCTAGTTTGGAATGGTCACTATGGATTCCGAATATGCACTAGGTCGAATGGTCAAAAAGGGTGCCCCGGTAAAACCGGGGTTTGTGTTCCCATACTGCAGAGCCCGCAACCGGTCAGCCTTATGGTCATGCCTTGACAAGACAAGCCTCCGGCAAACCGCTCAGGAATAGCAGATGGCCAACACGGTGTCCTAGGCGCACCAATGCACATGCAATGCAAAGAAACACATAAGTGTAGTCAAAACAGGATATCACGAGTTCGAGTCAAGCTCTCTAAAATCCCCAGCAGAGTCGCCAGAAACTGTAACAGCCCGCGGGGACCTCGCTACAGTTCGGACTCTTTGTTGCGGTTCTAAATCTGAACCAAAGAGTCCAACTCTGGCAAATCGTTTTGAAGAAAAACAGATTTTTGAAAAAGTAGTGCCAAACATGGACTGCTTTGCCAGATTACAGAGTCGCCACCTAAATATTTTAAAATGGGAAATTTAGGAAACCCTGACTCGGTGCCGAAGGCCACGTGTCCGTCATCACCAAAGTGTCTTGGCTCGGGAGCTTGGGTACGATCGGGGAAGGTCAGCTATGAGCACCCCCTTTCGCCCGGTCCGAAGACCGGCCTCTACTAACCGTGATATCCGATTTTGAAAACATTATGCTTCTTATTCCAATTATTAGCCTAGAATTACTATGTTATGCGCACAGCAAACAAGTATAGACTAGATTGCCTAATTTGGAAAAAACATTGCATATCCGTTTTTTAAAACGTTTGGAATTTGCTACTCGCAAGTAGGCTAAAACACGGATTTCAATGAGTTTTCCAACTCAAGCAATCCAACCTCCACCCACAGGCATTCAAACAGTTATATCACATAAGCACTTAGCCGCATGGCAAGCATACTGTCATGGAACATTCACACGCATGCGAATGCTAAAGCATAAAACTTACATCGTACTCCGTGCCAAAACAAAACGGTTAGCAAACATGCATGACCTAGTTCATGTTAAGTGGCTAATGCAACACAGCATAGATGCAATCTAGAGGCTCGGCTATCCTAAACATGGCATGTGAAATGCACAACTATCACGTATTCAATTTGGAATTGAAAGTACGATGCAGTTTGTATGATGTACCGAGCCCGTGCATGTAAACAAATGC